>JAHEWK010000031.1:0-445928 GCA_020740775.1 Ilyonectria destructans
TCTGTGCTTTTAGTCAAAAGAGACCCCTGCGCTTCGTCACTTTGATCAATTTTGACAAATGGATCTCTGAGGATGGTCAAGGAAGTCGAATATAACTGTGGTTCAGTTACATGGACAGTCCCTGCTCTCCAATAGTCACTTTCGTCATCTTAGTCAATTGAGTCACTTAAGGCAGAGCAGACAGAAATGGACGTGGACTTGGCAACTTGGGCAAGAAGTGGACTAAGTCCGTGAGGGGTGTTTGATGAGATCGATGTTCTTCATTATCTAGATTTAAATACAACATCCTCCCCAAGATCCTCGTCGTACATCGCCGTAAACCCCTCCGACGCCACAGACGTCCGATCTTAGCAGTACTGAACAGTAAAATTTTCAGTGTATGACCTGGCTTCTCTTCCTATACCCGATCTAGCAAAGTCTCTCGGCCGCCTTTCCCACGACCACTGGGTGTTTTTCACGTCAGCAACTCTGTGCGCGTCCATCGCCCTCTCTGGAGGAATTAACACCTCTGGAACGGCTGAAACGTTGTCGGTGTTTTGTGGGCTCCTGCTGAACTTTGCAGGAGTCTACTTGCTGAATATGCCGAGATTTGATCCTGATATGTATCAGATGCTACCCACAATGGAGGATGCTACTGGCTCGGACACAGTCTCCAACATTCAGATTTCCATGACCAGGCATCAGAGGTCTTAATGCAACTTTTGAAGCAGAAATTGACTTCAGGATATAAATGGGCTACTGTACTAAAGACCTCGTTGATGAGAACACTATAGACTGGGCCAGCCAATCGGGCAACTTAACTAGAGCCAAGACCGAGTTAAGACCAGCTGGTGAATCCCATGAACGAATTTAGAGGCGATAGCATCCGTGATCGTCGCTCCCATGTGAATGGCGTTGGCACAGTCAAGATAAAAGTTCAAGCGCGTTGAAGGGCGCCCAAACCGGGATTATTAAAGCAACTGTACACGTAGACTTCCTTTCCCATGGGTAGTTTAATAGCCCTGTAAAACAGACACGGCTCATATAGCTAGCCTAGAAAAATGGTAGCCCAAAAGCACGCCATTTGCCAAGGACCAAAATAGGACATGAAGCATGAGAAAATCAATGCCAGAGAAAGAGCTACCTAAGCGAATGGCGGCTGAAAACATATGCCCACTACGTCATCCGGGTCGGCTCCGACCCTTCGTTGGCCATGGCGAGATCCGCCGCAGCATTTTTGAAGGAGACTTGTTCTTGCTGGGCCAAGTCGGGGTTCGACGGAGGCGGGTGCAAGCTATCGGGCGGCCGTCATTTGCGCTCGGGAGCGGCCCTTCCCGGACAAAGCTCTTTGGCATGGCCTGCTTGAGGCTAGCTAAGAGTTAGCCAGGGAGGAGTAAGATTTTTACATGCAAATACGGGGCCGTGCCAATACTAAACCATAGCACACGCCTCTTGCTAGTGTCTGCACCCTCGGAGCATGAAGTGATCCGCATCCGACATCAGTCCATGAGCTAAGTTCTTCAGATATGCCCAAGTCCGCGCGCACCCTATCCTTATCAGAACTTGATTACACTGCCATCAGCTTTGAATTTTGGTTTTAATAAAGCACCCTTTCTCAGATCCCGACATTCTGTGTTCTCCGGATATCACATCTCATTCACCACAGCCGACCCCCCCAGATCCGACCGCCAGCTAATCCCCTCTCGTAGCCTACCAATATGGCAGTCGATCTCAAACGGATGCCGATGCCAAAGGGAGATGCTCCAACTCGCCTCCGTACAACGCATCCCTCGCCCCTCTTCGGAGAGCAGTAAGCCGCCTCTCACTTCCAATTTACGCATCTACCGCTGACGGATATTCAGTGTAAGTCATGCCATTCTCGGAAGGTAAGTTGTACTCGGCCCTGAGTCTAGATGCGTCGGTTTCGAACAGTTCGCAATGATGTTCGCTACCTTTCAAGTAATACCTAACATCAAACCAGATCCGCTGTGACAAAACTTCTCCCTGCTCCAAGGCTCGGACCCACTACACTGCAAATCCACGTGGACCACATAAGTTGCCCATCTCTATTACATCCACCTCGTCGGCCTCAGATTACGTAATAATCCACTACACTTGGACCTGAAAGTGGATGTAATGGAGTGGATTTAGGTGGATTTAGGTACAGTGGGATATTCCCCGACCCTGTACGGTCCAGAGTACTTATTTTTGTATATAATTGGCTATTAAATCGAGGTACCTGGACCCAAGTTAGCCGAGGTCGACCACCCCCATAGCTAATCTTATAACATTATACGAGAAACTACCACTATTGAGCGCGTTTTCTACAGATTTCCTGCTTTGTTTTTGCAAAAAAATAAAAATTTGTCGATGTCAGCCAACCAGCCAGGCCAGCCAGGCCAGCCAGGCCAACAGCAGCAGCTCGAAGACCGTCTTTTCCGCTATTTCAGAGGCTGGAATCGGTCAGAACGCGCTCGTGATACTAGCTCTTGGCTGTGGGACTTTGGCTATGATATTCAACGTCATGGCTTACGCAAATGGGCTTGCAAGGACTGTATCCTCGGAAATCGTCCCATTATCGCGAGTTTTACCTCTTCAGGTCTCCAGAACGCGGCAAATCATTTATGGCGTGAGCACAAATCACCAGCACCAGAGGGAGAGAAAAAGAGCACAGCACAGCTGAAATCCGAAGGCGCACTGAAATCGAACCAGCCGACTATTTCCTCTGTTCTGAAACTGGACGTCAACAAGCCTACGGAACAGAATATCGCGAATAGCTTCATCTCACGCATTGATAAGCAACACTTTCAGCGTATGCTAGTCGAATTAATCGTCAGTAGCAACCAGTCCTTTTCCTTTGCCGAGAACCCCATCCTCCGAGAAATCTTCGACTATTTGAATCCCTCCGTTTCGATCCAACGCGCCAACTTGAGTGCCAGGGCTGTCCGATATAAGATCATTCAAGAGTATAACCGCCACAAGCAGAAGGTTGTCGAGGTGCTGAGGAACTCCCCTGGAGCGCTTCATATCTCATTTGATGGCTGGACGTCTCGAAATAAGCTTGCCCTCTACGGTATTGCTTGTTTTTTCAGAGATGAGAAGAATAGACCATGCAAAATCATGATTGGGGTTCCAGAGGCTCATCGTCACTTCGGCTCAACGATCGGTGGGGAGGTTCTCGACGTCCTACACACTCTTAGCGTAAGTCCAGAGAAGATTGGCTATTTCACGCTCGACAATGCTGAAAACAACGATACTGCAATGGAGGTTATTGGTGCTGAACTTGGGTTCGATGGCCGACTACGCCGAGGACGCTGTATTGGCCACACAATTAACTTGTCAGCCAAGGCGCTCTTATTTGGCAAAAAAGCCGGCGCGTTCGAGCAGCAATTATCAGGCGCAGAAGCGTTATCTGATACCGAATACGCTCAATGGCGCAAAAAAGGACCAGTTGGCAAGTTACATAACATCGTAGTTGATGTGCGTATTAGCCATCGGCTAATTTACTTATTCAAGGAGGTCCAGAGGGTAAGCGGTTTTACTAAATCCTATTCGTCTCATACTAATTTGGTATATCTAACAGGACGAAATTAATCGCGCCACCACCCTTAAACTCCGATCGAAGAAACCACTCAAGCTAATTAACGATAATGACACGCGTTGGCTGTCACAACTCTACATGATCCGCAGGGCTCTACGGCTGAAAACCTCTATCGAACTCCTACTGATCAAGTATAAGGCGCAATGGGAGGACGAAAATCGGTCTAAAAAGACTGGCCAAGTAACACAAGCCAAGTTGGCGAAAAAACCACGCATCCTCCGAGACGAGAATCAGCTAACGGACAAAGACTGGGTGGTTCTTTACAATTTGGAGGCTATTCTGACTGTTTTTGAGACCGTGGTAAAGACGCTTGAGGGTGATGGACACACCCGCAGGCGTAAGCAAGGCTGGACTGGCTCCTATGGCAATATCTGGGACGTGGTGCTTGGCTATTGTGACGGGACAAGAGCACGAACGAGGTCGAGTGCGACTTGGGCAAAATGATTGTTTACAAGGAGAGAAAGAGATTCCTAAGGAAAGCTCTGACTTAAGCTATTTACACAATATTCATAAAGTGAGACTATTCATAAAGTATGAAAGTCACATGATCGTTCCCTCACAGCTATGAGCTGCTGCTTAACACACTGGAAGAATATAAGCAGCTTGCTGCTGATTTTCCTGATCCAGAGCACTTCCGCGTCGGAATCAACCTTGCTTGGGATAAGCTGGATGAATATTATCAGCGGCTGGACGAGACGCCCATCTACTATACGGCTATGGCGCTCCATCCAGCTTATCGTTGGGACTGGTTTGATGAAACGTGGGCTCATAAGCCTAGTTGGGTTGAAAAGGCAAAAGAGATGGTTGCCGACGTCTGGCTGTCCGATTACGCTCATCTCGAGGCTAGAACCAGCAGCAGCAGAGGCGACGACGAGCCACCAGCAAAAAGACCTCGGTTTTTCGACCCCTTCGAGAAGAACAGTCGTCTGCCGAACTCAATACCAGCCTACTCAGCAGCTATTGTTGGTGACGAGTACCAAGCGTGGCAGACGGATCGTGACGCCAGCGACGGCAACGTTCGTGATCCAATTGGTTACTGGATCACTAAGCAAAGCAGATATCCTCGGTTATCCAGGATGGCCTTGGACTTCCTGACGATCCAGCCGATGTCAGCCGAGTGTGAGAGGTTATTTTCAGCTGCTGGCAAGATGGTCTCGGGGTTGCGTACGAACCTAGATGCTGAGATTATCGCCATTTGTCAGGTTTTACGCTCTTGGTACCGTGCTGGCCTTATCAAGGACCTGGATCCATTGCTTAAGTCACACCTTGCAAGTAAGCTGGTTGCTGGTTATGGGACTCTAAGCGACGACGAGCTGGCGCTTGCTGAGTCAAAATGGCTATTGGAGGGCGAGAACAGCGCCACCGAGGTTGACGATTCATCACAGCAGCAACAGGCTGAAGAGTTAGTGTCAACCTCTGAAAGTGAGGCTGAATAGGCACCGACGAGGTTGTGAATAGCCTCAAAAATCCACTTATAAATCCACGTGTGTACATCCATTCCACTCCGGTCGAATATGTGCTACATCCACTATGTAATTGCCTAAAAAATCGTACATCCACTCTACTTGATCCCAAAGTGGAGTGGATGTAGTGGTTCCGACCCTTGGAGGGCCCACCATTCCGGTTACAAGTTGTCTGGTCTGTCTTAATTAGCCAGACAAGACTGGAACCGGCGTTAGCTCCCATGGCTGAGTTAAAACAGCTTGGCTGCAGCGAGATGTCCCTGCAAAACCAGGAAGCATCCCAAAGGCAATGCTATGCTGGCTAGTGCAAGAGCCACTGGGCGAAGTGTGCCAGATGAAAGTATTCTCGGAGACGTGCACAATCAAACTGTGAGACATACGGCTGGAAGAATGCAAGGGTTCCACCCCCCAACACCTATTTAACAATAAACAAAGTCAACCCCCTGTATATATACACAAAAATTCAGATTGCCTCATTCATGCCATTGTTAAAAAGGATCTTGAGCGCGTCCAAAAGGTTGCTTCTATTATCATGCCCACCGGCTGACTCGTCGCCCATCTCCCATTCACCAGGATCCCGGCGATGCCAGCAGAAGCTTTGTAGATGCTCTAGATGCATCTCGTTGGAGAGCTGAAGCAAAGCGTGGCCCTGAAAATCATAGGGGAGGTAGTGATGTTTATGTGCCTGACTAGTCTCAGCCACTGTCTTGGCAGCTGAAAAGCAGGGCGATAAAGGCGTTGGTAAAGTGATATATGATAATATTGTCTTGCATTCTTGCGGTCCAAGCGGCGCGACAAGCGGCGCGACAAGCGGCGCAACATATGATAGCACCCAGGGCAATCTTAAGGTGGTCTTAAATCAACAGAGAGTTTCTAAAATCTAAGACTGTAAAGCGGATCCAGTCCGCTCTACCCGAAGATGTCACCCATCTGGACCTGGGACCTGGTTCCATTATTCTGCCAAACTACTCAACTTCAACCACACGACGGAATCGTCCCACCTTACCCAAGCATCACACACCAGCCCAGCAGGGAATGGTCTATGCTGGGCTAGCCAAGGATGGGCTAGTGGTCACCTGACAGCCCTGCAGCCGGACACAGCCGCCGAGTCATAAGCGGACTGAAATTGAGCCGAACTAATCGATACTTCACTCCGTCATCAGCGCAAGCCAAGTGAAGCGGAGACGTCTGTTGCGGCTTCCGATGGGCGACAATGACTAAAGAAGAGTTATTCCCCCAGTTCTGCCGGCTCCCCCCGGAGCTCCAAGCATACATCTGGAATATTGTCCTCTCCGAGCCTCACATTTGTCAACTCTGTTTCCGCGTCTTCGAAGTGCAGAACATAGAGCTTTGGGATCGAGCCGTGCCACCGCTACTGCAGGCTTGCGCTGAATCGCGACGCTTAGCATTGAGCGTCTATCCAGACAAACTCTACGAGCAGAAGAACACTGACCTTATGACGTACGCGCGGCCGGAACTGGACACTATTTACATCGGATCCGCGAACGATGGCGTCCCGTTCGAGTGGGTTGTTGAGGAGTTCAGCCTGAAATACGTGCCAACCATGGACATGTCACGGATCAAACACCTCGCGCTCGACATCGATTACTGGGAGCTTAATAGCGCGCGCGAGACGCTGCGTTTCTTGCCGTCATTCGACAGTCTTGAAACGTTGACCCTGGTGATTGAGGACGATACCTCGACGAAGGAGGCTCCGAGATTTGTCCAACTAGACCAGGAAACGGACATGGAACGAATCGGCAGAAGTTGGCCTGGCAGTTGGCCTAAGGATGAACAAAAGTTGTTACACGAGATTCGGGCTGTCTTTGAAGACATGAAGAGCCAGGGAGAGTTTGAAGAAGAGGATTTAGAATGGACACTACCAGAGTTGAGAGTGAGGAAGCTTGTGGGGGTTATTAAGGGACGGAAGGCATGATCATCAGAACTTTGGAGCTCAGAGTGGTCGCAGACGGTCGGAATGATGCCTGACCGCAGATTGTTCACACGGCAATCCATGCCCCGGCTTTGGACTATCAACGTTGGGCGGGAACTGAACGCGAGATCCTAGTGAGGCTCTTTCGAGTGGGCAACAGCCAGACTGCCATCAATTTCCCGCGGCAGCAGTCACGGCAGCAGTCACGGCAGCAGGCTTAGATTCACGCTCCGGCCACTGCTCCGACTGGAAATCCTCCCAACGCTGAGCATACCCGGCCAGAATCCACCGCTTTCACTTTCCTTGATGTTACTAAGATGTGTCTACTAGTCTCCGCCAGGTCTCGCTGTCCGACTCGCAAGCTGTTTCCCACCGCAGTACCTTCTCGTAGATTGGAGCTGGGGCCCGACTGAATATATTAGACAGCCCAAAATACAATATACATCTATGGACTATCCCGGTGGAATTCCGCTGCTCCCTCTACCTAGTTCTGATTCTCATTGGAACAGCCCATCTTCGAACGAGGTTCAGAATATTCATTTTGTCATGCATTATATGCTTCACCTACCATGAAACCCGATGGGAATTCCTCATGTTCCTAGCTGGCATGGTGCTTGTTGAGTGGGATCTTTATCGTGGTGCTCACACCTCGGGCCCTAGGTAGAAGAGACTTGAGAGCGGTATATAGTAAGTCGAGGATGGACAAGGAGGAGAGAAAACGTGGAGAACAAGCCGCATTGAATCACTCATACCAAGCATTCACATTAGGCGTCTCTCACCAGACACTCCTTTGCAATCTTGCGAGGCACACTCTTACACCCAACAAGGCTGTGTGTCGTGCATGCTGTGGTCAATCCCGCCTCCTTTTTCTTATTTCGATTAGACGCATTCCCATTCCCTTCTGTTGCTTTTTCTGCATCTCTGAGGACATTACAGAAAACACCACGTGTTTTTTGGGGCCTAGACCGTCGAGCTCCCTTCACCGCAAAGCAGAGGGTGACAGTGAACGTCTCAGAGTGTGACGTTCGAGGCCCAAGCCCGTTTCCCAACTTTCCCCCCCTAAAAAGGTTAGCCATGGTGGCCGACGAAGCGATTGGTGCAGGCCCGGGCCGGCGAACGCACAGTGAAAGCCACCCCCTCTGCCACGGACCAGGCCACTAGCAATGCAGAGCACTGTCCCCGCTGCCACTGCTGCTGCCGCTGGGGCCGCCCCCTGTACGCGCAGCACAGTGCCCCTGACCCCGCTATCAGCCGCCTCCAGCTACAGCGGTAGGGCGTCAGGGGCTTGGTTGGACTGCGACGGTGACGGCGAAGGCGACTCGATGGAGGCCATGGTTGGCCAGCGCAGCCTCAGCTTTCCCTTTGCGAACTTGACGTCGGCATCATTGCAGACGCAGACGACTCAAACACAGGCGCAGAATCGGACGCAGACTCAGACGCAGACGCAGCCTCAGGCGCAGCCACTGCCTCTGCCAACCAGCTGGAACTCGCTGCTGAACCCCAGCTCGTGGCCCAGATTCGACCACCACCTCCAACAACAACACCTCCATCAACACCTGCTCCCCCACCTGTCTCGTCCCGTTCCATGGGCAGCAGCAGCAGCAGCCGCAGCAACTGGGCCCCCAGACTCTGGCATCCTGCGCCCTGCTAATACGAATAATAATACTAAAGCGACTGCGACCCGACCCTCTGGGCGGCGCCAGCGCCAGCAGCCCACTCCGGCCCCCATCCCGGCCCCCATCCCAGCTCCAGCTCCAGCTCCAGCTCCAGCTCCAGCTCCAGCTCCAGCTCCAGCTCCAGCTCCAGCTCCAGCTCCAGCTCCAGCTCCAGCTCCAGCTCCAGCTCCAGCTCCAGCTCCAGCTCCAAAGCATGCCCCGTCGTCGTCCAGCACCACCGTCCACAGCCCGACCTCGACATCGCCAGCGTCCTCCAGGTCGTCCACATCCGAATCGGCCTCGTCTCGGGACGTCTCCCCGCGATCGAAGCCCAAGATGACTGGACGGCCGGCGAAGCGTCCGGCCGACAGCGGCGACGACGAGAGCCCCGGCAACGGCAACGGAAACGGCCACGGTCCCGGCGCCAAGGTCAAGCTGCCGCGACTCGAGCGCGGCCCCGACGACTTCTCCAGCGTCGTCAAGAACCGCCTGCAGTCGTACACGCGCACCGGCCAGGCTTGCGACAGATGCAAGGTAAGTTGAATGAACCCTTTTTTGCTTTCCTTACCTTCCCCTCTACATACCAAAAAATCTATGACAACTAGAGGTGACTAAGAATCACGCAAAAAGTCTCTTAGCCTAGGTCCAAAGACCTGACCACAATCTCATCTCGAAGGGGCGATTGAGTGACCAGGATGAAGTTATCGCCGGACGGCGTTGGTGCTGCTGAGAGCCTCGAGCTAGCCCGGGTTCCCCTTCCGCGTCTGCCTCGTGTTCCTCTTCCCCTTGTATTTGTAGCTGTTCGTGATCGAGTCGATGACGGCATTGAAGCCTGTGTCTGTGACGGCATTGAAGCCCGTGATGTGGGTAAATCCGCCCCGATAGAAGTCTTGAAGGAAGTTAAAAAGGTCATTAAATGTGTGAAAATTCGGCGATCGGGGCAGTGGGGGGATTTCTGTTGATCTGGTTGATGGTCTAGGATAGGACTGCGCGTTGTCCGTAGGGAAATCGAATTCGCTCTGTGAGGCGTTGGAAAAATAATCAATCGGCGTGGAATTATCGTCACCGATGGAGAGAGACTCGATTTCGCTATTCATCTTAAAATTTCGATGAAAATGATATTGGGGATGTTATTGAGGAGTGATGTGCCTGAGGAACGTAAGTGACGAAGGTTCTTCCATATCTTTCTCGCCCTACTCTCGATGTCTCACTCCAATTGCGTTTGTGACTTGCCTCGTCCCATCTCTTTTTCCTACCCCTCGCCGCTCCTGCTTCATATCATCATGCAGCCAGATGCACGGCGCCCCAGATCTCCTTACCGCCCAAGACGGGCCAAGGGGAAGTCGGGAAAGTACCGCTGCGACCAGGCCCGCCACACCGACGTGAATTCTGCTTCTCGTACGTGCCTGGCAGGCCAGCGAGGAAGCCGCCATGGCTGTAGACGCCGCCTTTCGACGGTCGCCTCGATGCGGCGGTGGGCTCTGAAACAGGGCCCCCGAGGTTCCGCGCCACCGGCGACGTGACCTGCGTCAAAATCATCTCTAGGCGGCCCTCGTCTGGGCCTTCTTGATACCAACCATGGCCGCATCGTTTGCGTTCTTTTGGCCTTTGCGTCTGTCCTTCCCATCTCCGCTGCGCAGATCTTTCGACGACAACCTCGACGATGCCCCGCCAGGAGCCGATCAGAGCTCCGATCGATGAAATCCGCCGCACGCTAGAGGATCTCGATAGCCAACGCATCCGGAACGGAGCCCGCCAAGAGCCGGTCAGAGTCTCCCCTGACGAGGTGCGACGTACTTTAGAAGTCCTAGAACGCCGGAACACCCGAGGACGTCCACCTCGACAACATAAGGTTACTGTTCCGGAAGATGAGCTCGCCCGTACGATGGCCGCCATCACGCAAGAACAGGCCGAGGAACGTTCACGGGCAAGGGCCGCAAGGCTACGAATGCAGGAGCAGGCGGTTGAGCCCGGCCGTCAAGGACCCGAAGAGACGCCGCTGACCCTGCCGCTGGCCACTCCCGAGGGCATCGTCCGGGCCCCACACATTCCCCCGCCCGACGAAGACCGCCCGAGGCATCGACCTCCGCCGCCTGCACTACGGTCGCACATTACCACATGGGTGACAAAACCATGTACGAAAATGACTGGAGCTATTTCGCACATAGGCTTTCGGCGTTTTTATATGGGGCTACAGTATTGATATGATAGCGCACTGTTTTCAATGTAGCAAAGCTGATGCCATACCAAGCGGTGCTGATGCCATTCCATCGGCGCCGAAGCTCCGATAATGCCGGTTCAGAGGGGGATATTGCAGCTGGAAGCCTTGGAAGGAGGTATGAATTCCGACCTCTACCACGATCTCGAACCCCTGGTCTGCGTCTCGTACAATGCCGAGGCCCCGTAAAGACTTGGAGGGCGTCAAGGACTGGATCCTCGAGCAGCGGCGAGAAGGACTATCCATTGACACTATATGTGCCCATCTCCGCGACGATGGGCACGTACTCGACGCCAGAACCCTGAAAAGGAGGTTAGCGGAATGGGGTGCACAGGAGTACTCCCCCCTTCACTCAAAGATTGATACCAACACCTTCGTCGAGCTGATCAAAGGCTACTTCTACCGATACGGATATAGCGACACTTCCATCGTCCGTGATCTCAAGCGACGCGGCATCGAGATCTCCGAGCGGACTGTACAGGAGTATCGTCTGAAGCATGGCATGAAGCGGCGCTTCCGAGATCTGACTGAACGACAGGATGCTATTCAAAAAGCAAGAGAGTTCCTCTTCCAAGACGACCGTCAATCTTCAAGCATCAGAGGATTTGGCAGGGGGTATCTATACCACTACGTCCGCATCCGTGCCGGCGTCCTTGTCGGCCAGAATACCTTATATCGCGAGTACCAAACGAACCCAGAGTGGAAGAAGCGGGCCGAACAAAGACGCCTTGCTGATTGGAAGCACCGGAAGAACTTCCAGGTTCCTGGGCCTAACTTCATGTGGTCTCTCGATGGGTACGAGAAGCTCAAGAACTTCGGCTTCTCTATCTACGCCTGTATCGACACGTACTCGAGAGCCATCATCTGGATATATGTCGGCAGGGGGAACATGACTGCGCTGAGTTCACTCAAACAGTTTCTACGGACCGTGTCGTACTCAGGGGTCCGGCCCCTTTTCACCCGCTCGGATCATGGTATCGAGACTCCTCTTTGGGCCGGAGCCCAGGCGATTCTCGCCGACCTTGATCAGACAGAGTTTCGGTATACCACCGATGATAACGACCAACGAGTCCATAGGCAGGGAGCGAGACTGAGCTCCTGTCATATCTGGGGCCCAAGCACATCGAACCAACGGATCGAGTCTTGGTGGGAAAAGCTACTTAAAGGTGTCAGTCAGCGCTGGATCGCGTTCTCACACGAGCTGATTGATAGCGGCCTCTTCCAACCAAACCGTCTTGCTCACCAGATCGCGGTGTATGCTCTCTATGGACCCATGATCCGTCAAGAGGTTGCGGACTTCACGGAGATGTGGAACGGCCATCGCATCCGGCCACAGAAGAATAGGGAGCATCTCGTCGCCGGGATCCCAATGGATCTGTATAATACAAGCGAAGTGGAGAACTGGGCAGTCCATCTAGGGCCTGCGGCTCGAGATGGGCTTGCCCAGATGATGGCCGCTGTCGATTCTATCGATATAGACGATCTTCTTGACCCAACAACAACAGACTGGTGTGATCAACAGCTCCGGGATCTTCAGTTCGGTGGTCAGCTAGATGGGGAGCTTGATCATAAGCGACCACACCTCGCAATCTACTTACGGCTTAGAGACAAGATTCAGGTTCATCTCGACTGCGGGGCAAGTCCGGTGCTGAGCATCCCAGAGAGTCCAGTTGGAGGGAAAGAGAGATTCATACGTAAAAAAGTACTCCATCGCACTCAAAAGCTAGCTGACAATGCTTTAGCTTCAGCTCCTCAAGCAGAACTACCTTAAGCCTATTAACAATAGCCTCTCCGGAACTGAGCTACCTGGCGATATTATCAATAGTGTGGACGAGCTGATGGGGGACCTGGGTCACCTTGAGCTAGAGTAACTACTATTTCCTCGTCTGTTTAAGAGGATGCCGACTACTTGGCCTCCTCGTATCAACTCCTCGGGTTCCAGCAGCGGGACCATAGGCAGTGAAAGCAGGGCCAGCCGAGAGCTCCTTATCCTCTGCCTCTACCGAGAGTGCTGAGCTTATAGAGTCTCGAGCTCGTTTCTGACCCGCGCGGGTCTCGTCCACGTCGCTAGTAATAACCTCGATGTGGTCTTCTGCGCTAGCTCTCGAAGGAGGTAGAACTGGGCTCAGAGAGGGGCTCAAGGAGGGCAAGTTGAACTCGCTCCTGATTAACAAGGCTGGCTGTACCTTCACCTCGGCCTTGACTAACTCTTTCTTAATTCCCTTCTCCTCTGTGAACGGCTTTACAGCTGACCTCGGTGTCTTGACATGACGAGGGGCCGCGACTTGTGGTCGAGGAGGCAATAGCTCATAGAAAACAAGGAACAGGAGATATCTGCCCTCTGTTTTACTGAAACGGGAAGGGCGTCCTCGCCGAAAAGCTCTGCGACTGTCTGTCTCTCCCAGTCGAGGTCGCTCAGCTCCGTGATACCCTCTTTAATATGGGCGTTCTGAACGAGTCTCTTGTCGAATTGAAGAACAGAAGAGAGGGCAGGCTTGTCCTTGAACTGAGGGAAGAAGATGCTGTCGAACTAGAAGTGGACAGGTAAAGATGGTTCCTCGTCGACGAAAGGGCGCAAAGCGACCTTCAGCAGCTCTCTAGCCAAAGACCACTGGGGCTCCTCGTCTTCGTCTAGCATTTCCCATGGGTCAGGCCTCGCAAGGAAGACGGTGAGGCGCATCGAGATCTTTCGTCTGCTCTTGTTTTGGCTCTGTTTAGCCACAGCCTCACTGAGTTGCGACGAGCTCGCCCTCATGCCCCTCGCGATCCGACTCTGGGTAAGTTTGGCATCTCGATACACGGCGGAGGGCCGCGATGCTGCGAGGATACGGCCAGGGCCGTCTCCAGAGCCGGTGAAGATCGTCTGCGAGGGCGTGGAATGATCAGAGGCTGTTAGGTCGATAGACTGTATAGCGGAGGAGGTGGAAGCTGTCTCAACGTCTCGAAACGGGACTGGCGAGCTGTCGAGGATGGAGATACTCGTGGGCCAACGTCTCCCGCAATATGGACACAGATTCGACCCTGGGTAGCTATCGCGGATGAAATCGTGGCTCCGTTGGTACGATTTAGGGGCCACGGTCTTCGGAACATCGGGACATGTCTGCGATAGGACGTGATCGGGCATATCTACGTACAAGCCAAGGTCAGTCGCACAATCTCATGATGGATAGACCCGAGCTTACTTAGGGAATGGATGGGGATAGCCCATAACAGCTATGGGGTGGCGATGGGCTGGATATTGACGCTGGTGTGGATGTGTGAGTGGAAGAATTGTGACGCGTCACCAGGAATTATCACGACATATTCCCTGGTGGAGATGCCATCTAAATGAAGAGATACCTTCCGGATAGTGTGCGGTACTGTAGTCTTGCAAGGGGGCACAAAATTACTAAGTATTTCCACATGGTTGAGGCTTCCCAAAAGGGTTATGTCACCCATGTGGTAATGTGCGACCGTACATGGGAGTCCACTGCATGGTTCCCGCCTATGTACGAGGATGAGCTCTGGAGCAGGAACCACAACTGGAAAATGAACAAGATCTTGATTTGGGACGATTGACAACATTCGCCCTTGGTTCTTTTCTCACTTTCGGAATGACGGTCGATTGTAACAGCCAACGCACAATGAACTCGGAACCATCAATCTATTACTTGAATCTGAAACATCAACTCAGAGAGAGCTGCTTAAAGATGTTTCCCACTCTCTCGAATGATTCCCTCGCGCGCGCGGGCCTCATCATGCCGCGACCATGAGCGCTGCTGACTCTCTCGTCCAACTCGCCCCAGCGCATCCATCTGTCTCACAGACAGCAAGCCCGCTTCGCCACCTTCAGGTATGCCAATCCCCAAGCACCGCTCAATTGTCTCTAGGGAATGGAGAACGACCTCAGAGAACAGCACAGCATGCACTGAGTACACGGTTCTGCCAGTAGCAAGTCTCCAAACCTGAGGCCTGGAATAGGGGGTTTTGGCTCGGTCGCGATTCGCTCGATGCGCGCAGTCAGGTGCTTTAGAGTCAACTTGCAGAGGGATATGAGCTGGATGAAGATGCTCGTGATCGTCAGCGCGAGGGGGGCCAATACGGTTCCGAGCCTTCCGAATCAAATGTATCTTTTGCAAAACCCCAACACGGTCTTGATGGGTCATTCGATCCCTTGCGCTTCAGTAGAGCATCTCACTGTCAAACTGTAGACCTGGGATGGCCGCTGTGGCGACTGGAGAAGGATATCATTCAAGTTTAGCACTTGTTGACGGCAAGCAGTACCTGCACCGCGGGGGGTGCAAATACCAACCACGTGACTCGTGCACCGCCGGGGGTGCAACCAAGATCCGTTATCTAAGAGGCATTTTTGGCCTTTGATAACATCCCTACTGCAAATTGGCCCTCAATTCAATGGTCGACAGCTTATTCAGCCGAAGGCTGACTCTACATTATTCAGCCGAAGGCTGACTCTACATTATTCAGCCGAAGGCTGACTCTACATTATTCAGCCGAAGGCTGACTCTACATTATTCAGCCGAAGGCTGACTCTACATTATTCAGCCGAAGGCTGACTCTACATTATTCAGCCGAAGGCTGACTCTACATTATTCAGCCGAAGGCTGACTCTACATTATTCAGCCGAAGGCTGACTCTACATTATTCAGCCGAAGGCTGACTCTACATTATTCAGCCGAAGGCTGACTCTACATTATTCAGCCGAAGGCTGACTCTACATTATTCAGCCGAAGGCTGACTCTACATTATTCAGCCGAAGGCTGACTCTACATTATTCAGCCGAAGGCTGACTCTACATTATTCAGCCGAAGGCTGACTCTACATTAGTTCTTAAGTTTTCCCGAATAATGAGGGTTTGGTGCAGACAGGGATAAATAAGTTTCTCGGGATCTGATTGGTCCAAATTTTGTATTGCCAGTCGCTAAAGAAGGCTGGATTGGTTGGCAGCTGTAGAAAAGGTGGGTATCCGCAAGCCACCATCTGTCACTGCTTCTTTGTTTACTTCTTTGTTTACTTCTTTGTTTATCCGTACCATCGCCAAATTTGCCTGGCGATCTGTTCGTTTGCTTGGCCAAGCAACCTTTCTTCCATTATCGATCCCGATGCACCGTATGACTGAGGATGGATTCCGATTCTAGGGGTAATATGAGCCCTGGATCTGATTTTGGAGTCCATTGCCCGTCTTGCAACCAAATAAAACCAGCAAGTGACTTCACTAGCAGGAGGAAATGATGGAAATCTGCCAATCAAACTACAGCCTGCCTGGAATGCCGGGACCAGCGCAATTCCGAGGTAACTGACATCATTGGTATAGTCTATATGCCTCCCTAACCTGATCAAGCGTGCCAGATCCAAAGGTGCGGTCCTGACGTTGAGGCACCTGGCCGTCCGTCCTTCCTCAGCTGAGAGATCTGCCCCGAAAAGAACCGACGGAGATGCTGGCCTATCGCCTCCTAATGAGAGATCCGGAACCCAGCCTACATCGCCACTGAAGCTACGGCAACTTCATACAGCTAGGAGTTTATTCGGAGAGTCAATTAGCCAGCCGCACATAGTGCTGGGGACTCCAATTCCACCAACCCAACAAAGCACGCGGCATTTCCGTGCTCTAGCTCCCTCACCTCCCGTGCAGCCAACGGCGCATCCAATCGCCTCACATTCTGACCCATCTACTGTCCGAAGCAGCACAACTGGTTTGGATTACTCTTACTTGGCTGCTAGGTTCCACAGGGCCGGGAAGCATCCGAGACCCTCCCTGTGTTATCATGATGGAGTTTGACAAATACAGCGGACCGGTATTCCTGACCACCGCTGATGGCAAGAAGATTGTGCCGACTCTCCCAGTGGAGAGGGACTTCCTCATCGGAGCCACTCTCTGCGCTCGCACCCAGTTTCCCCTGATCGTATGCTACGCAACTACCGTGCACAAGTCACAAAGCATCACCGAAGACATGATAGTTACAGATCTGTCCTGCCGGGACTTTCAGACTGGTTTAAGCTACGTGGCTGTCTCTCGCGTGAAAACGCTCGGCGGTCTGATGTTGGAACAGTTGGATGCACCATTTGATCGTAATCACCTGGTCTACGGGTCTCCCCCGGATGGCATGAAGATGAAGATGAGGGATCAGGAGCTTAGGAAGCGACAGGTGCTCATACGGAATCCGTACATGTCACATAATACGAAGAATGGCCATGGCAATGGATCAGTACGTAGATAATGCAGTAGTAGTAATAGGTTCCCGGCCCGCGGACACACAGCCTTCGGCTGAGGCTACCCCATGCACCCAATCGCCGCTCCAATGTGCATGGGGTGACGGAGTATTTTATATTTCAAGTAAGTAAGTTCATAATGCCTCAAACTTGGTTTACTTGATCTACTTGAAATACTATATTTCATGGGGTTTCCTGTGCGGTTCTGGGCGGGGCTCCTAATAGTGTAACCAGTGCGTGTGAAAGCCTCAAATTGCTCATTTAGTCTGTTTGACTTGGCCAAACTAAACTACCAGTTTGCCTGAGATTCGCATACGGCACTGAATAGCCCCACTTGCGGCCTGTCACTCCTCGTACCTCCCTGGCTGCCTCTAGTGGACTCCCGTCTTCAATAAAAAATATATGGCATGGGAAAGGGAGAGTAGACGAAAATAATTAAGAGATAAATAGCTTTCGAGTGGATTAGATTTGCCTTAATCTGCGCCTTGGGTAGGGACGTAATCTACCACATTGGCGGAGAAGATGTGGCCAAGGTTTAGCATCATGCACTTTCTCGACCGCAAACAAGAACTTGGCAATATTATCTCACAGCGTGGTGGAATTGATACAAGGCGAGAGCTCCCAGAGAGACAATGACTGTATTCTTAACTAGAATGAGTGTCATTCTCACGGAGAGACCAGCGTGATTGGCATCTCAGCTGTTTCGCTCAATAGGATTATGCGGCTGGCTTACCCTAGGCGCTGGAGAGAGGCTGCCTGGCGCCCCGCCTCAACTCTCTCCTGTAAAAATTTTTCCTTGGCACCCGCTGTTAGCGTTTTGCTAGAGGAAAAACTTTTGCAGGCCAAAAATGGCGGCAAGTGCTCCGTTTTAAGTGGCTGAGCATAAATGAACACTACTAGGGTGTCAGAAAATGAACTCTACCCCCGGGAAAGTGGGGCTTGAAAATGAACTCTAGTAGGGTTCTGAGGTTACAGCATCTGTAGGGTGTTTTCGACTCGAGCTTAACCACCAAGTCCGGGGGCGAGATGTCCAGTTGGCCCAGTATCAAATCACGCAGTGCTGCCATCAAAGAGTGTATAGATTGATACTCTCCGGTCGGCGCACCTTCTACGATACTAACGGTCAGCTCTCTGCTAATCTCTTCGACGGACGACCTTGTTCTGTTTCCTGAGAAGCTGGCTCTTCATGGCTCTTCGCTTCTCTCGCCCTGAGGGAGCTGGACGCTCGGAGCAGACTAGATAAACACCGCGCGCTGCTAGGTCGGACCGCCTTCTGGGATGGGATCTCTGACAGCGGAAATAGAAAGGCAGCCAGCAAGAACTCGCAGAGCGCGGCTGGCAGGATGTCAGTATTTAGGAATAACATGTAGAGACTGGGATAACGGACCTCCGAGCAGCCTCTCCTGGTTGGATATCTCAGTGATGGCGGCTCGGTATTTTGAATGGAAACTGATACGGCCTGGCGCACGATCCGAAACGTCCCTCCTCCACGGATTCCCTTGTGTTCCAAACGACCAGGGAAGTCTACCGAATGCAACCCTGAAGAGACTAACGCCGAAGGCCCACACATCAGTCCTCCCGTCGTATTCCGAACTTTCGTGCTCCGGGGAGTGAAATCCTATAGTTCCATTGGTGCCCGGTCGAGCTGGGATGGTCTTCCTCCCGTGGTGAATCTTCTCGATCGAGTCGAGGTCGAGAAGAACAGCGCGGAGTGGACGTGGAGGGAGTTCTGATGAGGCTTCATTGTGGGCGTGATCCAGCCGCAGGTTTACGAGACCAATGTTTGTCGGCTTGATATCTGTGTGGACGAAGTCGTGGGCGTGTAGAAAGGATAGGCCTTGGAGACAGTCGCGGAGTATCAGTTCCAGTTTTGTGCGGCTACCACCGTCAGTGACCTGAGCTTGTAGTCGTCAAGATAACCTTACTGCGTTTGTAATGGTACCTTGTCCAAAGTGATGTCGACAAAGGGTTCTAGCACGATATGAAACTCGTGTATGTTGCCTCCCATGTGGATGGTCTCAACGCAGGTCAAAATGTTGGTCTGCCTCTCCATGGTGGCAATCTGCGAGATGCAGGCTTTCTATCCACACTCCATACTCCATACAGACCCGTATGGAATATGGAATATGGAATGGGCCTCGTATGGAAGCTTATTCCATACGTATGGAATACAAAAAATGACGTCATCTCACACTACCACTATCGTAAAGAACCAGGTTTGGGAGCTCTGCAATTCAGTAATTGTACAGTGATTTGCCTGCCGTCGGCTGCAGACAGCGCTGACATTGAAGTATGAACCAGCATAGACGAAGGTTTGGGATCACTCTGAAACAGACTACAATAGCGGGAATAATATTTTTACTTTTCAGTCTTGAAAAGAATCAGGTGTTGAGCCCCGCCACCTTTCCATACTACCAACCTTCCTCCTCGTTCTTACGGAAGGCCATAAGGGGCAGTGTACCAAAACCCCAAATTGATGTTTTTTAGGATGGGGTCACCCCCTCCGTCCGGCCCCGTTTGTAGGATAATATTGCGTCGCGTTTTTTTCCGCGAGTACGTACCTCCTCCCTCACCTCGCCGGCCTCTTTCGATCCCATTCGCAAGCCTTTTCACGCAATACGACCCAATACGCAACATCATGGCCGGCGCCAGCGGAAAGAAGAGGCCCCCCCGTCCTCCCAAGAAGGATCCCAAGAACACCACTATGGGCCCGAATGATGCCGACCCCCTCGCCGAGGATTTGGGTGACCGCGCAGCCTCGCTGCTCCCTAAGGAGATCCTGGGTATCGACACCCGTACTTTCGCGTACAAGGTCGAACAGCCCGAATCGAACCCGGACCTTACAGTTTGGGCTTTGATCAACGCTTTGAAGGGGAGCACCACCAAGGGGCAATCTGCTGTCGACTCCACCAAGGTACTTGGTTCTATACTAGCTCGGTTGATCACGTACTAACCCGTACTAGACCGTCCGCGAGCTTCGGGTTCGCGTCAAGTCTAGCAACAAATCGCTCGAGGATACCCCCTACACTCTCAACTTTGCGAGCAGACAGAACTGCGATGCTATGCTGCGTCATCTGTACGGTGACGAACGGGAGGATACGGAGCGCTGCCTCAAGTGTACGAAGCGCAACGGGGCCCTCATCGGCTGCGTGGTTTCTGAAACCAATCCGGCTTGCGCCAATTGCGACTGGAACCGATCCGGCGCCGCCTGCTCCTTTACGAGTGAGTACGCTACAATACGCAACCAAGCTTGATACTAATTCGGTACAGGTAAGAAGCGCAAGGCCAGCGAGGCCGATGATGACGACAGCGATGATACGGACCCGTTCGAAGGGATTGACCGCAAGACGTGCGCGCGGCTTGCCCAGATCTTCAAGGAGGCTGCTGACCGCAAGAAGAGAAAGAAACACACCATTTCGAAGGCGGATTAAGGTATTTTGCCCAATACGTAAACGTACGAACCCCAACTACCTTTTTTTCCCCAAAGTCCGCTGTCATTTCTTCGCTCTCTGAGCTGGAAATTTCGATTTAGGATTTGGCGCGAATAATACTTTCGCGAACGGCTGATTCCGTCGGCGTACGGAGGCGTACGGCAAAGTACGATACCACTTTCTTACCGGGGGTCTGAAATTTCCGCTCGATTTTCTTTTTCGCTTGTGACCGTTCTAAATTGTGATGTTCCATTTATGGCAAAGTAAAGCTCCGTATGCACCCGTATTGCGCTATTTGATAACTCCCTCGGCTAGGAAAATTATATCGCGCAATCCAAACTTAAAACTTCGTCCTCCGTTTAGCTACGTACGACCACCAACGAAAACAGGCGGCACAAAATGGTTCGCCCTTCCATTGACTTATCTTCGTTTCGCCTCCAGATTCAACAGTGGAAAAATGACGAAGGTCTCACAGTTCAGCAAATCATCCGGCGTCTTAAGGTCGATTTTCATATCGAAGTTAGCCGTATGACGATGTATCGCAACCTCAAGGCCTGGGGCACCTCTTTGACCCAACACACACAAGACTCTGAACGACTACGTGAGCGTATGCAAGAGCTTTTCTTCCATATGGTCTTAAACGATCACTTTATGCTTCTGCAGCTACATTCTGAAGGCTTTATCATCACGAAGACTGGGCTCTCACGGATACGGCGAGAGCTTGGCCTTTGGCGACGCCAAACCCTTGAGATGGTCACAGAGAGACTTACCGAATTGCGCCGTTTTTTTACAGACGAGGCCGAAAAGAACACAAAGCTTGAGAGCTATGGGCGTACATATCTCTACGTATATGTCCGTCAACACCAGCATGTCTTAAGCCGCCGAGCGCTATACGAATGCTTTCGTGACTTTTATCCTGGAAGCATTACAGAACGGTGGAATACGATGCGGTATCGCCGAACTGGATGGACTGCCCCAGGCCCTGACTTTATCTGGTCCCTCGATGCATATGATAAACTGAAGGCCTGGGGCTTTGAGATTTATGCTTCCATTGATGCTTACTCCCGGTTCATTACGTGGTTCTACGTGGGCATATCTTCTAGTACATCACGAAGCGTTGTTGCGCAATATCTCCACGTTCTCTCACAGCGGAAAACCATGCCAAACCTTGTCCGTTCAGATCGTGGCGGAGAGACAGTCCTGATGGCTGGAGCACATTATTACCTTTCGAAATCGCGCGTGCGCGTACGTGATGGTAATCCGCAAGATGTGCGCTTTCAGGACTGTTAGATCTATGGCAAGAGCACGCATAATGAGAAGATTGAGAGCTGGTGGCTTAGGCTAAGTAGAGGCAGGGCTAAGTTCTGGCGGGCATGTATCTGGCATTATCTCCCCGTTTAATCTGATATTAACTTGAGCTTAGGAGTACTTCTCTGAAATCACGGAACTCGGATACTTTACAAATGACTCCTTACCCGATCGTATTGCGATGCTCTATATCTTTATGCCACTTCTACGTGCGGAGTTTGCCGAGTTCGTACTTATGTGGAATTCGCATTATATTCGCAAACAGAGCAACAGGCCACATGTTGTTCCAGGGCAGCCATGGACTCTCTACTTCCAACCCGAGGCACGGCAGGTTGAAAGTTTCGCGGAAGTCATCCCTCAAGACCGATTATCTACGCTTCAGAATATCTTCGCAAGGGACCATATTGACCTTGACGCTTACTTACCGGAGGAGACGATAATAGTTTGCGAAAAAATCCTACAAGGCCAACAGGATGAACCAAACGATCCAGCGCAACGGCCAAAGCTCTCATTGTATTTATTTCTACGGCATCATCTACAGCAATATATCACGAACAAGGAAGTACCAGCGCTGGGGCTATTAGTGACACCTACGGGTGGCCTTGACCGCGTACGGGATCATTTGGCGGCTCACGATATTGATGCTGCTTTACTTTTGGAACGTATTGAGGAGGAAGAGATTGAGGAGGAAAGCCCCCAAGTATACGACTAAATACAATAAAAGCAATTTTCACTCGAACTAATCCCAATTCTTCTTTTTTCCCCTCCCAATGCGAACAGGAAGCTTCCTCTCTGGTGAAGCAACGTGGATAGCTGACTGGTCAGTATCGCTCACAAAAGGATCACTCAATGCAGTGTCGTTAGTAGCCGAATCCCCGCTATCGTCAGCCTGAACCTCAACCTGATCCTCAGTCTTCACAGGGCTTGGAGCTTCCTCCTTCAACGCTATAACGGATAGCTTCGGCGCCTTTGATTCCTCCTTAATAGTCGATCCGGGCTCTGATTTAATCGTACGTGTAGTTTTGCGTTTGCCAGGGTTCGGCGGTAATCTCTCTGACTCTAAATCGGAGGGTAGGCGATCAATCGCTCGCTTGCGACCCCGTACGGCTCGTAACGGCATTGGTGACTCGTTTTCAGGTCGAGGCCTCGCGTTGAAGAAGCAAAAGTTCAAATTGACTGTATCACGCTTTGCAGCAATTGTGATATTTGTCACACGAAAGAGATCCGCAAGCGTTGTTGTAGAATACGCAGCATCAGCGAACTCTACGGGGCCAGATGTAGCCCCAACGGTTGACACGGAATGAACGACCTTCCAGTCCTTGACCGCGAATCTTGGGTCACATTGCTCAACGATGAAGTGTATCATCGAGCTATGGGATTGGAATCTTCGCCCCATAACGATTTCAATATTTCCCGTACGCTTGCCAACTAGCTTTGGTACCTTATCGTATACTTCGGTCTCGATACTGTCGATGATATTGTCATAATAGCCATCGCACAACCAGAACATGGCATGCAATTCGACAACTATGGGGTCCTTATGCCCCTGTGTGCCTGCGATGCTGTTCTGACGGTTCTGTACGGCTTGGACCATGGCGTTCTGGTAGGTATCAGGCCTCGGCCGTGTTCGTTGAGAAGGAATCGTCATAGCATTGCCTCGTGAGTTGGTATTCTGTGCCGTAATATTCGTCTTAGATGAGGGTGAATCGGCTGTGAGATCGATAGAAATAGGGGTAACGGAGGTACTAGACGAGACCGTAGGGAGTCGTTGAGCGCAATGCGGGCAATAAATGGTGTAACGGGCTAGGCCCTGCTGGGCAAGGAGGTGCCTTGTCCTCTTGCTGGTCTGAGCACTGTTGCTCTGTCGACGACTTAGTCTATTTTGTCGAAGGATTTTCTGTCCCTTTCTCTTTCTTCTTCTTCTTTCCTCAGCTCGTATGTAAAACGCATGAGGACTATATAGCTGTAATTTACACTATTAGAACCCTTCACAAATGGCTTGAGGGAACTTCGTACGTATTTCCACATGACGGGTGCGATCTAGTGGACAATACTCCGTGGGAGGCGATAAAGGTATATCCATTATATGAGGCAAGAGAAGGATAAGAGAGCAATTCGCTTCCCAATTGTGCCGTGCTTCAACGTACGGATTAAATACCTCAGCAACCCCTTGCTAAATTAGGGCACACAAAACGCAGCCAAATCTTACCGTACTTCAGCGTACGGACTCTAGTCCCTTTAGCACCACTTTACTAAATTAGGCTAAGAACATATCCCCCCATAGAAGGGTTTTTGCCTTTACGGCAGAATGCGGGCTTAATTGTAATTAAACAGGAGGATAAAGCGACATTGGCGTTAGCCTAGTAATGGAAAGATTGAAAGTTTGGGGTTTTGGTACACTGCCCCTTATGGCCTTCCGTATTATTGGGCTATTTCGCGCACCCTCTGATAGTTGTTTCTGTCCAATCCTGCCCGCCCCTCTCAACATGAAACCCGTCGCGATCCCGAAATGAAACTCGCATTATGTAATACGCGTTAGATAAGCAATTGTTGTATCCGTTACGGTCAATTTGATCAAATGGATAGTGTTCTGTTGAATTGGTGGCATGTTGGAACACCAGGACTCCAGGGAGTCACATGAGAAACAGGAGATTGTCAGGCGATTCGGAAGGGGCTCGCCGAGCCTTCGGCCGGCTGGCCCGTATTAGGAAGAAAAGGAAAGCAAGACCTCCCTGATAAAAAGGGGGGGAGCTACAGTGAACAGATACACAATACACACACATGTTCAAGGTCATCATTTGGTCATACCAGCAATTCGACATGTTCAAAGCAGTGATGATGATGTTGATTGTTGCTTGGGCCCGGATCCCCAGGGCCGATCAGAGAGGGGTTTTCTGACACCCCCCTGACTAAGGTCAGGATATCGATCTATCAGAGGTTTCGTAATACAGGGTTACAATCCAACAGCAATCAATTTGGTGCACATCGCCGGAATCCAACTGTACAGGGGCATCTTGCGATATCCTGATAAGCAGAACTTGTCGGATCCGTTACGGTCAATTTGATCAAATGGATAGTGTTCAAAGCAGTGATGATGATCTTGATTCTTGCTTGGGCCCCGTTGGGCCCGGCCGGTCAGAGAGGGGTTTTCTGACACCCCCTCTGACTAAGGTCAGGATATCAGTCTATCAGTCTATCAGAGGTTTCGTAATACAGGGTCTCAATCCAACAGAACTTATAAGCTTCAAAAGCAATATAAAGCTGAATAAGGTCTAGAGCCGTTTTTGCGCTGGTGCTATTCCTAAAGGAGTTTAGATCTGACCGCGAAAATCGAATGCGGTTTAGTTTTGACCGCTAAATTCTGATTGGTTATAAGACACAGAGTCGACGACGAGGTCAACAACTTGCAATACAAATACAGCGACAACAATGAAAGAAAAGCGGTTAATGAGTCAATGGGATGGGTTAGAAGGCTCTAATATGTGACTTGAGCGTGTTTAAAATAATTTTTATTTGTTTTTGGTTCTCACGGACTGTCGGGACTTTTCCGTTTGCGAGCCTCTCATCTGCCGGCTAATATCGTAAAAATTATTGCTGCTTCAGATGAGCTGAGCTTGAAGTAGACATTTGGCGTGCGTCGCTGACCCGACGGGCATCCCGATTCATTGGATGACTCTTTTAATTCCCTATCACTTGTATATGCATGTACCCGTTGGATCATGTGTGGGGCAAGCCCCAAGGCGATCCAACTAAGCAAGCTTAGTTGGCCACAAAATTGCGAGACAGCCACAAAACTGCGAGACAGGATCAAAGATCACATGAATTTTGCTATCAGATTGTTAACCGAAGAGAGCCCGATGCGATTTTCGAGAGCCAAATTTTTGAGCCGCAGATATACCTTTTGTACTAACAGATTTACGCTAATTTCCCCGCCAACTCTGATGCTGTCTCGCGTTTTTGTGGCTGTCTCGCAATTTTGTGGCCAACTAAGCTTGCTTAGTTGGTTCGCCTTGGAGCTTCGCTCCACATGAACCAACGGGTATACCTCGCGCTAAAAGCTAACCAGAAAGAGTCTGGAATTCCCCGCACTTGCTGCTCCTGAACCAAGTCTGTGGAAATAACGGTCAACTTGTTTTTACTGAGTGAGCCTCCAAAAATCTGCTCGTCTTTTCTCTGAGGCAAGTTCTATATCGATGTAATTGAAAATGAAGTCTACCCGGCGGGTTGACTAAGCCTGCGGCCGAGGCCCCCACCTCTCCTGGCGGAGAGGTGGTATCACAACCCGTATCTGCGTCACTTGCGTATCCGCTTCGTGCCACTTTGAACTATCACAACTTCGTCAATTTAAGCTCCCTTGACTTCAAATTGAAGATATATCTTCTTATCAATCTTATTTCATCATGCCCCAAAATTTGGAAAAGTCCCGACAGTGTGCGGCCCGCGCGGCCCGTGCCTATCTCTCCGGCGACTACGTCACACGTACAACGCGGGGGAATCTTGCACCCCTGTAACGGGCTGTGCCCGTAGGTGGCCTCGGGAACCCTCGGCCTTTCGTGGCCCACTTTTACCTTTAAGCCACCATGACGAGTATATTTATGGATGGACCTCCTCTACTCTCTTTCTCTTCTTCTTCTTTCCTTAAGTTTGGTATACTCTGTAGAGTGGCCTAGCTAGTTGCAATACACTACCTTGAGACCGTTACAACCCCCGCGCCAGCTCTCAATCCTTGATATGGCCGCCTTACACCACGCCAGCGGGCCTCTTACGAAGAAATATATACGGCTGTTGAAAGAAAATTTGCCTCTTCCAGGTGATAATAAAGGCGGCAATCCACCTGCCCTTTCACAGGCTGAAGAGAAGGCGTTGGTTACGTATATCCGTACCGTTGAAAAGAGCGCATTTGCGGTCACAGAGAACTCTATCCGCAACTACGCCAACTTCATAAGGAAATACCGTATCAAAGGCCCTGTGACGCCGGTCTCGAAGTCTTGGGTCCGGCGGTTTAAAAAGAGGCATCCGGAGCTGCAGTGTAAGGCGCCAAAAATCAAGGAAATTGCACGAGCTGGAGCAGAGCTTGATATCGAAAGACTGGAAGCTTGGTTTGAAGAATATGCTGCAGTCCTTAAGGAGCTGGGTATTACTCCAGCTAATCTATGGAATTTTGATGAGACTCCCTTACAGCTAGGGTGGGTTGATTCTTTTATGCGGATTTTTTCAACCCGGATGAAGAAAAATACAAGGCCTGTGACTTTTCAGCCGGGAAATAAAGAGTCATTGACATCAAGTGGATGTCACAGGTCTTTTTTGGTGCGGGGTCGCCCGCCGACCCCGCAGATTACCGCCGTGCCCTTGACATCACCCCAAAAGTACGGATGTCAACTCCGCAACACCGTTGCGACCGAAATACTGGATATACGAGGGTGAAAGCTATACCGTCCGATAGCGCCTATTCCGGTGATCAAATGCACGTTCTTTCATATTGTGGAGTCGCTTGGTTCAATTGTTATGGTGGTTTAAAATTTCACCCGCCTGCACCGGCCTAGCCCCAGGTCACACAAAAAACAAACATTTTGCACCAAGTCAGTCAATAAACCCCTGATTTTCGATCTACAGTAATACCTAATTACAGACTTCTATACCAATTCCTGGCCTTCCTGTCGTTCCTAATGGATTTGAACACTTTGTCAAGCGAATTAGATTTCCGTTCCGCATCCATTTGCTTCGCTACTACGTCCTCCGCGATATGCTCTGCTGCAGCCCGCCGAGTAACCTCGTCAATGATCATCTTTCTAGTAGAGAAATACTGCTTTTCAGAGGATGGTCGCCAGTGGGTTCCCCAGTCGCGTTCAAGGCTATCCACAGAGGGCATTCCGCCTAGGCCGTAGCGCCACAAACGTAGCAGATCCTGAACCGTCTTAACGGCTCGCGGGAGCTTATAGCTCGGGGGTTGAGATCTTTCTGCAACTGACTGACTGGCTTCCCCATTTCCCTGACCCTGCTTTGGCGCAGCCGCAGTTTGTGTGGGAGGAGTAGTATCAACGGGTCGGGCCAAGGGCGTGGGAGTAGTTTCCGGGGATACACGGCGCCTCTGCTGACGCGGTTCATGGCCGGCGTGCACCTCCCATTGCAAGGTAGCCTTAGACCTTCCAGGGGTCCACGTGACTGTAAAGGAACCGCCAGTCAGGTCGTCCATCTTGGTGGCTAGGATCTGACTAGCCGCCATCAGCTCAGTGTACCTCTGTTGAGCTAGTTGCTCAGCCGCCAACTGCTGGGCGGCTACGGTTCGAAGTTGAGCTGCGACTACCGGGACTGCTTTCTGAATGGCCGTGACGTGTGATACCTCCTGCGCACGTTTGCAAGCGTCCTTGATTTGGACCGCGAACGCTGCGAACTCCGAACAGCGAAAGACCGGCTCTTCGAAGATGGGGTGGAAAGGGTAGTGCTCGCGTAGGAAAACCGCGTCCTGCAGGACCACTTCTCGTAGCCACTCCAGTAGTTCCAGAAAAGCACCAGCAGCCATATTGGCTTCAACGCCGAGCTTCACGGCTTCCTCTGAACTAGGGTCATCGTGTGCTGCCTTCCACTTATCTAGTTCAGGCCAGACCAGAGCTAATAGGGAGGCAGGCGGTCGCACAGTAGCACGTGGCACAAAGTAGGTTCCTGACCACTCTGGGTCAAAGTCGGCCACTGCCCGCATAAACTCGAACGGTAGGGAGGTAAGGTAACAGCCAGTCATCTGATCCCCGTTATTCCACCTGCCCGCCCGGCGAATCTGTGAGCAGTTAGTTAGAGTAGGTGTAAAAGTAGATAGGATCGTGTAATAGGCAGGGGGTTGTGTAAAGCGTGGCCACTTTACTAGGGCTGAATATGCAATTTTGGCTGACTTTAGCCGAATTTGCAATTCCTCCATACAAATTTCCACAGTTCAGATATGCCCAGTGCTATACTGACATCCGCTATACCTAGTTGCACTACGTACCTGACCTTCGGCCACGCCTGCAATATCTGCATTCTGCGTGCCGGCTACCCGAGGCGCGTGGCTGACTTTGCTGACCTTGATACCTGCCTTCTCATAGAAGCGGGAGGTCCAGTCACGAGCAGTCTGATACGAGAGGGGAGCTATATAATAGTCAGGAAGTGTTGGGGACGGAGGGCGAAGTTACGCGGTGGCACAACACAACACTAACCTTTCGGCTCCTTCGCTGACCGCCGCAGGACCTTTATCCCGTACCAGTCTTCGCTTTTTCCAAAGACTGGAAATTTCTCAGCCTTTTCCGCCTGCCAACGCCAGAAGAAGAAGAATGCTAATGCGCCGATAAGACAGGATCTCGGATCTCGGTGGCGGAGGGCAGCGCCGTATTCCATCCGCCCGTGTTGGTTCGTCTTCCCGCCGTTCATCACAACGATCAGTGCCTTCGTAGTAAATCCTTCAGTTTTGAGACCTTCGTTTGGAAGGCCGAGGCAAAAGCAGTCCGCCAGTTCCATCGGGAGCCGGTTACTCGACCGTAGCAACATGTGATTCCCGAACAGAAAGTCGACCTGGGTCCGTAAGGCGCTGCCGATAGATATCCGATCTCGTTCAGCCCAGGCTACGGCGGTGTGGTCTGGTATCTGCGCCGGCGAGTATACATCTCTTAAGGTCCCCACGCCTCTATCGGTATACTCTTTTCGCTTCTTAGACCACGTAGTGGCTAGGATACTGCGCTTGAGAGCTTTCAACGCCACGCCTTGTGGCCGCAGCGCAGGGTTGATCCCCCTAGTTTTCTGCTCATCGTAGAGCTTTTGGATCGCTGAGACGTACCCACGTACAGAATTATACTGCAGTTTAAGCTGGGACTCGAATATTTCGAAGTCAGAGTCAGAGCTACTGCTACTACTACCATCCTTACCACCAACATAGATGGTGTCCCCTAAAATAGATGTGAATGAGCTGGGGTCCCGAGGGCCAGACTGCTCCACGGCAGCAACTGCTTAGCTTACCTGGTGCATATTTCCGTCGTTTCGCAGCCTTTTTCGCTTCCTGTTCCTCGAGGTGATGTTTCCTTTCATGTGCGGCCCTCTTTCCCTTCCTTGGAGCCCGGGATACTACAGCCTCTTTCATAAAGAGCAGTAGTTTGCCTTCATCGACGAGATCTCCGGGCAGCTGTTGACCAGATGGAATCGGGTCCTGTGGAGGCCATCCTGCAGGTATAGCAGGCCAGTTTTGCTTACACCAGCCCTGCTTATCGTTACTAGGAAAATCCAAGGTAAAATAGAGCCTCCTCTGTGTATATAGGTGTTGCAGATGCATCTGCATCTATCTGCATGTACTAACCTGCCATTCCTTCTGCTTAGGCTTGTAATTCCTCAACGTATTCGGCGGCGTGGTACTTTCTAGATCCAGTAGGTAGTGCTCGATAGCCGCCCTAACCCTGGGATCCTTAATTGCGTTCGAATCCGTAGATTCCATTGCGTTGTGGTGGCGGGTTATGGTTGGTCGGTGATGGGGATAATTGATGCTCCTGCCAAAATGATGGTGATCTGTCCAAAAATGAAGGCCCTGCACCGCCTTTGGCGGCCACGGACCCTCAATTTCGGCCTGAAACGCCGGTCATCCGAGCGAATCCCTATTGAATTCTGAAGGACCGGGCCTTCAGATTTGAACAGGGATTCGTATGGGGGCCGTGCGGTCATTCGGCGACCGGACGACCCGTCGTCGGGCGCGAAGACCTGTGACACCAGTGGATGCTATCAATGCAGCCGGCCGGGCAATTCCTTCCTTTCTTATTCTCAGTGCAAAGGTATTGCTAGAGGAATATGCCCTAGCTGATATCAATGAGGAAGTGGTCCTCACACAGACCTCTACTGGCTTCAATAATGCCCATCGAGCCCTGCAGTGGCTGCAGCACTTTAATCGTCATTCCTTTGCCCTGAGCGATGACTTCAAGGGCTTTTCTATCAAGACCTGGTTCGGATATGACTCTGACTTATCCCGTAGTCAGTGGGATGAAAAGGTAGCTTATACGAAGTCATATATGACCAGGAAGACAAAGCCGGTATTCCGGCTGCTGATGATGGATGGGTTTTCTGCTCATGAAGACCCTGAATTTATCTGGTATTGCAATAAATTGGACATCATCCCATTCCGGCTTCCTTCACATACCAGCCATCTATTGCAGCCTCTAGATGTTGGTGTTTATCAGCATCTAAAAAAGGAACAGCGTATTGCCCTTGCCGACTTCATCACGGCCGGCGGTATGCGAATTACTCGATATGACTTCCTCAATCAGTGGGACCGGCTTTTTGAAGCAGCATTTCGGCCCTGTTATATCTATGCCGGCTTCGATAAATCAGGTCTTATGCCATTGAAGCCAGAGATGGTATTAGGGCCACTACGTCGGGCTGCTTTAGATCTCGAAGAGCCCTTATTTCCTAAGCTTATTCACAAAGGAACAGTCTCACCGAGGAAGGCAAAGAGGAACTTTTCAAAGATAGAAAATAAGCTTGAGATTCTAAGCAGCCCTACGAGAGCTAGAGTTGATGACGTTGCTGCCTGCCTTGACCTTGCAATTATCACTCAATCAGCCCACAAGCAGATAATTTATCTTCAACGGGAGCGTATTCGAGTTGAAGCCCGCCGTACGAAGACATTGAGACGCATCCGGGTTGACGATGGTGCCTTTACTATAGCTCAGATACGTGAGAAGGTTGCAGACCGAGGCTATGAGGAATGGGCTAAGGAAGCTAAAAAGCAGGCTCGTCAGCAGGAAGCTCAGTGGCGTGAGATGAGGCAGGAAGAAGCTGCTAGACTGAAGGCTGCTAAGGCAGAAAGACCTCGCCTGTACGGTCGAGCTGCTGCAAGGGCAAAGGAGGCACAAGAGGCAGCTGACGCAGTTGCCTTGGAAGAATATCGCCAAAGCCTCATTACGCCAGAGGACCTTGAGATTATTGAGAATGCAAGGCGGCGATGGAATCAAGCTAATGATGACACACGAAGCTTCTATTATTCAACATTCTCAAAGCCAACGCTGGATGCTATTCCAGAGGTTGCTATGTGGTTGCAAAGCCGGGCTACAATTATATGTGCCCCCTCTACGAACTACGGTATAGATGAGGCTGATGGAGTTGATGAGGCTGATAGCGTTGATGGCGTTGATGGGGCTGACGATGCCGATGACTTCCTCTCTGTCGTATCGTCATTGGAATTACCGGTCTTGCACAACGAGGAAGACTATGATAGTGATGATATTGAGATCATTACTAACACGCAGATTGATGCTACAATGCAGTCTTTTTCAAATATCCAACAACGGGCAAATGAGGAAGAAAACAGCGCTCAAAGTCAGCAGCAAATACACACAGAGAGCTATGGGGGATTTGGTTACGAACGCATGCGTAATACCTATTCAGATGACGAAGAGGCTGAGCCCTCTATTCTCGTAGGAGGCCGGCAAATTCGGGTCCCAAAGGTACGGCAGCGGGGCTAGGGTCAGGGTTCAATCAGCCACAACATTTTAGTCTTTAGAGAAAAATGTAACAGGACCTCGATATCAATTGATCAGAAGTATACGATTCACATGATATTTTTATTTTATTTTGATGACCTCAAATGAACGTGGTGGCTTACACCAAAGTGGCACGAAGCGGATACGCAAGTGACGCAGATACGGGTTGTGATACCACCTCTCCGCCAGGAGAGGTGGGGGCCTCGGCCGCAGGCTTAGTCAACCCGCCGGGTAGTAAACCGTAAGCTGACTGGTTTATGTTGGCAGCTGAAACGAGGCGTAACGTACTGAGCGTGGGGTGGCGAATCACGTCTGATAATGTTAAGAAGTATTCTTGAGTAATCAAATTGTATTGAAAGCTGAGGTAGCTAGAGTGTCTGTCTAAGGGTTGTTGTGTGGTCTTTTATAGGCATGGTCTGGAGAGGATCTCACGATGTCCATCGTGAGATGCCGTCGCATTCTCACTCGCACGGAGTGAGAGAGTGACCGGGACGACGGGTTCCGGAGTGAGCGGTAATACGTTGATCCGTGCCGTGACAAATATCACCTCGCCAGCTGGTACCAAGAAAGCAACCTTCCGGGAGATTTGGCTATTGCGACAACTCAAAATGGCTGGACCGATAACGAGACGGGTCTTGAGTGGCTCAAGCACTTTGACCAGCACACAAAGACCTGATCCAACGGCCGCTATCGTCTTCTAATCTGTCAACCTAGCACTGATACACAAATGCAGACATTGAACAAAAGATCAGTGTAGATTGAGGACTAAAAGCCTTAGCCTCCCTATCTAAAAGGAGCGACGAAAGTCGGTCTCTTATACCTGTGTTCAGTCTACCGATCTCATAGGCACCAGGCTGTTGCCTGTCGTTAGTGATGGTGTAGCGTTCAAGCTGACCGTGAAGCTATTCACGATGGTTGTGATCTGTGAAAGGCTGGACAGGAGTTTGTTCAACAGGCTGTTGCCGTAGGATTGTCTATCTAAAGCTAAAGAGAAGAGAAGAAGAAGAAGAAGGGAACCCCTTTCCTCGTTGCTAAATAGTAATATAGTCGCTAGGATAAGATAGGTGAAGGTATAGGCGAAGTCCGGGCTTCGCCGCTACTTCGCCGATAAGTCGCCCCACTTCTCAGTTAGCTGGGTTCCGGCCGGCAAAGCTGGAACCCGAACCCAGGCCTCAGCCTGTAACAATCTGTCGGAAAGCTAGCGTAGCACTCTGATATTAATCGTGTATATTATATTGTATATCTGTATTCTCCTCCTCTCTTCTTATTCTGAGGTATCAGAGCAAGCTTTATATACCTGTTCTGTGCTGTGTAGAATCAGCTAGAAGCTGCTTCCTAAGCCTTGTGGCAAAGTGCTAGGCAACTGATCACATGACCCACCCGGTCTGATGCCGGGTGCATGGTCCAATCTAACACTATCTCCCTCCTCAGCCGGCTTCTCAACGGTGCCGTCATACGTCCTGCACTGCTAAATGTCCTCTCGCTCTCCGCAGACGACGATGGGATGGTGAGCATATCAACCGCCATCAGAGACAGTCGCGGGTACCGATTCCTGTTGATTTTCCACCAGTCAATCGGTCTGCTTCTGTAGTGGTGACTGTTGACAACATCCTCAGCACAGTACCGAGCATATTCGTCATCAGCAGTCGCTCCCGCTGTCGTGTGTTTCGTCTTTCGGGTGCTCTTGCGGGCACTGGACGCTGCCAAGGACGAACCCTGGGCGCATGGCGACCCAGCTACACTCCTGGCAAGTCTCCGCTCAATGTAATCCATTGAGGCCTCGTCAGATGTAGCGAAGACTTCGTAGTCAACGTCGCATTCCCTGTAACTCTCCCAGATCTCCAAGAGCTTGGCTTCGTACTCTAATCGCCAACCCTTGGCCTTACAGGAAGGCACTCGAGACCACCAGGGTAGGGAATCAATCCACGACTTCCACGGTATTGATCAATATATTGACTTCGATCCACGTCAACGTCAATCCACGAGACCTGTTGTTATGTAATCAACCCATCCACGGTGGGTCTTGATATTTGCACCATCGATGGTGCATGTATCAAGACCCAGTCAAGCGAGGCCAAAAGAAAGCGATCCAGGGAGAGAAAGTGGGGCTTTACTTTGTGGTCAGGATTGAAGGTGGCAGAAATGTAAATAGCATAGCGTATTCCATGGCCCTATGAGATCCGTTCTCCCGGGCGTAATAAATCTACTACTACTACTACTACTATCAAGACCCATCCACGGTTGGGGGCTCGTGGATTGAGATGTGGATTGACGTGGACGCTAGTCAGGGTACGGTCGCACATTAGGACATGAGGTGCAAAACCATGTGGGAATATGAAGACCCTTACTTTCCACACAGGATTTCATAATTCACACCAGTTTTATTATGGCGATCCGTATGATTTATGTGTCGCACTATGTAACTTGTAGTGTTTCATCCCCATTCATCAGGTTGAGACGTTGACCCAGCTGTCGTCCAACTGGATCAACGGGCTCAAGCCGCATGCAAGGGCAGTCGAACCACTATCTCCGAGACATTAACTCGGAATCCTACGTTACCATTAGACCATATGGGGCCTATTTGATGTATCTACCTGTTTAACTAAACCAAGAACCGCGTTGGGGAGAGAATAATCTCACGGGCCTGGCATCCAGTAGCCCGGTGTCCAGCTTACGGGTCCGCGGGCCGTAGCTCCGTGACAAGACATACGCAGGCCCTCACCGCCTCTTCTGAGCTCTCGTCTCTTGACTGTTCTTTGCTTCCATCACGTCAACGAGTTGTCCATCTCACCAGTTATCCCTTAGCTTACCGCTGTGCCCTCAGCCCGTTACACAAGATGCCACGGCCTAGAAAGGACCTGGAGCCTCTCAAGGACAGGATCCTTGAAGAGCGGCAACGAGGCCTCACGTTGGATACTATCGCTGCCCATCTCCGCGATGAGGGATTCGACGTCGAGGTTACCACGCTCAAGAGGAGGTGCCGTGAGTGGGGTGTTGCCGGGAGAAGTACCTTGGCCTCACAAGTCGCTACAGACGACCTGGTAGCCCATATCTCTCGATACTTCTTCCTCTACGGGTACAGCGACACCTCCATCGCGCGGGACCTCCAGAGGAAGGATATCACGATCTCTGAGCGGACGGCCAAGGAGTACCGCCTACAAAACAAGATGAAGAGACGGTACCGAGACGCCGCCGAACGACAAGAAGCTATCGACAAAGCGAGACAGTTCCTAGACCAGGACGACCGTCGGTCTTCTGCCGTGAGGGGATTCGGAAGGGGCTACTTGTACCACTACGTTGGAATCCGCGCCTGTGTTCTCGTTGGACAAAACGCCTTGTACCGGGAGTACCAGACGAACCCTCAGTGGAAGCGACAATCAGAGAAGAGGCGCCTTGCTGACTGGAAGCATCGCCAGAACTTCAAGGTCCCTGGCCCCAACTTCATGTGGTCTCTCGATGGGTATGAGAAGGTCAAGAGCTTCGGCTTCCATATATACGCCTGCATCGACGCCTTCTCGCGGGCCATCATCTGGATATACGTCGGTAGGGGTAACGTCACCGCCTTGAGTACCCTCAAGCAGTTCCTCCGTACGGTCTCCTTCTCAGGGATACGTCCGCTCTTCACCCGGTCAGACCATGGCATCGAGACTCCTCTGTGGGCTGGGGCTCAAGCTATCCTCGCTGACCTTGACCAAACTGAGGTCGTGTATATGAGCGAAGACGAGACCGAGCGAGTCCATCGACAGGGACAGAGACTAAGCTCTTGTCACATCTGGGGACCAAGCACAAACAACCAGAGGATCGAGTCTTGGTGGGAGAAGCTCCTCAAGGGTGTGACGCAACGCGGATCTCTTTCTCGCACGAGCTTATCGATAGTGGGCTTTTCCAGCCCAACCGGGAGGCTGATCAGATCGCTGTTTATGCCTTGTACGGGCCAATGATCCGTCAGGAAGTCGCTGACTTCACGGAGATGTGGAACGGCCATCGTATAAGGCCTCAGAAGAACCGGGAGCACCTCGTCTCTGGTATCCCTATGGATCTCTACAACACTGACGCGGTAGAGAAGTGGGCGGTCAAGCTCGGGGGTTCCGCCTTGGCTGGCCTCGATGAGATGCTACAGGCTGTGGACGCTGTTGATATCGACGATCTCCTTGATCCAGGAACCCTAGAGTGGTGTGAGGAGCAGCTGAACGACCTAGCTTTCGACGGTCAGTTGAATGGAGATCTTGACCATAAGCGTCCACATCTCGGGACATATTTAGAGCTAAGGGACCGCATCCAGGGCCATCTCGGGTCGCAGAGAGAGCCCCGTCTCTATATTCCCGAGACTCCGACGGGTGGGACGGAAAGATTCGTGCGTACAAGAGCAAACCACGTAAGGGTATCACAAACTGACGGTAGCTAAGCTACAACTCCTTCAGCGGAACTATCTTAGCACTTCTGGTGATAGTCTCTCCGGGACTGACCTCCCTGCGACCTTTGTTAGTGGGGTAGACGGGCTGATGGAGGATATGACTCACCTTGAGCTAGAGTAGCTAGCCTCACGTCCGCTTCTTCTTCTTCTGTTGCTCGGAGCTTGGACGTCGTGCCATGAAGCCCCGGGTCCTCGAAGCAGGGTAGGCAACAGCTCTCGAAGCAGGCTCACCAACGACGTCGTTAACCTCATCGTCTGATCAGACCTCCCTCGCTTAGGAGAGAGACCAGGGGAGCTATTAGCCGGACGCCTCTTTGCTTTTGGGTGGGCAACCACACCGGCCACGTCGTCTTCTACGGGAGGAACTGAGGCAACGCTCCGTTCCGGGGATGGAGATAGAGACAGAGAGTTGAACTCGGTATCGATAGCAAGAGGTTCCTGCGCGTGTTGTTTAACGCCTCTTTCTTGCATGATCTCCTTACCCTTCCTCCGACTCGCTAGCATACTTTGAGGTCCTGACTCGGCGGGTGACTGGAGACTGTGGCCGTGGGTAGCGGCTCGTAGAAGACAAGGAATACATGGTACTGCCCTTCAATTTTGCTGTATCGAAAAGGACAGTCTTCTCCAAATAGCTCCCCAACTGTCTTCTGGGTGTAATTAAAGTCGCCCAGCTCCGTGATGCCATCACTAAGATGGGCGTGATGAATGAGCCTGTTCTCGAACCCAAGGTAAGGAGCTATCACAGGCTTATCCTGGAATTGAGGGAAGACGATCTTGCTAAGCCACAAGGCAACAGAGATGGTCGGCTCGGAGATAACGTAGCGCCTCAGGGCTACCTTCAGTACCTCCCTCGCCAGGATCCATGGAGGGTTGTAGCCTTCTTCTACTATCTCCAACGATTCAGGTCTCGCAAGGAAGATCGTTAGGCGTGTAGAGATCTTCCGCTGGGTCCTCTTGATGGCTTGCTTAGCCGCCGCCTCGGTCAGTTGCACGGAGCTCGCCCACACACCTTTCTCGATACGCTGCGAGCAAGGGCCGCGTCACGGTATGCGGGCTGCTGAGACCCGGCGAGGATACGCCCAGGGCCATCTCCTGAAGACGCGAAGATCGTCCGAGATGGTGTTCCTCTTCTTCCTGAAGAGGACGTTCCTCGGCTAGACGCCGCGATGCTGGTGGACGTCGAGGCGGGCGTAGATATTTCCGCCACTGTCTCTTCTGTTGAGGCCCAGATCGGAGAACTGTCGAAGATCGTGATACTCGTGGGCTAGCGTACCCCATAATAGGGATAGCAACACGGCTTGGGGTGGGAATCTCTAATATAGTCGTGGCCCTTGTGGTAAGCCCGCGAGACGAGGTGCTGTGGTATGTCGGGGCAGTTCGTGGTCCACATATGGCCTGGCAGCTTGACACGCGATTAGGGACGACTAAGGTCAATTGAGGTGATATAAACTTACTGTAGAAATTAGCGATAGAAGAGAATATACGGACGAAATCAATTAATCCATTAGTTGGTGAGAAAAAGAGGGGTGGCAGGGCCGTTGGTATGCGGATTGGGTTGGATCGTAGGTCAGGTTGGGGGGGCCGGAAAAAATTACCTGCCCAGGCTCACGTGCTGGTTGAGGTGTAGGGGGATGAAAAGGCACTTGGATCATAGTGTGCTACACTGTAATTCAGCAAGGGGGTACTGCTGACTCAGTATTTGGACATGGTCACGTCATCCGAAAAGAGTTATGCACCTCATGTCCTACCGTGCAACCGTATCAGGGGTATGTGCGCCTTGATATATTTCGTTAATATTTGCTATGTATCTCTGCGCAAACACTAACGCATCTAACCAGGTAATACCTCCGACGCGTTCTGACACGTCGTGACGCGTTATAACGCCTGAACCCAAATGTCTCCTCATTTACTCAATTCGTACGGTCCGTAACCCTTCAATTTCGAGATGGCGGACTTATGTCTTGACCCTAAACTACCGACCAACAACGATGGCCATGCCGGGGTCCCTCGGCCTGCTCTGGATCCGGAACCCGAAGTCCTCCAACCTTCTACTTGGGCACCAACAAGTGATGAGGAGCGGAGGATGTTCTGCGTCTGGAAGGGATTCACGCTGGCCGAGCGCAGCAAAGATACCCTATCATGGGTATGGAATTACGGGGTCGAGATTCAATCTAAAACATCCCGACGATGGATCTGTATGCCATGTGTGCGCCAGAAGACCCCCACGCCGCAGTCATATGAATCCAAAGGCACCCAAAACGCTGAACTCCACCTCTGGAAAGCTCACGGCTACTGGGATCCATCAGGACGACGATCAACACCGTCAGAGAAGAAAGGAGGCAAGAGGTTGCTTGCTTCTATTTCGGACTTCATGAGCCTCAAACGCTCCGATCCAAAGGATCAAGCGCTGGCCAATAGCTTGATCAAACGCTTCGATCGAGGAGAGTTCCAGAAGCTCATTGTCAACTGGATAGTCGAAAGCCAGCAATCGTTCAAGCAGGTTGAACACCCTCGATTGCAACAGATTTTCGAATACCTCAATCCGGCGGTCAAGGTTACGAGTGCACACATTACGGCGAAGACCGTGCACAGACTGGCGGTTCAACAATTCGAGCGATATCATTGCACGGTCCAACAGGTCTTGAAGTGGTCGCCGGGTCAGATCCACATTGCTTTTGACGGCGCAAGGACTAGGAATCGTCACGCATTATATGGCGTGACGGCTGTCTTCAGATACCACGAGAATCAGCTCCAAAAAGTCGTGCTCTGCATTCCGGAGCTGGTAGAATGACATACTGGCGAGAACATTGCCGCCGAGATCCTCGAGATCATTAGGCCGTTTGGCATCGAGGACAAGATCGGTTACTTCACTCTCGATAATGCAACAAATAATGAAACGGCAATGACAGAGATTGCAGAAGAGCTGAAGTTCGACCCAGTTCAACGGCGCGTTCGATGCATGGGACATATCCTTAACCTTGTTGTTAAATCCCTTCTCTTTGGAAAGGATGTTGATGCGTTTGAGAAGTCTCATCAAGGGGGAACCTTTGGCGAGAGCAACCCATGACGAGTGGATGCGGAAGGGTCCTGTCGGGAAAGCGCACAACTTCGTCGTTTGGGCCCATCGGTCCGACTTACTGACTCAGTTGCTTCGTCAACTGTAATAAGACTCATTTGCAGCTTCTGGCGATCCTGAAGGAGGAAAGCAACGGCCAGCTGACGTTGTCCTTGATAACGATACTAGATGGTTATCCCAATACTACATGATAAAACGAATGCTTCGCTTGCAGCCCTTCTACGAAGAATTCATCGTGTAACGGGTCAGGCCCACTTGGCTGGCGGCTCTGCCGCCAAGCCTGAATTCTTCTCCACAGCGCCATCGAGTTGATTCTCGAATCTTCTATATTAAAGAAGATATAACGCGTCTTCACGCACCCAGTTTGTATTTACATTCTTTCCTTTCTTCATCTTGAAAGTAAACAGCATAGGGACTAGTTAGTTGAATCAACTCGCTAGAAGCCTTTCACACATCGTCAAAGCCAAGAGGCTCTCCCAAGACGCTCGGAAGGGTGAGGGAGGACAGAAGTTTCCTCCCTGCCTCGAGGAGTCGAGCTTCATCAACGAGAGCGATTGGGCGGTGTTGAGAACGTTTGATGAGATCCTCTCCGACTTTCACGTCGTTGTGCAAGTACTTCAGGGAGATGGACAGCCGCGATATCGATCGTCTGGAGTTAGGGAAACCTTTGGCTCTATGGTTGATGTGCTGGAGGCGTTCGAATTCCTACTTGGGAAACTCGAGGACGCAAAATCGCATATTGAGAGTCATCCTGAGCCGGAGCAATTCGGTGTCAATATCAACCTTGGCTGGACGAAGCTTGATAAATATTACAATACTTTGAGGGATTCTCCAGTATACTACGCCGCTGCCGCCTTACACCCAAGCCTACGATGGGACTATTTCGACGAGGTTTGGGGTCAACAACATCCGGGTTGGGTCGATGAGGCGAAGGATATCGTGCAACGTCTTTGGGATACGGAATACAGAGACCTACAGATCACAGTCACGTCTCCTGAAGGTCCGGTTGTAAAGAGGCGAAAGACGACCTTGTCCTCCTTTGATCGGTATCGTAACCGCTACCGTCAAAGCCAACCGTCCGCTGCTCAAGCGGATGAATATATCCGCTGGCAGGCCAGTGTGTCTGGGAGCGACAAGGACATCGCAGACCCAGTTGAGTATTGGATTCTGAAGAGGTTTGAGTACCCGAGGCTATCTCGAATGGCCCTTGACGTCATGACAGTGCCGGCCATGAGCTCAGAGTACGAGAGACTATTCTCCGCCACCGGGTTGATGGTCACGCCCCTCCGAAACCGCTTAGACGCTGGCACGATTGGGCTAATCCAAACGCTGCGATCTTGGTTACGCGCAGGCATTATCGAAGATGTCGATAACATACTGCTTGATGATACAGCGCTGGAGGAGTCTGTTGAACGGGGTTATTCGGATGAATGTGAGGAGTGAGGCAATATACAGGTTCGGTAGCTTCAAAAATTGCCCGAATAGGAAATCCGATTTAGTGTGACAGGGGTCTTCCACGGGTTCAATATTATGGACATCAATCCACGGATAGCCCTGTGGACATCAATCCACGAGCACTCTGCTGAGTAAGCCGTCAATTCAATCCACGAAGTCGGATATTGACGTGGATGGATTGATTCCCTACCCTGGGAAGAACCAGGGCGATGGGAAGTTTACAGCCCTTGACCCCAAGTGGGCTACTGGTCTTGATTCCCGTGGAAAAGTTACCTTTCAGGATATGGATGGGGATGGATACGCCGACTATGTTATGGTAGAGAGCAGCGGCCAAGTCAAATGGGCGAGAAATACGCACAACAACGGCAAGGACCCTGACAAGCGCAACTGGGAGACGGCAAAAACGATAGCGCCGGGCCCTCAGGGTATACCCTCTGATAGAGCTCGGCTATACGACTTGGATGGAGACAAGAAGTCCGATTATGTGATTGTCTACGCAGGCGGCGCCGTCAGGGCGTTCCGGAATCTTCATGGCGATGGTGAGGACCGCACGTGGGGGGATCTCGGCACCATCGCGCCGGGAGTTTCAGGTGTTACGGGCGACATGATTCGGTTCGCAGACACGGATGGCGATGGGCTGGCGGACTTCCTCGCTGTAGACTCAGACGGAAGCATCAAAATGTGGAAGAATACCGGTACTGGCTTCAGCGCAAAGGGCGTGACTTTCCGCCTCGCCGATTTGACGGGCGACGGGAAAGCCGACATCATTGCTGTCGATTCCAAGGGACGAGCGCAGGCATGGCTCAACAAGGGCCTGGGCAACGCCTGGGAAAGCATTGGCGAGATCGCACCAGGTCTCAACGAGGATCTCTCGTCGTCGAGGATTGAGTTCGTCGACGTCAATGGAGATGGGCTCGCCGACTACCTCGTCATCTATGGAGGTGGTGCTGTCAAGGCGTATCTCAACAATAGTAATATCCCCGATGCTGGCAAAAGCCGCACCTGGCAGCCAGGATTGACTATTGCACCCGGCGTTGGCGAGCCTGGTCACAAGATTCAGTTTGCTGATCTAAATGGCGATGGGTACGCCGACTATATCGTTGTGTTCGACGGAGGTGCTGCCGATGTCTATCTGAACCAGAAGAATATTCCCCCGAACGGAGGGCGTATCTGGGCGGACAAAGAGACCGTATCGGGTGGCGTTGGCGCCTCTGGCAACAAGATCGTCTTTGCGGACATCAACGGCAATGGTCTGGCGGAGTACATTGTCCAGTATGACGGCGGCGCGTCAAAGGGGTACAATAACACTGGGAACATCCCCGATGCTGGGAAGTCACGCAACTGGGAATACATGGGGACTATTGCGGCCGGCGTCAGCCCGCAAGGCCCAGTTGTCTACGCTGACATTGATGGTGATGGTAAAGCCGATTACCTGGTTGTGTTTGACACGGGCAGAATCAACGCGTATATCAACTCGTGCGACTGGAGACCCATCCCATCAAGTGGCAATGACAACGGTGGCAATGACAACGGTGGCGATGGCGGCGATGGTAATGGTGGAGGGGTTGGTAATAGCGGTGATGACGATGGTGATGATGGAGGTGTAGGTGGACCGACTCGCACCAACACTGCGCCCTGGCCTATAGTGACCGGCCGTGGACACTGCGATGGCCCTGACTGCGAGGATGGCAAATGCACCGGTAAGCAAAGCCCCATTGCGTGCCAGGTCTGTACGCATTACGAGTCTGACTGACCCTTGTAGGTGTTCTCTGTGGGAGCTTTGATTGTGAAGGTGATGATTGCTACAACGGCTATTGCATTGGGCGCGACTGTACCGCCATCGGCTGCATTGGTCCAGGCTGTAAGAACGGCCAGTGTGTTGGCCTAGGCTGCAAAACTACGGGCTGCCTTGGAGATGATTGCGATCCCTCATCGGGTCGCTGCAAGGGGCCCAAATGCGTCTCCATACACTGCTCCGGCCCACAGTGTGGAACAGACGGCGTCTGCATCGGACCGGGTTGCTCTAAGCCCATATGTTTCGGTATCAACTGCTCCAATGGCGTGTGCCTTGGGGCAGGATGCCATCCTGCTGGCGGCCAGGGGGGTGGTGGTTCCAACGCTGTAAGTCGTTACACTCTTTTGAGTCGTGGTTCATATGGATCGTCTAACAAGTCTTTGCAAGCCGCCGCCCGCTCCTTCACAACCAGAAGGCTGCGAGACCACGACCTTCGAAGCCTGCAATACTCGTTGCACGTATTATTCTACAACAACCAAGTGCTCAACCGACTGTAATGGTACGTGATTTCTGATTTTACCCTTTCTGCCTCCCTCTTCCAATTTCTCATAGTCCATGGACTCGTTTTGACCGACTCACTCACTGTTTAAGACATCGAGGCCTGCACTCGCCCAACCGACAGTTCAACAGCCACAACAAAGACATGCCCCATCCCTGTCGTGACCAACGACTGGGTAGAAGATGACCCAGATGGTCCAGCACCCACTCTTGGCGACGGTGGTCTCAACGGCGAGTGGAACAGCGGGAAACCGAACGTTTCGCAGGGAACGAGACCGACCCAAACCAAAACTTCGGCGCCTGCAAGTCCAACCAAGACGAAGGCACCCATGAAGAGAAATCAGCCCGTTTGCAACGACGAAAGTGATTTCCCGGGCCACGCCGACATACGTGCGGAGTCTGTTGAATCCCTTGCTTTTGATTTTTGCGATATTGCAAGCCTTTATCAGGCAATCGGCCCAGGTCAAGAAATAAAAGAAACTTTGTCTGATAAATACGGCATCAAATTCCGTTATTCCATCAAGTGGATCGAGGGCTGCATCACTACGGTGGACAAGCAGGAGGTGATCTACCCACTCACTGAGGACGATCGGGATTGGCCATGGGGCTCAGAATGCTGGGTTATTTTTCGCGATAGCTGGGAACTATGTGAGTCATTTCGTTTGCAGTTACCTGATATTTCCATACACTGACATGAACGTAACAGGCAATAATGGTGGAGTAGCAGGGTATTCAGATGCAGCATGTCTTAGATATCAGTTGGATGCAGGGATCTGGCATGCATCATTGCCATTGCTCTGTAGTCTCATAATAACCTTGAGTTGATTTGGGGAAAATTGTAAAAAAATAAAGACAGAATTGGTATCAGATGCTGCCAGAGATCTAGACTTCTTAAATTTCGATGCCTGTACCTTCGTTGTCACGGCCCAGGTTAGGTCCAGGCGATCAAGACCGGCAATGAAAACACCATACTCACTACGGACCATTTCAAAAGTCTTTACCGAGCGATCCACCTTCAAGTACAACGCAGATCTCATCGAGCAGAAATGAGTCTGAGGAGATCGCTTCGGAGGGTACCGCGCCCTCTCTTCGACGTTAAAAGGCGGGTGGCAGGGAGAATTTGAAGTGCTGATAGAAGACTAGACGCAAGATCCTGTACATTTGCATACTGGTTAGAGGACCACATTGCAACGAGGCTGGCTTGTAATACCCACCGTCTTGGTCAAGCTGATCCAGCGTGTCGCGTTCGCGCGAGATGATGCCCCTACCTTCACAGGTCAAGCTGAACAAAGAGCGGAAGGCATCGAAGCCTTTCCCAATGGGATGTTTCTCTATTATTTTCGACCGCGATTGATCTGCCATGGCGGATGGGATGCTCTCAAACGGGGGAGATGGAAAGGACCAAAAGAAGTCGCGTTTCGCCGCATTTCGCTTGGCGCTGAAGTTCGCGCGCCCAGCCACCCAGACCGTAGTGGGCCTGCAAAATTTTCCACACTAGTGCTAACAGCCGCTAGTCAGGAAGAATTTTTACAGGAGAGAGTTGTCCAAACTGCTTAGGGGTCATCGGTTTTACAGTTCAGTTCGTTTCTGAAGATCACGGTCTGCAGTCCCTCGTGGTGAGAATAGAGGAGCTGGAAGGACAACACAGCGGCGAGAACATGGCAGAAGCCATCATGGAGTTCATACGAGAATATGGAATAGCGTCCAAAGTTGGATACTTCATGATGGATAATGCTAGCAACATGAACACCATGATCGACAAAGTCTCCGATGACTTGGAACATGAGTTCTATCAAACAGGATGGATTTGTTGAGACAGCTTGTTGACGATGGAAGATCTTGATTTCTAGCTAAGGGACGGGCCTAGAGCCCGTCTTTTATACAAGATGAAGACGGCTGCTGCCGGAGGCGGCAGTCCGCCGCCGACGCACAGGGGCCGGGGCCTTGTGGGTCCCGGGGACCGGGATCGTGGTCACAGGGCCGTCGATGTGGTCTGAGATAAGAGGAGATAGAAAGGAAAGTCGCGTTGTTCGTCTGACAAGTTCGATGTTTTCTACGACCCTCTTCCTCACCGACTTCGCTGTTTGGGCCATATCATTAATCTGGCCGTAATGGAATTTCTCATAGGAAAGCGACCACCCACGACAGATTCCTACCATGGCCCGTCCAACGAGGAAGTTGAGCAAGGGAGAAAGCGAGGGGCGATAGGCAAACTTCATAATATCGTAGTCTATATTACTTGAAGCCCCCAGCGGCTTCAAGCGTTCACCATCCTTAGCGGCGGTCTTAGGTTACGGCGTGATAACGACACTCGTTGGAATTCGTGGTACAAAATGGTCGAATGGGCTCTGAGGTCTAAGGTCAGGCAAGCTATCACCATCTTTTGTGCTCAAGAGCCGGCTCTGCAACAGGATGTCCTGACTCCTTCCGACTGGGCAACTTTGACCGAGATTTGCAAATTTCTCGAGCCGTTTCAAGATGCCACAATGGCCAACGAAGGCAATCGAAATTCCATATGTGACGTTCTGCCAACTATGGATTATCTTCTTCATCACATTGAGACATCCAGGGAGACCACCGCGGTCCCTCATTTGGCGACCATAATGGAGACTGCCTGGGCCAAACTAGCCGACTACTATGAAGTGACAGAGGATTCTCCAGTGTATTCAGCAGCAACGGTCTTAAATCCCTCGCTTAAGTGGGCATACATGGAGAAGACTTAGGAAGATAAGAAGGAATGGATCGAGAAGGCTAAAGCTCGCGTAGAGCAGCTGTGGAGCAAGACATACAAGCCAACCACACCCAGTCCCATTCTCCGTCAAAGCGGTGCACCAGAACCCACTACGAGACGGCTGAATGGATACAAGATCTGGATGAAAGAGCAAAAGGCCACGATTTTGAACATGGATGATGACGAGTACGAAGTATACTGTCGCGAACCTGTGATGATGATATCGGATCCTTTGAAATGGTGGCTCGAACTGGCTCAGCGAAGAAGATTCCCTAACCTGTCCTTGATGGCCATCGACATTCTATCGATTCCGCCTATGTCTGCTGAGACAGAGCGACTCTTCTCCAAAGCTAGACTGACAGTCACCGACCAGCGAGGATCTATGAAAATTGAAACTTTGAATCTTTTGGAATGCCTACGATCCTGGGACAGGAGCGCTCTGATAGCCCAGTCGGAAGTAAGTTTTGCATTCTGTGAGGTGTACATACCATTTTCTAAGTAATGAATTCTAGCATGGCTACGTTGCTCCGGCAGCTACGGATGCTATGCCTGATGTTTAGGAACTTTGTGGGTAGGCTGGCGGAAGAGACATGATCAGGTAATAGTGTATTAGTTATGTGGTGGGTAGCTTGGGGCCAGAGGTAGAAGGGAGAGCTAGACGTCGTTTATGAGGTCTAGCCTATTAGTCTAGACTGTAGTCTGTATTGTAGTCTGGTCTAAAGGCGACAGACGGACTAATAGTCCAGTCTGGGCATCTCGGCTAGACTGCTGGTCTAGTCTGGGCATCTCGGCTAGACTGCTGGTCTAGTCTGACCAAGTCGGACGGACTAAATGGACAGTCTGGGGAGTTTAGACGGACTGATTGGACTATTGCGAGCACTGGGGTAGGTCTCGGTCTGGTGAGCTTTGGATTACAGCCGCTGTCGCTCGTGTCCTCACACGAAGCCATGGGGATATTAGATTTGAAACTGTTTGGGTAGGATGACAGCTGATCTGATGAGTACTAGCCTTTTGCTCTACGGTGTATTATGAAATCTGTATGAATCTAGAGGGAAATGCACTCCGCATGTGCTACAAGCCCATCTTAACCGAGGTACTCTAGTCCGCTAAAGCCACTCAACTGCGGACGTTAACAAAGCGTTCATTCTTAAAAAAGACTTTCTGGATCTATGAAGTAGGAGATCGACCGCCGTAGATTTAGTGTGACCTTGATTTTCGGAAGAGTGACGTCCCAAAGTAGTCGTGAGTCAATATGCCTCCTATGGTGTGCCTGTCAGAGGGATATGAGTTGACATAGACCAGTGCAACATTTCGCATTGCCTCGCTTACGTAGCCTGTTCTACGTCGTAAGCAACTCCCGTAGACAGGAAAGACCAGATAGACTGCTTTTATTGAAGTTGTCGACCGCGGTATAGCGCAGGATGCTAGTATAGTGGTTGGCTAAAGCCTAGAGATCTCACCGGTTCCAATATCCAATCTGAACCGCGGCACGTTGGGTACTTCTACGCAAGCTTTTGGCAGAAGCAGCTGATTTCCAAGCAGCCAGAATAAGCCACCGTTGAAGTATGGGTATGGGCGATCGTTTCCCGCTCCCGGAGACCCTCTCTGTTGGCCAATCTTGTTCTGGCCAGCGGGCAGGCTTCGAAGCGTTCGGCATTCGGCATACCTAATCTACAGCGCGGTAAACCCAGCTTGCTCTAAGCCCTCCCCACTGGGCATCACCGGCTGCCCACGCATGAAAAATGGCCGTAACAGCGGGTTTTCCATATTAACTTCTGCATTCGAGCTTGTCTGTGCATTAGCAGGACCCAGCGTCGCGCCTCGCGCCGACTCCGAGCTAGACAGAGGATCAGCTTTTTGCACGCTTCGCGCGAAAAGGTTCAGACCGCTTCTATGAAACTGAACTATCCTCTCGAGATCCTCGGGAGGGGGGTCGCCACAGTCGACCTCGACTTCCGTTCTCCACTCCTTTACGAGGTACTGCAATATATTCAATGCCTTCTTTGCAGAGTGGTGTGACGATGCCATCTCTGTAAGATCCGCCAAGCTTTGGCTGATTGCCTTCGAGACTTGTGGATCAAGCTTCACGGCTCTCTCTACGGGTGTCTGAGTTGAATCACTCAAGCCCGGCTGGGTAGATATGGCGCTAATAGTGAGTTGCGTGATAGATGATGTTAGTACGAAATACGGAACGAAGGACGGCGTCCTGCGCAGGGTATATAGCTGCGAGTATGACTTGAGAAGTCTCTGAATGGCAACTGTTGCTTGTATGCAGAGGTCGCGCGGGGATATCTCGGAGCCGATAATCCGCAGTTTGACCAAAGGCTGAAAGAGGAGGAGGATAGCGAAATGGTAGTACATACTTCTCAGATTTAGCGCTATCGATGGAGGAAGCTTCTTGGCGCGCTGACTTACTGGGTGAACAGCACAGCCGGGGTGAAATTATGGCCGAGCCTAAGAGTCTCTGGGGTCTGGTCGTACCAAGTCAGGTATTGAGTATAGTGACTCAATAAGTCCCTCGCTTTCAGGGGGTTTGTCGGCGAATGCAGGGTGTATAGGGCTTGGTGAACTAGCTCACTGAGTTCGCAGAAACATTTATAAACCGACCGCACATTGGATGGCTGTTCCCACGAGCGCTGCAGGCGAGTACCTTGGTTCGTTAGCGTGTGCGACGAGCAGAACCAACACTTTTGGCGAGAGACTTACCGTCGTCAGTATAAGGCACCCAGAGGGATGTTTCGATGTCATCAATAATAGCCGGTTTGGGGTGAAGATGTGGAAATTGAGAAAACTGGGGTAAGGAACCGGTAGCCAAGGACCACGCGCTAGAAGGTTGCCGTTAGCGGGGAGAGCAGTCTAGTCGTCAAAAGTAGACCGACTCACTGATCCAGTGCAAAAGCCCCCCAGAAGGTGGCCGATCGTACGGCAACCCCATCCTCGTCTCCTTCGTCGTTACTACGGTGCAGGCCCATCTCGATAGCCAGCCGTGCGCTCTGGCCGGCGTAGTACCAGCCTTCTGAGTCCCTACCACAGCTGGCTTCTCTGATAGACATTATGCCGAGCGCCTGGACCGTCGTAAGGGAGTGGTGATCCGTTTCCTGTGAAAGGAGCCTCTGGGACTCCTTAAAGAAGTGATCGCCGGACGAGTAAGGGTCGCTTGGATTAGTCCGAGTTACAGGCTGCGTTGAAAAGCGGCAACCTAGCGCAAGAAGGGCGTTAGTAAGTATAGGCGAGCAGTATCGGCGATGACCATTCTGGAAGTCTCGGAGAAACTGCTCCTTGCTGAAAGTGGCAAACGTTGGGTACTCCCAGCAGAAATATAAGGCCAGCAGGTGTTTAACCAAGTCAGTGTCCTCGGTGATCCTGGTCCATATGGCAGGTGACTCTATCTCCGGCTCCTTTAGCTCCGGCATGTCTTGCTTGATTTTGTCCGATTGTAGGCTTTCGGGCCGGGAGGTGACGCAATTTTGCGTCGAGCCATGTCTGTTTGCCGTGCAGCTTATAGCACCCAAGTCGGAGTCGCTGCTTCGAATAAGGCCCTCCTGGCTATCGGACGGGGACTGCCACGGGCTGTTCTGGCTCAACTCGTTCCACAGGCTTGATTGCTGAGCAGCTACGGGTCCCATAGTTCTAGGCCCAATGCCCATGACAGCGACGTTTTCTAAGCGAATGCCTTCCATCCCCAAGAGAGGAGCAACATCTGACCCAACAGGGATGCTAGCCTCGGTATGCTGGGAAGAAGTAAGCAAGGGGGCGCCACCCGAGGTCGGAGCCCCATCAAGCCATTCTGATATTGCTTCAATGGAGTGGCCGCTGCGTACACTCAGCAAGATATCCTCCTGTAAGTCTGGCCGTGTGAGCGCGGCGAAGATTTGCTCGCTGGAGCGCGCGTGGCGGCGAAGACCCTCAATCTCAGTTCGTAGATTCTCCTTAGACTGGTGCACGGGAACCTCATAGACGCATCCAGCGCCCTTATGTGCCTTGCAGCGTGCGCAGGGCTTCTTTCCATCGCACTGAGGGTATAGTACGGAAGCATTAGCTCGTCCGATCAAAACGAGGTAGACGGAGTCGTGGGCCACATGACCAGTATTACCTTCGCGCGCTTCCTGCGACACTCGGTGCAAGCGTTAGGCGTGATAACCCCGAGACCTCGACTCCGTTTGGAGAGTTTGCAACTAGCCGCCTCGCCTGATGAGGATGGAGCTTTTGAAGACAGGCCAGAGGGAGGCTTTGAACCGCCCTGGATTGGCGTTGCTGGTGCATGAGAAGCTGAAGCGCTCCGAGGAGCGCTGCCTGCGCTGGGCTGGTTGAAACCCAACGGGCTCTGGCTGCTGCTGTCTTCTTCGGCGTCCATTGAATTGAGCACTGGGTCAGATCGAACACAGTTTCAACAAGCCGCGGTTGAGATCAGGAATGATAGCGAACTGCTCTCTTGCAGTAATATCGTAGCTGCAGGTACACCAGGATCTGGCGCGCGGCATTGACACTTGCTAAGGGGACGACCTGATGCACGAGATAGCTCTTAACTGTTGAGCGCAAGTAGCAGAAGAGGATCATCGAGGCGCGCAGGCATCAAGCGGTTCTTTGCAGTAGTAGTCGGCGCGGCGAAGATGTTGGAGAAGGAACATTTCAGCGTACGTGATGACATCACTACAAACCGAGGAGGGAGGAAAAGTGGGTCAAGCCTTGGATCAGCACTATGGTGATCTGACTGTTCCCGCATGGAGAGAGGCTTTCGAAGACATATTGGCTGGAGTCTTGTTTGCTCTCGCAATTCCGATTGACGGACTAGACGGGAATATAAACTTTTGTTTGTAGACACTGTTGTGAGGTGATGACGGGGCTCCGGGCCAGTGACGTCAATTTCACATGTGCTTTGTGACGCTGCCCCACTATGACGACCATGACAACGACGACAGCCGTGAGACGTCAATTTCACATGTGCGCGACGCTGAGTGACGTGAATGAAGCAACTCAATTGCCCCTTGTCAACATGTATTCTGCGCTCCTCCTGCTACCATACAGCTTCTCCTTTCCCCGCAGCGGAATTCCTTCCACAGTGGAAATTCCCTCACAACGGCACTCTACCGCAAGTGGAAATTTACCAAATCGAGAGACAGCTGGACTTGGTTGTCGCCACTGGTCCGGATTGAAGCCGTCCACGTCATCACTAAAAGCCACACTCACGTTGGTTCTCTAGGACCTTGCTGCGGGTCTGTAGGTCCTTAAATCGGTCGAGAGAAATAGATTTCGAGCGCCTAAATTGCTATACCCTTGAGGTTTCTATTATCCTACTTGGTCATTTACTTAGGTCATTAATTAATGATAGATACAGCGGTAGGAATAGTAGTGAGCCGAGCACGCATAAACAGGTGCTACACAGTTGCCATATATACCAAAGAGAGGGTCCTAATCCTCGTAGTAAGAACTGCATACAATCCGTCACTGGATATAGGTCTTCCTGGCTAGTAATGTAGTACTTGGCTCTACTAGGACAAGGACTAGCAGTTGCTAGGCTTTTATTGCTCTTCTCAAGGCTATTTTCAGCTTCATTAGATGGCGACTTTTGTGTGAGTTGTAGAACGGTAACAAGCCGGACGGAGGCTTTATAGAGAGGAATAAACCACACTGCAAAGGTCTGCCGAAGTGATACGTAAAGTAGGCCGCTGCCCTGGTCGAATGCTATATGGGTATTAGCATTGCGATGAAGCCTCCACGACCGTTAAGCTTACCAGCGGAGTCAATATTGATATCGATGTGCGGGCTAAGGGTGCGATACCATCAGTAGATAGCAAGCAATATCCATTGAGAGTTAATACCGCTAGCCAGAGAGATTGAGCCCTTAGAAAAGGATGGAATATAGCAGTAAGGGTGCGAAAACGATACATTTGGTAGAAAGTAGTGTGATAATGTAACCTCTTGTTGTTTAGGGCTCCTGCGCGAGAGTTTTGATAATGCTGGGGATTTCCTCAACTGTATGAATTAGCGTTAGTCCCGAGCTGTACTGTGTGCGATCTTACCGGGATGCTCCATTTTTGGCTCCCCGTGTTGGTTTGGTATTCAAGCTTGTGATTATGATGTCCAACCGTTGATACTGGCACGTCGCAAGGGAATAGTATTTATAAGACCTGGTAGCTGGGAAATAGTCGTTTGTTTCACGTAAGATTAAAGCAATTGATAAATATGGGTTCTGGGGGGATTGGAATGTATTCTCTGACTACCTTACTAGATTCTATTAAATCAGGGCCGTCATAGTTGTCATGGTCGTCATAGTGGGGCAGCGTCACAAAGAACATGTGGATGCAAGTTCCTTTTCTTTAATCTATACCAAGAACATGCACCTCTGGCTTTGGTCCCGATCCGTTCCCCAAGTTTGTTTGCATTGAGGTTGTCTGTGGGGAGAGATAGATAGTTTCGGCCATGCCCCCCGGGGCCTAGGGGTAGAAATAAGTGTACTTACTTAAATCCGATATTTAATTGCCCAGAGGGAGTATATAGACCTCTACCCCTTAGGGTAGAGAAGATAGCTGTGCAACTACTTTAATCCTTCTTCCCTCCTACCTCACCCAGGGTTCCGATCAACTCCATCAACTCCACGAATTGTGTATATGGAGTGGAGGTGTAGGTCCACCAAACCGAGCGCGTAGATTGTAGTAGATTGATCAATATAAGGGTCAAATGGAGTGTATGTACACCGTGGAGATAGCGACGCTATTCTAAAATAGGAAAAGGATGAAGGCTGAAATTGTATGGTGTTAGTATTACGACTTTGTTTTCTGGAGGTTGATACAACTCCACCAATTACAACTGTACCCCTTATTCAGCTACGCAACCACGCACTGCTTTTATCGTGAACCTCGCCTTCGCTCTTCTCGTCGCCGTCGCCCGCGGTGACGAGTTGTGAACGTTCCTTTTCTTCGCATACAGGTAAAAACAACGGATCCAGCTCGTCGATCAGCCCTGCCCTCAGCCAACTCCGCAATACTTGGGCCATCGAGATGGTACGCGCGTCCAATCTGTTTCTGCATGGCGTCACCATACGCCCTGCCCCAGAAAGGAGGCTCTCACACTCCGCTGACAACGACTGTATCGTGAGAAAATCGAGAGCCATTCGGGAGAGGCGCGGATATCGGAGTCTCTTCTCGTGCCAGTATGCAATCGGATCAGCGACTATACGGTCCGTCTTTTCTCTCGTCTGTTGCTACACTTCGTATTCATCGTCAAACTCGAAGGCGTTATTGTCATCGCTGGAGTCTCGTGATATAGGCTGTTCTCTGCCGCTCTCACTAAATTCCTGGAAGCTATTGAGATAGAGCCGCTGCCTCTTCGGAGGCAGCTCTTCAAAAGAGTCCCTCTCCTGCGCCGCCGGCGTCAACTCATCTTCATAGTCACGATACTTACAATCCCACACTTCCTGAACCTTCCTCTTGGCATTGTTCACCCAACTGCGCCGGGACTTCCACTGCTTCTCGAACCACCTCCAACGGAAAGCTGGATAGAGTGCCAGCGCAGTGTAATATATAGAAGTCTCATCCAACATATTGTAATAACTATCCAGCTTCATCCACGCGTTATTGATGCCGACCTTGAAGTGTTCTAGGTCAGGAAAACTCTCCGCCATAATCCTCCCATCCTCCAACTTATTCAACAGAAACTCAAACCCCTGGATCACATCCCATATGTTACCATACGAGCTGGTAAAGCCACACTTTCTCTTTCTCGCAATGCCGTCACCTTCCAGGACTTTGATCGCATCCTCATAGAATTTCAGGAAGGTGTAGATGTACTGGAACGCCTCCCAGTCTTGGCTGGTGAGGAGGTTCTCGGCCTGGCAAATTCGCGGCAACGTAGCCGACTTCTTGAGTTGATGCATGCACTTTGAGATATTCTCCTCCGTGAATTGCGCCTTGTATTTGATGACGAGGATATCAAGACAATCGCGGAGATCTAAGGTGCGCCGGATTATATAGAGTTGGGAGAGCCATCGCGTATCGTTGTCGACCACCACCAAGAGAGGCTTCCAATTGCAACCTTGAAGTATTGGAGATGTTACAATATCAGCTAGTTGAATATCCCGAAGAAGGTTCGTCAGCCTGTCGCTTCTGTGGATATCAACTACAATATTATGTAACTTGCCAACAGGACCCCGTCGTCTCCATAGATCCCACTTCGCCTGAGATAGCGCTTCCGCGCCAGAGAGCTGCTCTTCAAAAGCCTCAGAATCTTTCCCAAATAGCAAGGTCTTTGCAGAGAGAATGAGGATGTGGCCGAAGCAACGCCCTCGTCTGGAGGGTCCATCGAAGTTGTATGTGTTGCCAATTGCGCGCATTGCCGTATCGTTATTATCGGCGTTATCCAGAGTGAAATATCCAACCTTCTGCGCAAGCCCGTATTCGTCGATTAACGCAACAACCTCATCCGCGATATTATCACCAGTGTGGCGCGTTATTAATTCCGGAAGGCCTAGGACCACCTTGCAAGGTCGATTCTCGGGGTTGCGAAAGAAGCAACGTACACCAAATAGAGACTTTCTGTTGTTGGACCGCCATCCATCGAAAGAGAAGTGTACAGCCAGGAAGCTACTTCGCGCATTCGGTATCCGCCCTACGACCTTTCTTGAAAACAAGACTGATGAGGCATACATCAGCTTACTATCGCTCGCCATCGCCCGCGAGTTATCTAAGCGCATTAAGTTGGTGAAATATAACTCGCTTGAAGATGCCGTGGACCTGATCCAGCAGAGCAAGAATATTATGGTCATAACCGGCGCTGGTATCTCAACCTCATTGGGGCTGCCACCAGTTTTGGCGTTTCGGCGATAGAGATGCGGACGGAATGGCTCGGGATAGTCAAGTCGGGACAGTCAAGTGACAGGGATTAATGCGCTAAGCAAGGGTTACACGACACCGTCCTTAAACAAGATGTTGGATTAACCAGCTGAGCTATTTTAACCAAAAGTTAAGGGTACCCCAAGTATTACTATAGCCAGTGTTAATCAGGTCCATAATCCAACACAAGACATAAATAGGAATAACTCGGTCTTGACATCGAGTTAAGATCCACTAATATACATTCTTGGGTGGGTCGTTGCTGCAATTCCAACTGAGTGCCGACGCTCCTCCTCGTACCAAGTACTTAGGGCCTTGCCGTCGAACATTACTTCATCATCCTCGATGGCGGTGGGTTGGACCCAGGTGTAGGCGTCGGGGTTGACTTCTGGGGCGGAGGGGTCGAGGGCTTGGAGACCTGGGAGGAGGTAGCAGGTTGCTTCTGGTTCTGGAGGTGGAGGAGTCATGGCGAAGGCAGATATGTGGAGTCGATTCAAGATGATGTTCGAAGTGGTGAAGATGTTGACTGAAGGAAGATCAGGCTGTTTAGGAAATGGGCTTCGGGGTTGGCGTTTTGCTTCTTTTAATCCTAGGTCTGACCTGCGCGAGATATGGAGAGTTGGTCGTCGAGTGTAACGGGACAAGAGCACGAACGAGGTCGAGTGCGACTTGGGCAAAATGATTGTTTACAAGGAGAGAAAGAGATTCCTAAGGAAAGCTCTGACTTAAGCTAATTACACAATATTCATAAAGTGAGACTATTCATAAAGTATGAAAGTCACATGATCGTTCCCTCACATCGAGTATGCAGCCTTTGTTTGGGATGAGGAACAAAGGAGAAGGGCGGAATCTCAGTGCTGGATAGACACGCTATGAAACTGAAACTGGGGTGAGTTTCAGTTTCATGAAACCGGACGCCAGTATAGTTTCAGTTTCATATGAAACCGGTTTCAGTTTCATATGAATCAATATCTAATTCCTTTGTTTTTTCCCCCCCTGTCTTTGGTAACCTCGGTGCCGACATACACCTTACCACTGGGCACCTCAAAGATGTCTCGCATTGCCTGCCTACCTATGCTACCAATTCGCTAGCCTCGCCATCGCTTTCTTCCCCCTTGCCCACCTCAATATCTTCTTGGAGAATCCTTACAGCCGCGTCGATATCCTCCGCTCCTCTAAACACCCCTGCAAGAAGCGGCCTGCTTTTCCCCTTTGGAACCCTTATCCAGCTTTTAATACACTCACATGCCTCTACCATTTTGGCAGATATGCTACTTCTATCCCATATAACCTGCCGTCTTACGCCTGAGAAAATTCGCTCTACTTCCGTAGACATCGGAGGAATGCAGAATATGTCAACGGCCATACGGCAGAGGAGGGGAAAATTCTCTTGCTGGGTCGGTTCAAGCCACCACTGTAAGGCCGTTTGTTGTCCAATCCCAACTTATAAGCCCTGCGAAGTATCGTCAAAACCTGGCCATTAGGTAGAAGGCTTCAAATTACTTATATAAATAAAGCAGTCGAATTTATCCTTCACCTCGCTCGCTGTGCTGTACACCTTCTGCCTCCAGCGATCGAACTCGTCGAGTTCTTGCCCTTTCTCCTGTTGCTTATCTTGGAGCTGGTAGCTCTTGTACTCTGTGGACTAAATCTTTCTAACAGACTTCACGGTATTGCTAACCCAGGCTGGGTTTCTCTTCCACTGCTCACTCAGATAGCTCTTTCGGAGTGCTGGGTGGAGGAGGATACCAGCCACGTACACGAGGGCCTGTTCGGTAAGCTGGTAATACTTCTCGAACTTTAGCCAAGCCACATAAAAGCACGCGTAGAAGCGTGGGTTACTGAAAGCCTTATCTTTAGCCTGCGTGAAGTGATGATAGAGGAAATCCATATAAGATAGAACTTCATCGAGTGTATTCTTCCGGCCTTAGTATACTGAGATCTGGTGAAATAGTTGTAGAAATATATAGATGTCTCGGAGCTCGTTCTAGTTGTTGTAGTCCAATATATCTTTCTCGATCTTGGTATGATTTTCTTAAATCCAATCCATAAACTTTGCCCGCCTCTTAATTGCCACGTCAATAAGATAAAACCATGAATTCCAGCGTGTATCATTATCCCTCGGCAAGGCCCTGCTAACCTTAGCCTTGAAGTTGTTGCAGATGCTGGTAGAGCTCCTTGAATACATGCACAAGTTGTGCAGCTTCCCCAGAATATTAAACTCCCGCCATTCCTCGGTGGCTTGTGTCTTTATAATAACGCCCCCTTCTTCTTTTTCGGATAGCCTGCACAGTCGCTTATACGCCTTATCAATCTCTTCTTGCTTATCCTCCTGAATCTTCTTTGCTTTACTCCGGAAAAGGAAGGCTTAAACAATGAGGTTTATAATATGGCTACTGCAGCATAGTCGCCTGGCAACCGGATCTAAACCATCAATCTCTTTTGCGACGTCGTCAAGTATAGTATCATTAGCATCGTAATTATCCATCGTAAAGTAGCCAATCTTATTGCTGAGGTCGTACTCTTCGACAACCTCCAGGAAAGTCTTGGCTTGTAATTTCCCATTGTGGCTTCCTTTAAACTCGCGCAGTAACAATAACACTTGAGCGACTTCTCTAGTCTCCGCATCTACAAAATAGACTACAATTGCCTGATATGCTGCCTTCTATTCCGATAAGGTCTACATATTAATAGTAAAGTGGACCATAGAAGAGAGAGAACCATAAAGCTTATTGACGAGGCCTTATTTGTGTTGAGTGAACGTCTTTCCGAGAAGTTTCAGTACCGCTCTGCAGCTGTGTAGGAGGACGTCCCGGGCTATATAGTTACAGGAGAGGATAACAGCGTAAAACTCGAGGTACTCGATGAATATGTGGGCAATATTGCGAACTGCAAGAAGCCTGGCAAGAGCTTCCTCGAATATAGGAATATTAATAGTATTTGCCAAATATTTTTCCTCGTTGAGGTCTCGATTGGCTTGACGTTCCTCCTGCCTTCCAAACAAATCCGTGATGGTGCCATGTTGCTGCTTCTTCAGATCCGACCTTTCGGCATACTCTATAACACGGATGCCGTGAAAGTCCCGCAGGTGCTTGCGGGCTCGGCTCATGTTCGTCGTTACCGAATTAGGCTTTTTCGTGGAGTCGCAGTGCTTGCAGTACCAGATTTCGTGGTATGAAGAATCACGAGCTTTCTCTCCTCTCTCTTCATAAGGGTCGCGCGCCTCGTTCCAAGTGCTGTTGTTTGTACGGCCTTTGGTGCGCTTGCCAGCCCGATCAGAGGGAGAGCGATTCAATGCGCGTTTCGCGGGAACGGAAGAGTCATGCGATGCAGGTGCCGGAGACTCGTCAGAAGGCTTTGAGAACAAGGGAGAAGGCGAAGCTGAGGACATTTTTACGATTAGCAAGTTTCGAACTGCGTTGAAGGCATTTGCTTGCAAAATATTCTTGGTTAAGTACTAAGATATTTGGGACTTATCGGGCGTATATGAAACATATGAAACCGACTGAAACATATGAAACTGGGAGGGTTACAGTTTCATATGAAACCGGGTCCAGGGGCTGTTTCAGTTTCATATGAAACAGTATGAAACAACACGCGTGTCTATCCAGCACTGGAGTTAGGTGTAATGTATTAAGTTGGTTTGGATCTAACTTATCTGATTATATATATATGATTTTCTATCCGTCTAGTTACCTACTTCTATTTATAGATAAGAAGCCTATTATCTAAATTACATTAGTTACTGCTAGTATTGTGCAAATGGATATGACAACAACGATAATCGGGCCTCATTTACTGTCCTCTCGCACAACTGTTCCAGCCTAGCCTCGCCATCAAACATTTCCTGTGGTATTTTATTCCCGACTATGTCCTGCACCCGTGCCTTTGACAGCAACATAATACCATCAAGCGATGTGCACCGCGATAGCTGCACATACAGGCTGTACGGATCACACTTTCCTGGCTCGAGTTGTCCAGTTGTGGTATTCAACTTTGTTCCGGTTCCTCGCAGCTCCAGCGCAATCTCGAGGAGGGTTTCGCCTTGGATTTTGTAATCGGTGCATGCGAACGCTGCAGTGCAGGGAAGTCCTCGACGACTCACTTCGTGCCTCTGCCAAGGCCTCCTCTTGGCCCTCTTCTTCTTCTCAATGGGTATTTGGGCACTTGTTGGAGTAAGCAGGATCGTGCCGGGTGGCATGTCATCAAATTTGAACTTCTTCGTTGACTCGGATAACAGGATAATGCCGGCAGGTGGTCCAAAGTGGAGGATAATGTTCGGGGCGAGTTGATACCCTGGGAATCTCTTGGCGTCTGGTATAACTTCCAGTGCTTTGTACTTGGCCCCGTTCACGAGCTTGAGGCCTGGGTTTATATTCTTCGTCACTACCACCGGCATGCCAGGTACGAACATGAACGTGGCCGGCACACAGATCTTGCTGTCATCTCCGACGCTGGCCATGAGCGTAGCTTCTTCCTCCGTTACCGGCAATGTATTGGGTTTACCCCAACGGTGCTGGGGTAGAAATATCCGGACTGGCTTCTGGTGGTGCCTCTGGAAGGCCAAGACCGCATCCATGTTCAAGCTCCATCTGTTGCTGTTAAGGGGTGTAACTACTGTGATGCCCTTGCCCCATGGTATGGCTCGGCCTTCCTGAAAGCACCGGCTGTTAAGAAGCTCCATGTCGGACTCGTCTTGCTGCCCCTGCCGGATCCGAGTCAGCAGCCGCTGCAGCTCCGGGTCCCCCGCTGCGCGCACCTGTTCGGTGAGCATAACGACGGTGGTAAATCGAGTCCAGAGTGCGTGCGCCCTCATTTCGTCCGCAATCCTGAGGGCGGACCATGGCGTCAATAGCGACTTGTTTTGCACTGGGCGGAATTGGTGGAAATCTCCTGATAGTAGTACCACTTGGATGCCGCCAAAATCTTGATTCGATCCCCGGGCGGCGCAAAGTCGCTTGTTGATATCGGAAAGGGTCTGGAGGCCCAGCATGCTCACCTCGTCAATGATAAGCAGCCACTTTTCTCTCCATCTTTTTCGAGCATCACCGTCCACGTAGGTTACCGTGGTGCCATCGTCGGCATTGCCGTTGGATGCGTTGGGTTGCATCCCACAGGCGGAGTGAATAGTCACGCCGTTGATCCGCGCTGCTGCGGCCCCCGATGTCGCCGTCATAAGCAGCCTGTGCGATACGTCTTTACTAGCGAACAATTCCGCCAACGCCTCGATGACCCTGGACTTCCCGGTGCCGCCCTCCCCACCCACGAACTCGCATAGTTGTGCGTTATCATTGTTCTCGACATTACTGCTATCGAAATCATCGCTGTTATCTTCGTCCGGGATGGTATCGAGATGGCGACATACTAAAAGGAAGGCAATTTCCTGCCGCTCGTTCAAGGTGAACCTCCTTGCAATCTCCCGACCGCAATGGAGGAATGTTGTCGACGGTCCAAAGGCGACCCTGGCACTGGGTCTTTGGGTGTTCCGGGTGTCTGTTTCTGACATTTCTATAATATCTTCTCCCGCGCCCGCGAAGGTATGGTTCAGTGATGCTTCTGCGCCGGCAGCTGTGATTTGCGTAATCTGAGCTCCATCAGTGCCTTGGATTCTTTTCACAATTTCCTTGTCAGCTTGATCCTGCTTGCTCTTGATCCCTCTAAGCTGACGTTGCGTTGGGAGCTCGCTCCTGGCTACCATGTTTGGCTGGCACTGCTCTGGGTTCTCTGCGGAAGCGACAGTCTCGACATCATCCGCAAAGTCGGTGATATCTGCTTGAACTTCGCGGAGCTGATCTAGCATCTGCAAAAGATGCTCCGAACCAGCGGTCACCTGGTTAGGAGCTGTAGCACCTCGTACTGTCTCAATCAATCGGCCAAGCTGGCCAACCTGGTCTGGGCGATATGCTTTTACTGGGCCTGCAGGATCTTGGAGATCATACCCCATAGCGTCGATATCATCCAAAACGGCGTCGTCCCCCGCAGCCGCCCACTGCTTTGCGTCTCGCCGCGCATCTTCCGCTGATCGCTTCAAGAGCTGGATGTTGCCTGCGATAGTCTGGAGTCTTTTGGGGAGTCGCTGTCTCCAGTGTTCCCAGATTTCGTTGATGTCACCAGATGCTGCTGTAATCAGCGCTCTCAACAAGTCAAGACAAGACAAGCCAGAGCTCTGGCTTGTCTTGTCTTGATAACTTAGCGGTCTGTCTTGACTTGACTTGGCTTGACTTGATATCTTGTCAAGCCTATTCAAGACGTGTTAGTAAGCAGGCCGGCCATCGTGAGCAGGGATGGACATCTTACGAATCGAATGCATCTCCCGCAGATTCATATCGAATCGAATGTGCCTTCCGTAGATTCGATATCTATCGAAAACCAAGACTCGATAGAACGACCAATCGCGATGCAGGTAGCTGGTACCTGGGTTCAATGGTAATTTGGGCTTGGGTATAGGTCCCTGTGACAAAAAGCGATGGATGAACCTGGGAAAATGATGAATACCGTACTGGTCAATACATTTGTGTTGGAGGAAACTACCTATTTGTCTCTAGAAGGTTCTGTGGTCATTACGACCCCTGTCAGCTAGGTCTATATAAGACCTAGGCTTCCGCTCCTTCTGTAGCTAGAGAGAAGATCAATTCATTCCTTAAGGGCCGCGCGTGCGGACAACAATTTGACTTATCTAGTAGACTTAGAGAGTGATATTATTCGGTTGGGACCTCTTTCTTCGCCTGGGTTTGGATCCGGATAAAATCTTCCCGGATCTTTCACCTTCAAATGGCAGTTGTTTGATACAGGACAGACATTATTCAGGATGTGAGATAGACATAAGACCCAAGCCGGAAATATTGGTCTGATCATACAAAAACTAGCACCGATAGAAAGCCCTCGGCGACAGAAATCTAGAGGGACTAATTTTTTGTCTGCATTTCTTCCATTCTACAGAAAAATCGGCATCTGTTCTTGTTGCTCATGTGGGAGCAATTGCTCGAAGTATCCCTCCCTACCCTATACCCCGCGAAAAGTAGCAAACGCGTCGCTTCCGGCTGCGGCGGATCTCGTGTTCAGGGTCGAGGGCTGGCTGGCCGTCTCGGTAACTGCTTCCGAGAGGGCGGTCACCGAAGAGGTATCGTCAATATCGGACATCTTGACGGTGATGAGCGTGGTGCTCGGGGCTAACTTTTGGCCGTGCCAGCAGGATTTTACCATCCAAGCCACCGTGGCTATGACCACCATAGGGTCCCTGCTTACCAAGCCGGTATCAAGACAAGTCAAGCCAGCTAAAAAAGCCGTCTTGATTGATAAGATGGTCATCTTGACTTGGCTTGACTTGACTTGGCTTGTCTTGTCTTGGTTAGACTTGTCTTGTTGAGAGCGCTGGCTGTAATAAACTTCTCCCATGGTACGAAGAGTGCAAGGTGCTGTACTGCAGCTCTATTACTAATATCAGTACATGCTCTTTGTTTATCTGTACTGTTATATGGCTTGTGCTTACCTGCGGTATTTGTCTGCGTTTGAATCAATATCAAAGTCCATATCGAGAAAGCCGTTAATGCACGGCACTGCATACTTCCCCGGGGGTCTTAGAACTTGCACCCAGTCCCTTCCCGGCTTCCAGTTCCTTTCAAATTCTATCTTCACCAACTCCTTGGAAGATGAATCTATCCTCTTTTGTAATTTAACAAGCGACACGTAGTCATAGAAGCATAATGTCTGCAGCACCTCTCCACGGTGGTGGTAGGATTCAATGTATGGCAGCTTCTTCCCATCGCTTCCCACCAAGACCCTCTCCGCGCTGGCTTCCGCGTCGTTGCCATTGCCATTGCCATTGCCACCTATGTTCTCGATAGGTCGATCATCGCCGTCGCCTAAAGTGCTACTGCATTGCTGGAGATACTGCCAGCGTCGGAGTATTGCCCAGTATATCGATGTCATATTCACATATGACCATTGTTTGGTACTCGAGAACTCACTTGGGTAATCGAGGAAGCGCGCAATCACCTCCACCTGCGATAATGGCCGCTCGGTGAATATTCTGTTTGCGATTCTCATCAGATACTGGCGGTTTATATTTGCCTTGGCTTCGTAGTTTGTAGTTGTTGCACCCAGCCCGACGGCGCTGGTTGTGCTGATACTCGGAAAGAGCTCTGCTGCTATGGCCACTCTCTTCCAGATCGGATCTTGGATCTTTGTGGCGTAGTTTGTCAAGTAGCATATCAGAGCCATTGTCTTGCTTTGGGTTCCGATGAAGGAGATGTCGTGATTGTGCCGCAGCCCAACCGCCATTGGCTTGTTCCATCGGTTGATCATGGGATGTGAGCGTTGGAGCCGAAGTATGCCATCTGCGCCAAGTTCGCTTTTTGCGAAGAGCTTCCAAGGCGCATGGAATCGACACGTGGGCTTCTTTTCTCCCTCCTTGATATGAGAGTATTTGACACAAGTTGCAGTGTGGACGTGCATCTGGACCCTGCCCGCGCAAAAGTGGGCTTCATCGTCAAACTGTTCAGAGAAGCGTCCCGTATCGATCATCAAGTGGGATATGTTGTCGTAAACTACCCTAGTCTCGCTCTCCTCACTAAAGGCAGCGGACTCGTCCAGATCCTAGATAATAGTTTAGCTTCCGACCTACGTTGGCCTTTGGTTATATGGATATATGGGTGCACATACCTCGGTAAAGACAGAATCGACATATTTCAGGATTCCTTCCCGTTCCATCGCCGCGCTCTCATCATCCTCCCCGTTTCCATGACCACCGATGAAGTTTCCGAGCTCCAAGTTCCCTTCGAGCCATAGCAAACCGTGGACATGAAGAGCACCGCGTTCGTTGGTCTCGACAGCGGCAAAATACTGTCCAATCTGACCAAGCACAGATTCCTCCCCAACCTTGACGTAATGCTCAAAGAACATCTCTACTTCGCGGTGGAAGAAGATGGCAGAGCTTATGGGGTCAGTTATCGCCAGCTTCACTCTCTCATACCTATCCTGAAGGGCCCGAAGCAGGGTTGCTTCCGCGGCGGCCTTGTCCTCCTTTCGATATGCCGCCAGACGTAGTTTTACCGGGTTCGTAATGTCATTAGGGTTCAGCGTAAACCAAATCGCCGGTATACCGTATCTGATGATGAGCGCTTTGATCTTTCTGCGCATGGCCAGCCGCGACTCCTGCGACATGGCCTGTTTGTAGCCAAAGTATGAGATGTGTCGCAGAAGCTTTTTGATATCTTCATCTCGGGTGCTCCCGCCAGCCTCTAACTCCTTTTGCACTTCCGCCAGTCTCTCTAGTGTTAACGACTGAATGATCCTCTCAACCTCAGGAAAATCGTTCCGTCGCACGCTCACCATACTTACTCCTCTATTCCTAGACCGAACCTCTATGTTGAAGACTAGGAATGAAAATGCCGGATGATTGGCAAAGCGACCACCATGTCGTTGCAGCACTTTCTTCATCCATGCGTGAAGTCCGAGATTACGTGTTGGCGGAATCAAGGCTCGAACCCACCACACTGTAAATCCACGTGGACCACATAAAATACTCCGTCACCCCATGCACATTGGAGCGGCGATTGGGTGCATGGGGTAGCCTCAGCCGAAGGCTGTGTGTCCGCGGGCCGGGAACCTATTACTACTACTGCATTATCTACGTACTGATCCATTGCCATGGCCATTCTTCGTATTATGTGACATGTACGGATTCCGTATGAGCACCTGTCGCTTCCTAAGCTCCTGATCCCTCATCTTCATCTTCATGCCATCCGGGGGAGACCCGTAGACCAGGTGATTACGATCAAATGGTGCATCCAACTGTTCCAACATCAGACCGCCGAGCGTTTTCACGCGAGAGACAGCCACGTAGCTTAAACCAGTCTGAAAGTCCCGGCAGGACAGATCTGTAACTATCATGTCTTCGGTGATGCTTTGTGACTTGTGCACGGTAGTTGCGTAGCATACGATCAGGGGAAACTGGGTGCGAGCGCAGAGAGTGGCTCCGATGAGGAAGTCCCTCTCCACTGGGAGAGTCGGCACAATCTTCTTGCCATCAGCGGTGGTCAGGAATACCGGTCCGCTGTATTTGTCAAACTCCATCATGATAACACAGGGAGGGTCTCGGATGCTTCCCGGCCCTGTGGAACCTAGCAGCCAAGTAAGAGTAATCCAAACCAGTTGTGCTGCTTCGGACAGTAGATGGGTCAGAATGTGAGGCGATTGGATGCGCCGTTGGCTGCACGGGAGGTGAGGGAGCTAGAGCACGGAAATGCCGCGTGCTTTGTTGGGTTGGTGGAATTGGAGTCCCCAGCACTATGTGCGGCTGGCTAATTGACTCTCCGAATAAACTCCTAGCTGTATGAAGTTGCCGTAGCTTCAGTGGCGATGTAGGCTGGGTTCCGGATCTCTCATTAGGAGGCGATAGGCCAGCATCTCCGTCGGTTCTTTTCGGGGCAGATCTCTCAGCTGAGGAAGGACGGACGGCCAGGTGCCTCAACGTCAGGACCGCACCTTTGGATCTGGCACGCTTGATCAGGTTAGGGAGGCATATAGACTATACCAATGATGTCAGTTACCTCGGAATTGCGCTGGTCCCGGCATTCCAGGCAGGCTGTAGTTTGATTGGCAGATTTCCATCATTTCCTCCTGCTAGTGAAGTCACTTGCTGGTTTTATTTGGTTGCAAGACGGGCAATGGACTCCAAAATCAGATCCAGGGCTCATATTACCCCTAGAATCGGAATCCATCCTCAGTCATACGGTGCATCGGGATCGATAATGGAAGAAAGGTTGCTTGGCCAAGCAAACGAACAGATCGCCAGGCAAATTTGGCGATGGTACGGATAAACAAAGAAGTAAACAAAGAAGTAAACAAAGAAGCAGTGACAGATGGTGGCTTGCGGATACCCACCTTTTCTACAGCTGCCAACCAATCCAGCCTTCTTTAGCGACTGGCAATACAAATTTGGACCAATCAGATCCCGAGAAACTTATTTATCCCTGTCTGCACCAAACCCTCATTATTCGGGAAAACTTAAGAACTAATGTAGAGTCAGCCTTCGGCTGAATTACATCCACTTGTCGGCGCTCAGATTACGTAATAATCCACTACACTTGGACACGAAAGTGGATGTAATGGAGTGGATTTAGGTGGATTTAGGTACAGTGGGATATTCCCTGACCCTATATGGTTCATAGTACTTATTTTTGTATATGACTGCCTATTAAATTGAGGTACCTGGACCCAAGTTAGCCGAGGTCGATCACCCCTACAGCTAATCTAATAATATTAGACGAGAAACTACCCCTATTGAGCGCGTTTTCTATAGATTTCCTGCTTTGTTTTTGCCAAAAAAAAAATTTGATGTCAGCCAACCAGCCAGGCCAACTAGACCAACAGCAGCAGCTCGAAGACCGTCTTTTTCGCCATTTCAGAGGCTGGAATTGGTCAGAACGCACTCGTGATACTAGCTCTTGGCTGTGGGACTTTGGCTATAATATTTAACGTCATAGCTTACGCAAATGGGCTTGCAAGGACTGTGTCCTCGGAAATCGTCCCATTATCGCGAGTTTTACCTCTTCAGGTCTCCAGAATGCAGCAAATCATCTATAGCGTGAGCATAAAACACCAGCACCAGAGGGAGAGAAAAAGAGCACAGCACAACTGAAATCCGAAGGCGCACTGAAATCGAACCAGCCGACTATTGCCTCTATTATAAAACTGGACGTCAACAAGCCTACAGAACAGAATATCGCGAATAGCTTCATCTCACGCTTTAATAAGCAACACTTTCAGCATATACTAGTCGAGTTAATCGTCAGTAGCAACCAGTTATTTTCCTTCGCCGAGAACCCCATCCTCCGAGAAATCTTCAACTATTTGAGTCCCTCCGTTTCCATCCAACACGCCAACTTGACTGCTACAGCTATCCGATATAAGATCATTCAAGAGTATAACCGCCACAAGCAGACAGTTATCGAGGTGCTGAGGAACTCCCCTGGAGCCCTTCATATTTCATTTAATAGCTGGACGTCTCGAAATAAACTTGCCCTCTACGGCATTGCTTGTTTTTTCAGAGACAAGAAGAATCGGCCATGCAAAATCATGATTGGAGTTCCAGAGGCTCATCGCCACTTCGGCTCAACGATCGGTGGGGAGGTTCTCGACGTCCTACACACTCTTGGCGTGGGTCCAGAGAAGGTTGGCTATTTCACGCTCGACAATGCAGAAAACAACGATACTGCCATGGAGGTCATTGTTGCTGAACTTGGGTTCGATGGCCGACTGCGCCGAGGACGCTGTATTGGCCACACAATTAACTTGTCAGCCAAGGCGCTCTTATTTGGCAAAAACGCCGACGCGTTCGAGAAGCAATTGTCAGGCGCAGAAGCGTTATCTGATACTGAATACGCTCAATGGCGCAAAAAAGGACCAGTTGGCAAGTTACACAATATCGTAGTTGATGTGCGTATTAGCCACCGGCTGATTTACTTGTTCAAGGAGGTCCAGAGGGTAAGCGGTTTAACTAAATCCTATTCGTCTCATATTAACTCGGTATATCTAACAGGACGAAATTAATCGCGCCACCACCCTTAAACTCCAATCGAAGAAACCACTCAAGCTAATTATCGACAACGACACGCATTGGCTGTCGCAACTCTACATGATCCGCAGGGCTCTACGGTTGAAAACCTCTATCGAACTCCTACTGATCAAGTATAAGGCGCAATGGGAGGACGAAAATCGGTCTAAAAAGACTGGCCAAGTGACACAAGCCAAGTTGGCGAAAAAACCACGCATCCTCCGAGACGAGAATCAGCTAACGGACAAAGACTGGGAGGTTCTTTACCATTTGGAGGCTATTCTGACTGTTTTTGAGACCGTGGTAAAGACGCTTGAGGGTGATGGACACATCCGCAGGCGTAAGCAAGGCTGGACTGGCTCCTATGGCAATATCTGGGACGTGGTGCTTGGCTATGAGTTGCTGCTTAACACACTGGAAGAATATAAGCAACTTGCTGCCGATTTTCCTGATCCAGAGCACTTCCGCATCGGAATCAACCTTGCTTGGGATAAGCTGGATGAATATTATCGGCGGCTGGACGAGACGCCCATCTACTATACGGCTATGGCGCTCCATCCAGCTTATCGTTGGGACTGGTTTGATGAAACGTGGGCTCATAAGCCTAGCTGGGTTGAAAAGGCAAAAGAGATGGTTGCCGACGTCTGGCTGTCCGATTACGCTCATCTCGAGGTTAGAACCAGCAGCAGCAGAGGCGACGACGAGCCACCAGCAAAAAGACCTCGGTTTTTCAATCCCTTCGAGAAGAACAGTCGTCTGCCAAGCTCAATACCAGCCTACGCAGCAGCTATTGTTGGTGACGAGTACCAAGCGTGGCAGACGGATCGTGACGCCAGCGACGTCAACGTTCGTGATCCAATTGGTTACTGGATCACTAAGCAAGGCAGATATCCTCGGTTATCCAGGATGGCATTGGACTTCCTGACGATCCAGCCGATGTCAGCCGAGTGTGAGAGGTTATTTTCAGCTGCTGGCAAGATGGTCTCGGGGTTGCGTACGAACCTAGATGCTGAGATTATCGCCATTTGTCAGGTCTTACGCTCATGGTACCGTGCTGGCCTTATCAAGGACCTGGATCCATTGTTAAGTCACACCTCGAAAGTAAGCTGGATGCCGGCTGTGGGACTCTAAGCGACGACGAGCTGGCTCTTGCTGAGTCAAAATGGCTATTCGAGGGCGAGGACAGCGCCAGCGAGGTTGACGACTCATCACAGCAGCAAGAGGCTGAAGAGTTAGTGTCAACCTCTGAAAGTGAGGCTGAATAGGCGTCGACGAGGTTGTGAATAGCCTCAAAAATCCACTTACAAAAATCCACTTATAAATCCACGTGTACATCCATTCCACTCCGGTCGAATATGTGTTACATCCACTATGTAATTGCCTAATAAATCGTACATCCACTCTACTTGGTCCAAAAGTGAAGTGGATGTAGTGGTTTCGAGCCTTGGATGCCGCCGCTGCTGTAATCGCCGGCGGCCGCCCCTTCAGCCTCTTCGAGAGCCGCCGTTGGCGTTATTTCTTCACTCGCATTAAGCCTGGCTGGAAGCCTCCTAGCCGCGCCGTTATCACGAGAATTCTGCCCGATTTCTATCAGGAACTCTATCATGAGGTTTTCAAACGCATTACCAGCTCAGAATGGTTCAACATCATATTTGACGCTTCCGATAATGTGTCGGGCCACAGAATCGTTAATATCTCGGTACAACTACCAGACGGCCCAGCCTTCTACTGGAAAACGTTTGACACGGGAGAAGAACAGCACACAGCGGAGAATTGGGTGAAGTTGATATGGGGAGAAATGCAGCAACTGTGCGGCGGTGATCTCTCCAGAATCAATTCCATCTGTACAGATACCGAAAACACGATGCGCTCTGTACACGACTTGCTTGGGAAATTCCCAGAACTCTCACATATCAACTTCTCTCTATGCGATTCTCATGGCCTTCAGCTTCTAATTAAAGATATCCTTCTTCTTCCATTCTTTGAGGATCTCTTTAATAACGTCAGCACCCTTCTCACGTTCTTCTCACGGTCTAAATTACAATTGCAAAGATTGAGAATGTGCCAGCGCACGAGGTGGAACGGAGTAACTCGCGCGCTGATCAGAAGGTACCGGTAAATCGCCAACTGTGACTGAGAAATCACTGTACTAACTCGCTCGTTCCGAATAGTGTAATTACACGCTGGGGTTCTCAGTACAATTCTTTCTTCTCCCTCCTCCGTTCTCGAGACCCTGCCAGAGACTGGTCTACCATCCCCCACCACTTAAAGAATCACACCACTTAAATTATAGCACAAAAAATCATCGCCCCATACAAAATCCAATATTTGATGCACGCAGAAACCAACCACCTTGTCCATTAAAACTGAAGCCACTCTGATGTTCTATAGAGAATTGCTTGAATTTTACTCTCTGCGTGATTTTTTGACCTCCCGGCCGCTCCGTGTGCGCTGGCAGTGCTTTGTTACGACCATAAAGTCCTCACTTTCGTCCTCTGACCTGACACCCACCTCAATCACCGACTCGACCTCCTCATCCACATCCACCTCTATTTCTGCCTCCTTTGAGTCATGAAGAGCTTCTCCAGCCGCTAGAGCCTCCGCTAGAGCCATGAATCGTCGGTTCGGGTTCGGTACCGCCTTTCTTTTCTTCCCTCGCCGCACCTGGGCCATCTGCTCTTCGAGGCCAGTAATCCGCGCATTCTGAACGGCAACCTTCATCTCTAAAGCTTCTAACCCCTTTGCGATCTTACTGTACTTCCGCCTGGTCGGTCGGCTTCGATGTTTGGCCATATCCCTCACTTGCCGGCTCGTTTTCGGCGTATCATCCGAGTGCAGTGGAGGAGGGCTCGGTGTCTTGAACTGTTCCAGCAGTTTTTCTTTGTCCGGTTGAATTTCCGGATGTGTTAGAGCTTTGTGACGGTTAATAGGCCAATTTACAGTAAATCTCCAGCCGGATAAGATAATCTCCTTCCTCATGCCCGCCTCCCTGGCTTTCGCGTATGTCCGAATAAAGTTGACTTTGTCAACCGGCGCAGAATCGGTCAAACTAGCCAGCTTTTGGAGTTCTTTCCGATACGCACCTTTGATGACATTAAAAATTCCATTATCTAACGGTTGCAAACCATGGGAACAATGTGCTGGTAGGTAACAGCAGTAGATGTTGTTCAGAAAGCACGTGGCCATCCACTCGTCCTGACTGCTCGTTAGCGACCCTATAGCGGGTGACTCCGCGGCGAAAACACCAAAAGGCTTACCTGCGCATGGCTCCCGTGACCGTCAAGGATAATAAGTCTCGCATCCGATGCATCACGAGGCTCCGTTTGAGGTAGATAAACGTCCTTCAACCACTCGAGAGCTATATGGTTGTCGGTCCAGCCGTTCGGGGATGTGATGTAGTGCCAGTCCGCTATCAATTCGAATTCGCTAAGAAACCACTGCTTCTGCAGCTCTTTTCCTTTAAAGATAATTCCCGGTTTCAAAGCACGGCCAGTTGCGGTGACAGCCTCAATAAACGAAGTCCAGGTGCGCGACTGGACGCCTTTTAATAATGCCTTCTTCTTCGGGTCGGAACTCCGGATTACGAGGCTGTCCAAGCCTTATGGACAACCAATTAGTTATGACCTACAAAAACCCATAGGGGACTTATAGACGACTTACCGAAACCCGCCATTATGCCGCCCTCGTCCACGTTAACCGTGTTCTCAGGCTTGATCCAGCCATACTCGTTCTCCCGGATATCGAAGTACCAATTGACCGCCTTCGGAGTAAACCCGTCAAATCTGGTGGCTTCCTGACGTTTTCCAAGCTTGGTGGATAGTTTTGAATGACGCTTGATGAACCTGGTGGTCCAGTTTTGACCTAATGGCTTGTTATCTCCCTGTTGACGGAGGAGGGCTTCGACGCAGCATCGAAGTTGGCTATGCGTGAGAGCGTAGCCCAGGGACTCCTGCCGCAGAAGCCAACGAACGAGGCGGTCCTCCTGACTCGTAGAAATACGTTGGTGAGGGTGGGTAGACTCTTTCCTGCTCTTCTGGCCAGAAAGTCTTTTCGAGAGGACTGGTTGAGGCACCCCGTACTTATCGGAGGCCTGGTATTGTGATAGAGAACCGTCAGTAATATCGAATATAGCATCAATAACGTCATTTTCGGTATAAACATAGCGACCCATTTTGGAGATATTTTACGTGTGTAAACTACGTAGAGAGGCTTCTTAACTTTGTGGGAGTCGAAGGATGAGAGAGCGAGAAATGCAAATTTTTCAATGTCTTGAAACCCCCATGATACGCACAAAGTCGGAAGAAAAATGGCCCAGGGTAAGACATCACGTAAAAAATAATGCACCACAATTTTTCTTTTTTGCGGATGGCTTCATTATGCCAAAATGCAGTGCAAATAAAATGGTAGGGTTTGTATGGGGCGGTGATTTTTTGTGCTATGCTTTAAGTGGTGTGATTCTTTAAGTGGTGGGGGATGGTATTCGAAAAGATGTACGAGATGAGCTGCGATCTCAAGATTGCCCCGTTCTCCTACCCGAAGCGGTTCGAATCATCAAAGACAACAGCTTCTGGCTAAAACTCGAGGCTGCGATCGCTGTGCTAAAGCCCGTGAACGAATTTCAACACGCTTCCGAGGCTGATGGGGCGGGAATCGCACACGTTGTAAATCGCTGGCTGCAAATCAAAAGCAAATGGGTTGAGATGAGAGAGGCTGATCAGTTTCCTGATATTCCGTGGGACGATATTGACGCTATATTCAAAGCCCGGCTTGATAAGCAAACGTACGATATACATTGGATCGCCGATGCCCTCCGGCCTGATACAACAGGCCCAAATTCGAAACTGCCGCCTAGCGTCTTTGCGCGCGTACAAGAGTATTTGCAGAAACAGCTGAAAAACGACAACGAATATCACCGTGCCCTTTCCGAATTCACACACTTCCGAATGCGTACAGGCGGCCCAGACGGCTTATTTAATAAGCACAGCGCTGTATACGACGATGGCTTCAAGCCAGCAATGGCGTGGCAGTGCCTCCTCAACCCAGAGCTCCTAATAGTCCAGACCAAAAACTGGACTATTAGTCCAAACTGCAGTCCAGACTAGTAGTCCACGGACTATTGGTCCAGTCTGCGTCTCTTGGACTAGACTAACGGTCCAGTCCGCGTCTCTTGGCTTAGACTGACGGTCCAGTCCGCGTCTCTCGGACTAGACCGACGGTCCAGTCTACGTTTCTTGGACTGGACTGATGGTTCGGTCTGACTTCTACCAGACTGACCAGTAGTCCAGTCCGAGGGTCCCAGACTAACAGTCTGACTATTAGTCTGTCCAGATTCGGGGTGACTCAGGCAATGTCTTTCCAAATCTGTGGCCTGCTGCAGAGTGCCAATTCAACTACGCGATCCAACGCGTCCGACGCGTGACACGCGTTTGGTAAAAAATTCGACACGCTGCTAAGATATGCTAGCCGGTACCGCCCAGCACTCCGTTAATCTATAGCAAACCAAGTATCTTGCAACTGAAACCATCGGCCTAACAAGATCCCAGAATTACATCTGTTCAACAGCAATCTAATTTTATAGCTTTGAATGGGCTACCTGGCCGGATTCCAGGAAGAATATCTGCAACGTGAGAGATGATGAAGTGCATGTTATCTGAGCGGCGAAAACCGGCCCGGTGGCGTTAAGAAATACCAGCCCTGCCATTACAGGAAGGTGGCATGCAAAGTATCCCCTATCCGGCGCATGTAGGGTAGGTTCGCTCGCGTAACACGCACCTCAGCAAATCAATTGAGATGCCAGTAAACACGCAGGTCTCTGCGTAAGAATCATATTTCATACTGCTTACGATATAGTCACTGAATCTACCGTGCTGAGAGCTTCCGTCTGGTATCAATTCCATGATTAGAGATATATTCCCGAGTCGTCGATTTACAGCCGATAGAGACATGTCCGTGACGTGGCGCAGTGAATCTTTATTGTTACGATCAATGTGGGGGAACGACCCAAAGCCTAGATTAAGCCAAGCCCAGTCCGCTTGAAAGATGTTTGTCTCTCAACCATTTTCGTCCACTCTCGCTATCCCATGTCATATCGTTTTATCGACGAAGACGGGAGTCCGCTGGTCTCGTGGACCTGCGCCCAAGCCAAAATACACCCCCCGGGCGGATGTGCCAGCGACTTCGCAGATCCCCCGCAAACCTTCATGTGGAGGCTCAACTTCCGCGCCCCCGTCGTTCAACCTTACGTGCGCAAGCTGAATAACGAACTCAAGAACACATACTCATCAGACACCAGGCTGGCGCGAGAAGAGCGCGAAACCGGCGCGGGTGGAACAGTGCAACGACGATCCAAGGTTTTTCGTGAGGCATGACAGGATGTTGGCCCCTAGCGGCCGGTCATTGGCCAGCGAGCTGTGAGCAGAGCCAAACTGGGAAGTCGAAGGTGGGTCCAAGTTGTGGGCGCCAGGCGGGCAGTTTCACGGTGGGCCCCAGACCGAGGAATCGGTTGGTTGCTGAGCATGGGGAGTGAGATCTCAGATGATTTGTGCCACAGATGGGGATCCAACGCCTCCAACGATTGGAAGTGGTTCGTTGATTACGCACCCTGCGGCTTGGCCCGAATGGCTACCGAAAGTTATGTCTGGGTATTTGGACTCATCCACTCTCATGTGTCCAGAATGGTCAGAGAGAAAGTCGTCTGCTACATAATCTCTGTGCCCACCACCATGGCACCATCGAAGTCGCCAGACAATTCTCTCCCACCGTGCTCTGTCATCACCACCCCTTCTGTCTACTTGCCATCTCCTGAATCATGTCTTCTATCATGGATTTCTCTGAGACTGCCAGCGCTATTGGCAGCGCCAGCCAGCGCTCTCAACAAGACAAGCCTAACCAAGACAAAACAAGACAAGTCAAGTCAAGCCAAGTCAAGTTGACGATCTTATCAAGCAAGACGGCCTTTTTGGCTGGCTTGACTTGTCTTGATACCGGCTTGATAAGCAGGGACCCTATAGCAGTCATAGCCACGCTGGCTCGGATGGTAAAAATCCTGCTGGCGCGGCCAAAAGTTAGCCCCGAGCACCGCGCTCATCACGTCAAGATGTCCGATATTGCCGATACCTCTTCGGTGATCGCCCTCTCGGAAGCAGTTACCGAGACGGCCAGCCAGCCCTCGACCCTGAACACGAGATCCGCTACAGCCGGAAGCATCGCGTTTGCTACTTTTCGCCTGGGACGGTCCGTTGCCAACCAGCTCCGAGATATCGACGCCCTCAACGGCGTGCGAGTGTGAGAGGATCTTCAGTCTCGCCAAGCTCTTAGTTCGCAGCAGCGACACTCTCCAAGATCTGACGATGGAGATGCCCACTTGGGTGAAGTTTTTGCGGTGGAATCCACTGATCTAAAGCCGGGCTCTTGTTCTAGATGGCTGCTTTGTCCGTAGATGCTAGTCTGCCGTTGAATTCACGATGGCCGGCCTGCTTACTAACACGGCTTGAATAGGCTTGACAAGATATCAAGTCAAGCCAAGTCAAGTCAAGTCAGACCCCTAACTTATCAAGCCAAGACAAGCTAGAGCTCGGGCTTGACTTGTCTTGACTTGTTGAGAGCGCTGATGTGAAGGTATTTCGCCGACCCCAAGTCTCAATTACCTACCCAACTTCCTAGCTTTACCCCGCCGTGTCGGACCCAGTTCCTCAGGCAATGAACTCGCTCCAGCGTATCCGCGCCCATTGAGAGCCTTTGAGATGTTAGCGTCAGCTTGGCCAGGCTGAACTGTCTCTCGCAGTCAGTCGCCATCGCCGGAATGGCAAAGACGTCCAAGGCAAAGCTGCTTAATATCGGGAATGAAGGCTTGTGGTCTCTCCACCATTGGATCGGCTCCTGCGTATCTTGTGGCTCGAGACGGAGGTACTTGTCCAGCTCGCTGACAGTGCCGCCCGTTGCAAATATCTTTCTCGTTCTGCTGTTGATCCATTGGGTGTATTGGTCATCCTCCTTACCCATTTTCATTGATAAAGGAGCGGACTTGGACTGTTCCTTGTCCTTCTGCTGGCTTGTATGATACCACCGCGCGAAGTAGTCCTTTATGCCTGCCTTCGCATCGCGAACCCAGGCCAATTGCTCCTCAGTGACCCAAGTAGCCTCCAACCAGCTGATGCCGAATCTCGGATGAAGGATGACTGCTGCCGCGAACAAGGGAGACTCTCCGAGCTTGCTGTAATACTCATCCAGCTTCTTCCAGCCGTTGTTGATAGATGCCCGGATATATGCTCGGTGATCTGCTGGTAATGAGCTCTTCTGGGAGACCTCATACGCCAGTGACTTATCAAGCGCCGCATATTCAGTCTGAGAGCGCTCTGGCAACGCAGACACCGTGAATCTTGACATTTGGCTTCGCTGTTGAGATACATAAACCTCATCGTCATCGAAGCGAGCAGGGCGACGACGGGCACGGGTCGGCCGGGTTTTGGACTCCGTCAGAGGCGTAGACGCTATTCCAATCGGCTCAAGGTCATCTAGATTCGTCACCCTTATTGTCTCGGCTGTAACCTCATTGTAGAAGCCCTTCCAGTCCTCAAAATGCTCGAGCAGGTATTCCATCCCTACCAAAACTTCCCAGAGGCGCCCGTGGCCGTCGCCTTTACCCCAGCCTTGGGTTCGCATCGTCTGAAGGTATAGAGGCGTAAGAATCTCGTTGACCTCGCCCAGAACGCGCCAATCCTCGTTGGATAAGATGTCATCAGCAGGGATGCGTTTTGCTTCGTCTTGCTCGCCTTCGAGTGCAAAGATGAAGGCCCTGATGTCAGTCTGCTTCCGCAGAGCCCTCTCAATCATCATATAAGTAGAATTCCACCGCGTGTCATTGTTCAAGACGACCTCAAGCTCGGCAGTTGATTCCTCGCAAAGACGGTATCCTTCGTACTCCTGCTCGTGAGCAATGCGCTTGAAATATTCGCTGCGCTGAGGTGACGATCTGATGAACTTGACGATATTGTGGAGCTTCCCAATTGGACCCTTTGAACGCCAATGGCGAAGATCTTGCTCCGGAAGACCTCTCATGCCGTTAATATCTGACTCTAGCTCGAAAGAGTCGGCGTCTTTGCCGAAAAGAAACGCACGGGCAACAAGGTTAAGAACATGGCCGTAGCAACGCATCCGACGGGCCTTAATATCAGCAGGCCTAATCGAAGGGTCAAGCTGCCTGTAGAAGTAGTGCAGACAAGTATCATTCGTGGCCAGGTTGTCAGAAATGACAGTCCCAATCTGTCCTCGAATCTCCCACAGTTGAACGACGTCGAACAGTGTATCAGCAAGGTTCTCACCACTATGAGTACCTAACTGACGACGTAGAGCGAGCAACCTGGACTGTTGGTGCCCGAGTTTGTCGATGAAGTGTGCAAAAACAGCCATTATCGCAAGGCGGTTCGGTGATGTCCAGAGATCAAAGCTGATGTGAATTTTCGTTAGGGCACTGCCCAGCTCCGCTTTGATGATATCCCTCTTAGAGTCAAAGATCCTCTGTAGCTCTCTGGTAATAGAACTGCTACTCCAAGGAATCTGAAGCGCTAATTCATGGTCGAACCGATAAAAGAGCTCCTTCAGAAACCTGTGCTCAAATATTGTAAATGGCACGTCACTGTCAATGACAAACCCAACACTTAGTTCTTGTACAGCTTTGACCTTTGCCCTTGGTATCATGCTCTGGTCAAGCCGCGGTCGTTTGGGGGTTGCTTGAGAGTGGAGATCGATCGCGCTATCGTCGCTGGGGCTTGACTGGCTCGCTGGGGTGATCCGGTGAGCTCTGCGCAAGTCAGTAGATGGATACAGTATGTCAGTGTAGGGGACGAATACATACTTCCGAAGATGATCTGCTGCAGAAGATGTAGCTTGTACTGAGAAAAATTCCGGTCGACCCTTCGTGTCACATCGACTGCAGCACCACACATGACCGATTGGCTGCTCCCGGTGATTCAATTCGACGAAGAACATGCCGTGCGATTTGATCCAGCTTTTTCTGCCTTTTGCACCCTTCCGAGCTAGTGAAGCTTCTTGGACGAAGCGACGGTTTTTCCAGACGACCTTCGGTAGGTCCTCAATAGTCGGGTTAGCAGGCAGCTCTCCGACGGCAGCCTCCTCGAGCTGCTGGGCCACAGTCCTTGGTTGTGATAGTCGCGAGAACGCTGAAGGAAAGAGTGGCGTGGGGCAAGGCGTTGAAATCTCCGGCAGAAGACTCGCCGGTGAAGAGAGCGCTGGCGAGTCCGGCATCTTGTCGCTGGTGTCATGTGGTGTTGATGGCGAAGTTGACGCGTCGCGGTAGGATGCAGGGCGTGTCAGCTGGTCCAGGGTTTGGTAGGGTTAGCCAGCGATAGTGGGTACCAATCAGGCTACGACTTTATATGGGAGCAAGAAGTATCACCTATCTGTGACCATCTTGTACAGGGTAGGACCGGCGCAGGGCACGCCATGTTAATCTTTTTGGACAGTTCAGATGTAGTATAGCACATATCAACTTTATCAAATCATGTCAACTTGCAAATCGCTGGAATTGATTTGATTGAAGCGAGGAATCGGCTGGGTTGATTGATTTGATTGGGGTGATTGATTGATTGAGTTGATTTATGATGAGCGCTGGGCACAGTTCCAAACCCCCGGCCCTCTTTTTTTTTATCACTAGACTAACCCCAATGTGTATTTATCCTTCTGTTTAGCCACATACGAGCCCGTATCGTAATTTCAATGAGAAAATTGCTTTACCGGTGTACAAGGGACCATCCATTTCCCATTGCCGGGCCAATTTAGTATATGGTGAAAGGGGTATAAGGTTGCGTACGAGTTCGTACGAACTCGTACGCACACTTTCGCTGCTCTCTATCAACTTTCTACCTTCTTTCAGTATGGAGCCCGCTTCACCTCCTCAAACAGAGTACTGTCCATCAACGCAACAACGTACTCGTCATGTGGATATCCGTACGAAATTTCCGGGGGCTGTTTATTGCCCGCACTGCGCTCAACGACTCCCTACGGCTCTACACAATGCAGCCCCTATTTCGATCGACCTGACCGTTGATTCACCTTTAACCCAACGGACCTCTACGACAAAGAACATTGCCTCACGGGGCATAATCACTACTTCCTCTACAACTGTGCCAATGCCTGACACCTATCAGGCTTCGACTATGATGGCCGTACAGAACCGTCAGAGCAGTATCGCAGCCACACGGATCCGAAAGGACCCAGTCGTTGTCGAACTATCAGCAATCTTCTGGATTGGTGACGGCTATATCGATGATAGCATCCCAGGCATCACGATTCCAGTGTATAAGGGAATTCGGCACGCTGGAAAGCGTACTGGATCTGTTGAAGTCGTACTGGGGCGTAAGTTTTCATCCCATAGCTCAATGATCAGATTCATCGTCGAGCAATGCGATGAACGCCTCAAGGAGAAAGAGTGGCAAGTCGTTCATTCCGTATCAACAGTTGGCGCTACTTCTGGAACCGTATACTTCCCTAGTGGAGCGTACAATACCGTTACGCTAGGAGATCTATTCAGCCAGGGGAATATCACCGTTACAAAGCAACGTGATACAGCCAATCTCACTTTTTGGCTCTTCAACGAGGGACCCCGACCTGATGACGACTGTCAGAGGCCGTTGAGAGCCGTACGTGGCCGCAAAAGGGCTATTGATCACGGGCCTTCTGATATGGACTCGGATATGTCAACGCCAAGCCCTATCAAGCCCAAGGTTCCACGTACGGCAAAGTCAGGGCGCGTATCAACTAGTAAGGACGAATTCAAAGCCCCAGTGCTATCTCTGGTACCAATGAAGCTCGAAGCTCGAAGCCCCATCAAGACTGAAGTCAAGGATGAGGTTATCGCGGGGTGTATTACAGTCACAGATACAGCTTCGAACGATGCCGCACTGAGTGATCCTTTTACGAGCGATATCGAACAGTCGGAAACACAGGGGGGTTCACCTGAGAAGAAGCTTCCTTTTCGAGCTGGGAGGGGGAAGAATAAGAATATAGATTAATTTGAGTGCGAAATGCTTCGATCATGTACGTATTTGGTTATATGGTTAGTCCTCCTGCTCGTCAACATCATCAATCTCCTCTCCAATCTCATTTTCGAGCCTATCAAGCGTAGTGGTATCAATATCATTCGCTGCCAAATGATCTCGTACGCGGTCCAGTCCACCAGTAGGTGTTGATAGTAGCTCTAGAGCTGGTGATTCTTGATTGATAATATACTGCTGCAAATGCTGCCGTAAGAAGAGATATGTAGAAAGATGTGGCCGTTCTACTGGATCTTGCGGGTGGTCTTGACGGCTTTGGAGTATGCGATCGCAAATAGCTATCGTATGCTCAGGTAAGTAAGCGTCAAGGTCAATATGGTCTTCTGCGAAGATATTCTGAAGTGTATCTAGTCGTCCCTGAGGGATGACCTCTGCCCAGCTTCTGACTTGTCGGGCCTCGGGCTGAAAGTAAAGGTTCCATGGTTGCCCGGGAACAACATGTGGCCTATTGCGCTGTTTACGAATGTAATGCACATTCCACATGTGCACGAAGTCGGCGAATTCCTCTCTCAAAATTGGCATAAAGATATAAAGCATCGCAATACGGTCGGGTACGGAGTCATCCGAGAAATATGAAAGTCCCGTGATTTCAGAGAAATACTCCTAAGAATACATCAATACGCTATCATAAATAAGGATATCAGTCTATACTTACCCGCCAGAACTTAGCCCTGCCTCGACTTAGCCGAAGCCACCAGCTTTCAATCTTCTGATTATTCGTGCTCTTGCCGTAGGCCCAACAGTCTTGGAAGCGCACCTCTTGCCGAATACTATCCCGTACACGCACGCGTTCTTTCGAAAGGTAGAAATGTGCTCCAGCCATTAGAATTGTCTCTCGGCCGCGGTCTGAACGGATGATATTGGGCATTGTTTGGCGTTCTGAAAGTACGTGAAGGTATTGCGCAACAACACTCCGTGACGTATTGGCTGATATGCCAATATAAAACCACGTAATAAACCGTGAGTATACGTCAATTGAAGCGTAAATCTCAAAGCCCCAAGCCTTCAATTTATCATAGGCATCAAGAGACCACATGAAGTCAGGGCCACGGGCTGTCCATCCACCTCGGCGATATCGCATCGTATTCCAACGTTCGGTAATACTTCCAGGATAAAACTCACGAAAGCCTTCGTACAGCGCCCGGCGACTGAGTACGAGTCCAGCTCGACGGACCTTTGCGTAGAGATACGTACGGCCAAAGTCTTTAAGCTTAGTGCTCTGTTCGGACTCGCTTTCGAAGAAACGGCGCAATTCACGTAGGCTTTCTGATATCTGCTCGGGGTCTTGACGGCGCCAAAGCCCAAGGTCCCGGCGTATGCGTTCAAGTCCAGTCTTCGTGATAATAAAGCCGTCAGAATGAAGCTTCAGAAGCATAAAGTGATCATTCAAGACCTTATTAAAGAATAAATCTTTAATATGCTGATGAAGGTGTTCTGAGTCTTTGGTGTACTGTTTGATCGAGATATTCCAACTTTTGAGGCTGCGATACACGGTCGTACGTCCCACTATGACGTGGAAATGCTCATTAAGGCGCGTGACGATTTGATCGTATGTGAGATGGTCATCATTCTTCCATTGTTGAATTTGTATGCGAAATGAAGATAAGTCAATCGAAGGGCGGCCCATTGCGTTGACTTGCGGGCTCGTATGAGGCCGTGACGAGAAGTACGGGCTCGTACTAAAAATCGAAAATTCGAGCTTTGGATTCAATAGGGGGCTGGAAATCTTTTTCGTATGGCCGCGTACGTGGCCGTACGAGAGCGTAATCTTAATTTTTGAGCTAGAGCCTGATTAGGCAATTCAGGGGCAAAGCTACTGGTGGTCGTTAGTAATCATACGATATACAACCAACTCTACCCAGCAATACTTACTCCCCGACGGAAATCTCGTTATTTATCTTCTTTATAACTTTTGAAATACCTACCCGGTAGCCGCTTGGCGGAGATTCAGGCCTTTGGTGGATGTCTGGCGTTGCGAACCCCGCTTCAGACGTCATTGTCGTCATGGAAGGCGATCCGGATGTTCCGGGCGGGGGATATCATCGTCCCCTGCGTAAAAGGACCAGAACGACGAGGGCATTAGAGTCCGAGCAGCAAAAAGGCGATATGGAATGGCAGGAGGAGGAGAGCAGCGAGGGAGCTCTGAGTCATACGCGAACTAAGAAAAGAACCACGCCTAAGGCAGCTGGCAGCATGACCGAGGCGATCCAGGGTTTGAAACGACTCCTGGAACAGGATTTCAATCAAAGAATGGAAGCAATGAAGGCAGAGTTTCAGCTCGAGTTTACAAAACTTAGCGACCGCATGGCTGAGGAAGTCACTAGGACCACGGCCCAGATGGCGCAAGAATTGTCACAGGCTCGAGAGCAGCTCACCCTGGTTTGCAGCGAGTTGGAGCAGACCCGGCTACAGCTGGACACCTTGACCAATGCTCATGCAGCAAGATCGCCTAGTCAGACATATGCAGATGCTGCCAGGATGACGCCTATTAGTATTACCACTCAAACCCCATCCACGGTTCGATCGGCAACCCCGGAACCGGTGTTCTGCACGGTAGACACATCCAGGGTGCCCGAGGATCATATCGGAGATACTACACCAGCAGTGCTTCGCAGGACCATTGAACAGGAAATGCGAACATCTAGCGACCAACCTAGTTGGCGATGTGTTGCAGTGACCAGAGATGGACGAAATGCCAACCGCCTGAGGGTCATCGGTAGGAACGAGGAAGAACTGAAGAAGATCAAGACCATTATTGAGGTCAAGAAGGCTCCAGGTGCGAGAGTCCTTCGTGACCAACTGTACCCAGTCAAAGTTGACAATATCAACCGTACCGCCGTTCTCGACCAGGAAGGCAAGGTCCTTCCTGGAGCAATGGAAGCCTTGGGCCAAGAGAATGAAGTCCAGATTGCCAAGATGGCCTGGTTGAGTCGCAGGGATAACGCAAAGGCATATGGATCCATGGTGGTATACCTCACCAAAAACAGTGATGCCAGGAGACTCTTACAGGAACGCTACTTCCTTGCAGCCGGTGAATCGGCTTATACCAGCATGTTCGAGCGGAGAACCGGACCGATACAATGCTATAACTGCCAGGAGCTCGGCCACAAGGCTTTCTCGTGCAGCAAGAATCGGGTATGTGCGAGGTGCGCTGCCGAAGGCCACCATCATAGTGAGTGCCAGACGCAGGTACCCAAGTGCGTACCCTGTGGTGGACCGCACGAGTCGTTCAGTCGAAGCTGCCCGAAACTCTACCCTACTCGGCATGAGTAGGATATTCCAGGTAATTCAACTGAATGTAAGAAAACAGGACACGGTACATGAGAGCCTAATGAACGATACGCGACTCCAAGATTTTGCAGTTGTGGCGGTCCAAGAACCACCAGCATGGAAAAGTGACGGCAAACTATTAACAGTCCCTATGGGGCATCCCAGATGGATTAAAATGGTCCCTACGATTTGGAGAGATGGCAGATGGCCGATCCGGAGCATGTTGTGGGTGAATAGGGACTTGGAGGCCAACCAAGTACCAATACAGTCCCCGGACTTGACAGCAGCAGCCATACGACTTCCGGACCGAATAATGTTGGTTGTGTCAGTGTATGTGCCGGGACGCAAGCCCCAGGCTCTTCGAAATACATGCCATACCCTGCACCAGGTGATCCTCGACCTCAGGAGCAGGACAGGGATGGCGGTGGACGTCATACTGGCCGGAGATTTTAACCAACACGACCGGCTATGGGGAGGAGACGACGTGGCCTTAGCAAGGCAAGGCGAGGCCGAACCGATCATCGACCTCATGAACGAACACGGTCTTTGCAGCCTCCTCCCGAGAGGCACAAAGACATGGCAAGGCCCCGACAAGGAAAGCACAATCGACCTGGTGCTGGCGACGGCGGAGGTGGCAGACGAAATGGTGACGTGCTCCATACACCCGACAGAACACGGATCGGACCACCGGGCGATCCAAACGACGTTCGATCTCGCGAGGCCTGATCGGATTGTCACGGAAAGACTGTTGTTCAAGAATGCACCATGGACAGCAATTAGAACCAAGGTGGAGGACAATCTCCAAGAGCTTCCCTGGGCTGTCGGCGTGCAGGAACAGACAGACCAGTTAATGAGGGTCATCCTCGAGGCGATCCACGAGCTGACGCCCCGAGCACAACCAGTACCGTACGCGAAGTGCTGGTGGACGAAGGATTTGACGAGACTTCGGCGGGTGTACACGTTCTGGCGGAATCAGGCTAGGGCACAGCGGCGAGCAGGTCAGGTGAGGCCCGACCTGGAAGGACGGGCCAAGGAAGCATCCAAGGAGTACCATGATGCCATCCGGAAACAGAAGAAACTGCACTGGGACGAGTTCCTAGCAGAAGATGTCAACATATGGAAGGCAGCCAAGTATTTGAAACCTGGAAAGGACATCATGGACGATAGGGTGCCCCCTTTGAAGAGACAAGACGGCTCCACCACTGTAGATAGGGTGGAGCAGGCAGAGGAGCTATTCAGCACGTTCTTCCCGCCGTTGCCGGCCAAGATTGAAGATGAAGGCGACCGACCGCAACGGACGGAAGTGCACATGCCAGACCTCACCATGGAGGAAGTTGAAGAAAAAGTGATAGCAGCGAAACCTTGGAAAGCGCCTGGAGAGGATGGTCTGCCAGCAATGGTGTGGAAACAGCTTTGGCCAGTGGTTAGATACCGTGTCTTGCACCTCTTCGACACATCCCTCAGGGATGGTGTGGTACCCCACCAGTGGAGGAGCGCGAAGATCATCCCGCTAAAGAAAGCAGACAAGGGAGACTACACAGTGGCCAAGGCATGGAGACCGATATCGCTGCTGTCAACACTGGGCAAGATACTCGAGGCAGTCGTTGCAGAGCGGATATCCTATGTAGTGGAAAGCTATGGATTGCTGCCCGCAAACCACTTCGGGGCAAGGAAGCGAAGGTCAGCCGAACAAGCACTGATACTGCTGCAGGAGCAGATCTATAAGGCATGGAGGGCCGGCAGGGTGCTCAGTCTGATCAGTTTCGACGTCAAAGGCGCTTACAATGGAGTGTTCAAAGAACGACTACTGGAGAGGCTGAAGGCGAGAGGCATACCTGGTGGACTGGTGAGATGGATTGACGCCTTCTGCTCTGGACGAATGGCCACCGTGGTGGTAAATGGGCACACGTCACAGCTACGGGAGTTGCCACAGGCAGGTCTCCCGCAAGGATCACCGCTGTCGCCGGTGTTGTTCCTGTTCTTCAATGCAGATTTGGTGCAGAGAAGAATCAACGCAAGAGGTGGCTCGATGGCATTCGTGGACGACTACTCAGCCTGGGTGGTGGGACCAACAGCGGAGGAGAATCGAGCCGGCATCCAATCAATTATAGACGAAGCACTGGGCTGGGAAAGACGGAGCGGTGCGACGTTTAACGGAGACAAAACGGCCATCGTGCATTTCACGCGAAACGCCGCGCGTACCAGCGACAAACCGTTCATGATCAAAGGAAAAGTAGTCAAGCCCAAGACCAGCGCCAAGATCCTGGGAGTGGTCATGGACGCGAAACTACGATACAAGGAACACATAGCTAAAGCTGCCGCAAAGGGGCTCTCGGCCGCTATGTGTTTGAAAAGACTGAAAACGTTGTCACCGCGGACGGCGAGACAACTGTTCGTAGCAACAGTGGCTCCCACCATGGACTATGCGTCTAGCGTGTGGGCGCACTCATGCGGCATTAGAGAAGCCGCTTGGCTGGACAAAGCACAGATGGTTGGAGCACAGGCGATCACGGGAGCTTTCCGGACCGTGGCAACAGCGGTGGCCGAGGCCGAAGCTAGCATCCAACCGGTGCAAGAACGGCATGCGCAAGCGGCAACAAGGTTTTGGATCAACCTCCGGACCCTTCCCAGGACACACCCGTTGGCGACACTGAAGGTGAAAGTGTGTCGCCGATTCGTATCGCCGATGCAGAGGATTGCTCGGATACAAGGGGAGACAGCCACTGAACGAATGGAGATCATTCGAGAATACGCGCTACCGCCATGGCGAGACCGTATCTTGGTGTCGTGCGACCCTGACCGGGAGAGAGCGGTGGAAGCAGCAAATAGGGTGGACGGCATAGTCATTGCCACCTGCTCCTCACAGAGAAGGGGCATGGTAGGCATGGGAGGTGTCGTACGAGATACGGCGATCAACAATGCTGACGAGGATGTGGCCAGCTACTCTATCACTCTCGGGTCGAGGGAGGAGCTGAACCCATACATAGCCGAGCTGGGAGCTATAGAGATGGCCCTGAGATGCATGCCATTCGGACTGCGTCGACGGAATATCATCGTCATGACGAGCAACCGCTCCGCACTAGAAGCCATACGGCGGCCGCGACAACAGTCCGGTCAACAGACCATTCGGCAAATCTACAAGCATGTCAACCGTCTTGAAGACGAGGGCAACTCTCTCCAGGTGATGTGGGTTCCAGCAGGAGAGGAAGACTTCGCACTAGGACCAAAAGCCAAAGCAGCAGCCCGGAAGGCCACTGAAAGTGAATGCAGACCAGATAAGCCGCCGTATCAAGCAAGATCCACGAGGATAAGACTAGCCATAACCAAGCAGCGGCAACCAACGACATCGCCGGGAAGAATCGGAAAATACTCGAAGATGATAGACACGGCACTACCTGGCAAGCATACCCGTACTCTATATGACCTGCTGAAGAGGAAAGAAGCAGAGGTGCTGGTCCAGCTCCGCACCGGAATGGCAAGACTAAATAGCTTTCTGCACAACATCGGCGCAGTGGAATCGGATATGTGCGAATGTGGTCAAGCATCCGAGACAGTTGCGCATTTTCTATTCAGATGCACAAAGTGGACAAAGCAACGGGAAGGCGTGCTGAAATGCCCACAAACAAAGATGGGAAACCTCTCGTTCTTCTTGGGAGGAAAGGCAGCGTCTGACGATGACAAATGGGCACCAGATATGCGGGCAGTACGGGCAACGATCAAATTTGCCATTGCAACGGGGAGGCTTAACATGGACTAGAAGCCTCAGGCACACTAAGTATGCAGATCAATCCCTACTAACATCATACAGTCTCATTTTGACAGACCGGGCTTCAGCTGCTGAGGATAGGATGCTGAACACTTGGGGAAATTGGCCTTCAAGCAGGCCTGTCACGACATATACACCAGATTGGACCAGTTAGTAAAAGTGAAATTTTGGGGCTTCGGGTGATTATGGAAGAACTGTACGAAACGAAAATAGCTTAGCGCAAAGGCCCTCTGGGGTGTGTCCCCCCGGGCGAAATAAAATCCTTACCTTACCTGTTGGAAGAACTGAATTAAAGGTCCTTCAATTGCAAGAAGTACAATCACAATAATAACTACTTTCTCATCAAGTGCACTCAGCATTCCTGCGCAATCCAACAACAAGTGAGAGTGATCAACCATTGGTCCCTGCTTTCAGTTCTCTTCTTCTAACCGCGTACCTCGTATCTTGGACCACGACATGGCCCGAGACAGGGTCTCTCAGCATGATCACCGACCAAGAAAGCTTGTTGCCGAATGGTAGACCCTTTACTGACAATCCCTACACCGCAACATATCCCCTGATGAGGCAATCACCGAGGAGCCCAAATGAGTGGATTGTGAAATAGTTCGGTTTTTTTTCAAGTATCACGCTGGCTTTCTCTATGAATTAATAAGAATTCTATTACATGCAGTATCGTGGTACATTTCCTAGGGATCTTTATTCCTTTGTGTAACCTACACTGGATAATGACCAAGTCCTCGCGAACTTTGGCCTCCCTGGCGCCACATCCGGCTCTAGTTTGCGTCTCTTGCCATTGCTGCGCGCCCCCGTGCACTTGTTCAGGGAAATGTCCCTACATATACAGTGCCCTTAAATTTCTCCCTGCAGATCTGTTAAACATGCCGCGCCTGATAGCGTCCATCGAAGATATGATCTTTCGAGGCATTTTTGCCGACACCATCGGCTAGGATGACGCCGCCGGGATACGAGTGTGGTGAGTCCCCGCTCTGGATGTCGAGGGAATGGAAGTTGCCTATGCTCAGTCGTGTGAAGGCGAGGAGTTCGTTGAGGATGATAAATTCGATCTTCAGCTTGATGCTGTAGACCACGGGCTTATATGTGGTCTGAATCTGGAAGTGGTTGGTGTACTCGGTAGCCATGAGACTACTGTCAAGTACTACAGTAACGACGAAGAGGATAGCAAGGTGCCGGGCCATCCTGCGACCTTCGGCACCCTTGACTGCGAGGATGGGCTTAAGGGCGGAGGTGGCTTCCCAAAGATACAGGCCTGAGATGATGGATTCCTGGGTCGAGAAGCCGGCCAACTGGATTTTTTCGTAGATATTAAAAGCGTTGAGAAAAGGTGCAGGATTCCCGCTGTTACTGGCGAGAAAGAGGATGGAGACAGGGATGTGGAGGATGCAGAAGTTGGTGATGATCATGTAGCGCACAAAGCGCAACTTGGTGGGATCGGAGACGACCAGGCCGAGTCGCGAATAAAGCACGACAGATTGGCCTGTGACCATGCACCACCAGCCGAGAACCGTGACAACGCACATGGGGAAATTGGGTGCGAGGGCGAAGAAACGCAGGAAGACGGCGATGGCGTGGATGAGGATGCCAAAGATGGCGACCAGCATGCTCCAAAAGTACAGGCCGCGTCGGCTCCTGAAGATGCAAAAGACCCAGATGGAGATCTCGACGGTGTTGTAGAGGGCGATGCCGAAAAAGGTGACAATGACCAGGGCGATGGGCAGAGAGATCTGGATGAGCCCGGTCTCGCCGGCCATGGTTGCGAGGGTCGAGACGCGTGAAGCGTCATGGGGGGTTGTGAAGCCTGTCTGCGCGCTGGGGCTGCATCTCGAAGTCGCGTCTTGAGATAAGGGGGAGAGAGAGCTGTGGGAACAGCTACTAGAGCTGTAGATCTCCCCAGTATATATCAGGCACGGGTAGATAGACGCAAGCACGGATCACATACGATCCGGCAAGTATCATCAAAATGAGAGGAGAAACTTAGGGAAAGAAAGAAGAGCTGGGACGGGAGCGAATTCAAGGTGGGCGAGTCAAAACAACGCCGTTGATTTATTTTGGTGGCTGGCCTAACGCTCAGGAGACTGAGGGAGGCAATGGAGGGTCTGCCAAGGAGCTCATGGGAGACCAGGGAGACAACCGAAAAGCTTCTTCCCCCCTGTGTCCCACAGCTGTCACGAATGAATCACCGTGCGTAGCTCTAGTGGCGGCGCCACCTTCGCTTTCCCCGAGTCCTCCAATCCTCCCCACCCCCCTCAAGCCCTCAAGCCCTCTGCCATGCATGACTCACATCATCAATGCGAATCCGACAGCTCATAATTGGGTGTTCCAGAGGCCCCCCGAACCACTCCCTTTCAGGCTTTGTGTAGTTTTTGGCGCAAGAACGGCCATGGAACGTCCTGCCTGCCTGTCCCTGAGTCTTGAGCCGAACAGGGGCTTGTTTTTAGATGCATTCAACAGCATTGTCCCTTGGTAGCTGAACCGCAAGGGTCTGGTCTGGAGCTCTCTCGCCCATCTGCTTCTGGTTAGCACTGATCTACGGGGATCCGGAGCATTGGAATAGCGTCGTCACCACCCATCGTTACCGAACGCACATGCCCTTACCCTCAGTCCATTAGCGTAGTCCGCAAGCTAGAACGGGCCATCCCAATTTTGTCTAGCAATCGCCTTGGTTTGTGTCTTTAAAAGCTCAAGTATAGTAGTCAATCTGGGACCGCTTTTTTGTGCGTGACATTGGCGTCATATACGCGACTCAGTATAGGGTAGGGGGAATACATCGGAAGCTTCATCCGCTCGTCGCTCCATAGCATGTTTACGGGGACTCGTTGGGCTCGCGTTAGCTGGAAAGGACAGCTGTACGGATGAGTCGGCCAATGGAATGTGAATATTGAGAGTATTGAGCAAAACGCCACGCGTTTAATTGAACAACAGCTTAAGTAACGTTTTCTGCGCCTCCACTCTGATGACGACGACCACGAAGTGGAATCCTTGACCAAGCCATCCTTTACTCTTCCCTAATTGACGTCAATGGAAGTGTCGTAGCGGGTGTGGGGATATTATCCAATTCCCAAAGACCCAAAGATGTCATTTTTGACAACGCTGATTTCATTATTTAGGTTCAAAGGAGAAATGATCTACGTGCGGTTGTCTCAATGAAAAATGAACAATTATCGAATAACAGCTCAGTGTGTTGATTGAAGTCGTTCCTTCAACCTTTCTACTTCCTCGCTAAAGACACTGTCAATCCAAGCAATGCCCCGAAGTATCTCAAGAACCCCGTGCCAGTCGAGCTCATGTGTACGCATAAGAGATTCGATGCGAGACAGAATCACTGATTTATTATCTTCCTCTTCGTCAGCCACAACCGAAACTACCAAAACCCCATACATGGGCACTTTCGTTCGTTCGTTCGTTCGTTCGTTCCGTTTAAAACGTTTATGCATGTTAAATCGTTTAACCGTTTAAGGGCATTGTTGGAACATGACCCTGTATAACGAAACCTCTGATAGATTGATATCCGGACCTTAGTCAGAAGGGGGGGGTATGATAACCCCTCTTCCGGCCGATCCGGGATGACGAGGACAAGCAATCATCAACATCATCATCACTGTATTGATCCCTATCCATTTGATCGAATTGACCGTAACGGATTCATCAGGCATCATAAAACCGTTTGAACGGTTAAACGATTTTCCAGCCCTGGCACTCGAAAAATCTTTCAAAATGTCAAGTTCCGGAGACCTTCGCTTAGGTCAAGGGCAAGGATCACGACCATCGTGAATAGCTTCACGGTCAGCGTGAACGCTACACCATACCTAGCGTCAGGTAACAGCCTGCTGCCTATTAGATCGGCAGACTGAACACAGGTATAAGAGACCGACTCTCGTCGCTCCTTAGATAGAAGAGATGGTCCTCAATCTACACTGATCTTTTGTTCAATGTCTGCATTCGTGTATCGGTGCTAGGTTGACACAAAACCCATTGATATCGGGTCTCAATCCATGATACCAAATTCAAAATCTCGCCTTTTAACTACCAATATGTCATCTGACACATCGTCTATTATTGGTGCTACAGAAAACCCCCCAGATGTCAATGGATTGCCGTCAAACTTCCTCTCAATTATGGACATCACGAAGGACCGTTCAAATACACGCGGACGCAAGACTGGAGGTAAAACCATCTATACTTGCACTGTGTGTGGAGATAAACGATACGACCATAAGGCAAATGCTGCCAATCACGTCAGAAACAACCATCCCGTCGCATCCAGATCCACCAGGTCTGTCTCGGGCACCCAGCGCTCAATCTCGGCACATTTTCGCCCTGTAGCAAGCGAGGACGCACTTCGAAATGCCTTCAACCCGCAAGCATATCAGGAAGCATTGATCAGCATACTCACGCGTCGGAGAGTGCCCTTTTCGGCTATTGAATGGGACGAGTTTCAACAACTAGCTCTCGCGTGTAACCCATACATCAAAGACTCCCTCATTACCTCACGGCGTACGATGGTCCGATATATTGCAGCAAACTATGATTTTTACAGCAGCGAGATCAAGGACAGTCTCACCACCGCGTCAAGTCCGATTCATATCTCAACAGACCTCTGGACATCACCGCATAGACATTCTCTACTTGCTGTGTGTGCACAATGGGTAGATAAAGACTACAAGCTTCGTAAGGCACTACTATCTCTACCAGAATGTGCAGAGAGTCATTCTGGAGAAGCTCAAGCGCAGGCTGTTATCGATACTTCAGAGAAGTACGGGATACAGTCAAAACTTGGTTGGCACACGGGTGACAACGCGACATCAAACGACACATGTCTTGAGTCTATACAACGCAAGCTAATGAGTAGACACAAGGTTAGTTAACTACGCAGTTTAGGCTATAGGCTGACATTGAGTAGATTAAATTCAACGCAAAAGGACGTCGTATACGCTGTATCGCGCATATTGTGAAAGGCCTCTAGTGAGTTGATTCAACTAACTAGTCCCTATGCTGTTTACTTTCAAGATGAAGAAAGGAAAGAATCTAAATACAAACTGGGTGCGTGAAGACGCGTTATATCTTCTTTAATATAGAAGATTCGAGAATCAACTCGATGGCGCTGTGGAGAAGAATTCGGGCTTGGCGGCAGAGCCGCCAGCCAAGTGGGCCTGACCCGTTACATTACCCCCCTCCTCCAGAGTTGGCGTGTATCTCACGATGATTTTCGAAGTTGACTCTCTTCTTCTTCCGCTTTGTCCATTGTTTCCATGCATCCGTATGCCGTACAGCACTGAGATGCTCCCACGTGGGTCTCGAATAGTCCACCCACTTCACGAGCACCTTCTTGTGCGTGCCTTCCTTCTTTTCATCGAGGATGCGTTCAACGAGGTACATCTCTTGACCGTCCACCAGCACTGGTGGGGCGCTCTCGTGATCGACCTGCTGTGATGGTAGCGGGTCGTCAGGGACGGGCCGGAGCAAATCCACATGGAATACTGGGTGTATGCGTCCGGGCACGTCTAACTTGTAGGCGTGTGGGTTAATCTCCTCGACCACTTGGTATTTTGCATGTAGCCAGTCCAGCTTCTTACAAGGCCGTGACGTCTTGACGTTCTTCAGATTAAGGTATACCCAGTCTCCAGGCTTGTAGCGGGGCGAGGCAGTTCTGTGCCTGTTGGCTTGGGCTTGCTGTATCTCTTGGGCCATAGCTATTGCAGCTTGCGCAAACTCTGTGGCGTCCTGAAGTCTCTGGATGAAGTCTTCTGCCATAACCTCGCCCTCCCTCGCATCTTCTGCTCTTCGATCCTCGACTAGCTGAATTGGCTCGTTGTGGTAGCCGTGCATGAAGAAGAACGGGCTTAGGCCGGTAGAGGCCGCGTCCCTCTCGTTGATTGTTGCCATGGCTATTGGTAGCAGGTCTAGCCAATTCTCTTGGAGATAGTTTGTCCATATTCGTAGGATCTTCTCAACCTCTTGGTTCATTCGCTCCGTCGCTCCATCCGTCTGTGGGTGGTACGCCGTCGATAGCCGCTGCTCGATCTGCAGCAGTTTGCAGAAGTGCTTCCACATGTCGCTGACAAACTGGGGCCCACGGTCACTGGTTATGGCTGTTGGAATACCATGGACCGGGTAGTGCCGTTCGAAGAGTCTCTTAGCAACCGCTTCCGAGGAGATATCGCTCATGCCTTCGAGTTCGACGCCTTTGGTAAGCCGGTCTGTGACTACCATGCAGTTCGTCGCGCCATCCCGTCCCGATGGTGGGAGGTCCGTAATGAAGTCGATAGTGACCTCGCTCCATATTCGTTGCGGAATGGGTAATGGCTTCAGGAGCCCTCTCTTCGTGTCTCTCCAAATGGTGTTCCTTCCGCAGACCTCACAGTTACGCACGAATTGGCGTACTTCGCTAGCTGCGCCCGGCCAAAAGAAGCGTCTCGACAGAATAGAGTACGTAAGGTCTCTCCCCGGGTGCCCGGTAATGTGGGAGTCGTGTGTTGCTTGAATAATCTTCGTGCGCAGCGGCTCAGAGTTGGGTATCCAGACACGATTCCGGAAGCATAGGAGACCTTTGTCATCCAGTGAGCATTCTGAGATACTCACAACCTTCTCCTTTTGCAACTGTGTCGGTAAGTTCTTCTCTCCATTCGCTACTAGCTTCGTGAGTTCCTGGTAGAGCTTGTCCTCTCGGCGTGCGGCGTCCCAAAGTTGCTGCAATTCCTGGTCCTCGAATAGCCTGATATCCTTTTCGAAATCAAACTCCAGGGCGCCCTCAGTGTTGGTGGAAACTGTCGAGATGCGTACCCTTCTAAGATGGTCGTCCTGAAAGAGCCTCATAATGCGTGCTTGAGCCGCTCGTCCGAGTAGTCGGCTGGCATATCTTGGTCTCGTCGAGAGAGCGCGTCTGGCAGTCCAGCCTTCTTTCCGGGTCTCCATTCGAGTGTGAAATGGAACCTGGATAAGAACTCCGACCATCGTACTTGTCTTTCCGTTAATCTTCTCTCCGAATAGAAGTATTTCAGATTCTGATGGTCCGTGAGGATCCTGAAATTCTTCACAGCTCGCAGCTCTGGTTCCCATTGCTCCAGACACCTTACAATAGCAAGCAGTTCCTTGTCGTGAATAGCGTAGTTGACCTCTGCTGGCGAGTGTTTCTTCGAGAAATAGGCGACAGGCCGTAATAGTCCGTCTTCGTCGTCTCGCTGGGAGAGGACACCCCCAGTGACAAATCCTGAAGAATCTGCCTCCACGATAGTCTCTCTCTCCGGGTGGAAATGAGCTAGAATAGGGGCCGTGATCAACAGGTCCTTAAGCTTCTCAAAGGCTTCTTCGCATAGGTCGTCCCAACGGAAGGGTACGTCCTTTTTCGTTAGCCGTATCAGCGGCTCTGCTATCTCTGAGAACTCAGGCATGAAAATCCTATAGAAGTTCGCGAAACCGATAAAGGCTCTAACGGCTTTTACGTTCGTTGGCGTAGTCCATTCCTTGACAGCCTTGACCTTCTCAGGATCGACTCGGATCCCGTTCTCCGCCTCGATAATGAACCCGAGATATTTCACCGTCTTGACTTCGAATTCGCTCTTGCTGATGTCTAGCTGTAGCCCAGCATCCATTAGGCGTTGGAGGACCCTGCCGACTTTGTCGCGGTGGTCTTGAATGCTTCCAGAAGAGAAGATCAACACGTCGTCGATGTATGCTGACACGAAATCGTCTAGGTAGTCTTGGAGCACGCTGTTGATATACCGTTGAAAGGCTGCGGGTGCACCTGTCAGTCCAAATGGGACTACCAGCCATTCAAAAGATCCGTAGCGTGTTCTGAAGGCCGTCTTTTCTTCGTCTCCGGGGGCGACCCTGATCTTGTGGAATGCTGCTATAACATCTAGCTTCGTGAACCACTTTGCCTTTGCCACAGTGCGTAGCGTTTCGTTGAGTAAGGGCAGCGGATAGCGGTCCTTCTTGGTGATGTTGTTCAGTCCTCGGTAATCCACACAAAAGCGAACGCCTCCACCAGGCTTTTTCACCATGAGAACCGGTGCCGCCGCGGGTGAACTGCTAACTCTGATAAACTCCTTGTCGAGAAGCTCTGTAAGTGTCTTCCGCAGTACCAATAGCTCTTCGCGAGACATGCCATAAAGCGGACCCCAGGGTAGGGGTTTCTCGCGGCCGTGTTCGTCTCGTAGGACTTCGATCTTCAGGTCAACGCCTGGCCTGTGGGGAGGTAACTGGTTGGCCAGTTGTCGAGAGAAGGCTTGTAACCACTTGTGGTAGTGTGGTGGCAACTTCTCCACTGGGTCGATCTTTGGTTTCGGTCTCAAGGCTTTGTCGATGTCCGCCATCGTGACGGCATAAACTCCAACGCCGCCTGTACGTCTGTTGCGGCGCACGTCGCCTAGAAAGGCAGCGGCCATCACCTTCGAGACCTCTAGTCGAGGGGGCCGATAGCGTTGTCGGTCTTGTACTTGAGCTCCACTGGTTCCGATCTCCAAGTATCCTTCCTTCGCATGAATGTGAACATCTTGATCTTCCATCCATCGTTTGCCTAGAATCATATCCCAGTTAAGGTCGTCAATGACGTACATAAATACACGGCGCTGTTGGTGTCCGTCTAGGTCGATCGATAAGTAAGTGATCTTGTCGATCTTAACCTCCTTGCCGTCTCCTGCTGCATTCTCGAGGATGCGAGGTTGAACAGGTATATGTGGCAGCTGAAGAGATTGGAAGGTCCGTTTGCTAACCGCGCCGTAGCAGAGGCAACCATAGTCGACGAGGGATGGTACGAAGTCCGTTCCATTCACCCTAACGTCTGCTATGAATGGATCTCCATCCATTCTCTTTTTACCGGTTGTCTCCCATTCTCTCACAGCCGCCGCGTGTTCCTAGTCTGAATCTCCGTCGCTCTGGAGAGTGGCATCTTCGCCTTCTTCAACGATCGCGGCGTTGGTAACCGAGGGGCGCGAGGGGGCTGCGGCGTTGACTTGAGTGCGTCTGGTTACGCTCCCGGGCCGAATAGGTGCGGCTAATGGACAGCGTTCGATTCTGCAGTTATCTCTTCCGCAACGGAGACAACGTCCTTCGCGGTAGCGTGCATCCATTTCATCCTGATCGACCCACTTGGCACGCTTACCGAGCAAAGCCTGATCCTCTGGTCGCCTGGACTGGTAGCCATTCGTGTTCTTGCCGCCGCGGGTGCGCCCAGCGTTTACTTGAGTGGATGCTTGTGGGGTTGGCTCCCATTCCATCATGTCCTCTCTTCTGACCTCAGCCTGCTGGACATGCTGTTGCTGAGATCTCTGGCTGCTCTGACTACCGTGGTTGTCCAAGCCCCTCGTGTTGCCGCGAGGTTTCTTCCACTGGCCTAACAGTTCCATCTGGCTGCTAAGCGAGTCGCACCTCTTTGCCAGCCCAACGTAGGTGCTAATCGCGACGGAATCAGAGCCTATAAGAGCGGCCTTCATTCTGTCGTTTAGTGCCTCCTGGAGGTAAGAAATCTTGCTGTCATCTGGCCAATATTCGGCATTGGCGTTGGCGATCTCTTTCTCGAAACGAGGGTAGAACGAAGTAAAGGGTTCGTTTTCTCCTTGCTTAATCGAGTGCAGGTTGCGAGTAGCTCTCTGTTTACGATCCTTCTCTCCGTACAACAGTTCAAGGCGGTTGAGCAGTTCAGCCACATTAAACGTCCTCTTCTCAATTTGCATCTCCACAAAGGTGGTCACATTGTCTTTAGCCTTGCCTTCCAGGCTCATAAAGACATACATAAAGTGGCCCTCTGCGTCTCCGAGGGCTTCGCCGTCGACTCGTAGCTTCCCTTCGGTCTCCAACTTCCAGCTACGCCACTGGGACTTGTCACCACTGTACTTCGGGACATCTCGCAGCTTGGGGCGCTTGGTCGGGTGAGGACTGTAAGTGATAACCGTATTGGCGGGATCGGCGGTGATAGAAGGGTTGGTAGTAGTGTTGGGAGTGACAGGAACAGCGGTTGTCTTATTGTCTTCTGGCGCCAGCGTGGGCGCTGGTGTGGGCTGTATAGACTGGATGGACGTTTCCAGTGCTAACAGCTTCAATTTCGTTTCCTCATTTGCCTCTCTTAGGGCCATATTCTCGGACCGCATAAGCCTGACTTCGCTCAAGAGTTGCTCGAGTACGCTAGCCGACTGGCTAGTGGTTTCCCCCTGAGTCATGCCGTCTGAGTGGTCCATTATTCTTCTTCGCTTGTGGCTTCTGGTGCTTCTAACTTCTTAACTCCGGGTGCTTCGGGTGCTTCGGGTGCTTTGGGTGCTTCGGGTGCTTCGGCTGACTTTTTGACTTCTGGACTCGGGATGAGTCGTTGACTTCTGGACTTCAGCAGATTTCTGAAGTGATCTTGAAAGTATGTGAAAGGCCTCTAGTGAGTTGATTCAACTAACTAGTCCCTATGCTGTTTACTTTCAAGATGAAGAAAGGAAAGAATCTAAATACAAACTGGGTGCGTGAAGACGCGTTATATCTTCTTTAATATAGAAGATTCGAGAATCAACTCGATGGCGCTGTGGAGAAGAATTCGGGCTTGGCGGCAGAGCCGCCAGCCAAGTGGGCCTGACCCGTTACACATATCATTAATCTTTCCCTTCAAGCCTTCCTTCTCGCATCTTCTAAAGAGGCTCTAGTCGCAGCACTCGAGTCAGCATCCGGTGTCACTGGAGAGGAGCTTCTCTCCCAGTTTTCCGAGGTCCTAGCCTCTCATCGAAAGAAGGCTGCCGCTGAACGAAATACAGCAAAGAGAAAGAACGGAGAGCCGGCCAGAAAGCACAAGCGCAAGGGCAGCACGGCTAGCAATACGTCCGTGATATCGGCTGACGACTTTAGCGGCGTTGAGAATGTCCCTGCATTACGCAAGCTTCATGGCTTAGCTGTGTGGCTAACATCATCAAGCCTCCACCAGAATGCGTGGGATAAGGCAGTGGGACTGCGTTTAGGGATGGATAATCGTACCCGCTGGTCGTCCTGGTATCAGGTCATTGATCGTGCGATTAGAAAGAAGGACAAAATCCAGTCCTTCATGTCTGATCACGAAGAGGCCATCGGAGACAATCGGCTATTAGTTGGAGATTGGGAGTTGCTAGGCAAAGCACATACGTTTCTTCAGCCATTTGCTTCAGCAACATTGTATGCAGAGGGAGATGACTCGTCTATCTCACAATCGTTGATGCTGATGGATATGTTGTTACTCCATTACGAAGAACAAAAGATACCCTTCAATCTATCCACATCAAGTCGATTACTAACATTGTATCAGAAGATATATCAGTCAGATGAACACTCCGACGAACGGATGGTTCGAGCCATCGATATGGGATGGTTTATCCTCTCTAAATACTACCGCCTAACTGACGAGGTTCCCGTATACGCCGCCGCTCTCCTCCTTGATCCCCGTAAACGCATCGCGTATATCAAGCAGAACTGGCCAAAGGAATGGCATGAAGATACTATTGCCTCGGCCACAGCATTCTGGCAAAAGGAATTTAATTACGAGCAACCCAGCGACCATCCCTCCACCCCCACGTCGATGCCACCACCGCTGGCAAAGAAGCCAAATCAACTCGCGATACTATCAAAGAAGCTGGAGGTTAGGACTATTAACGCGAATGTCAGGGATGATTTCACTTGCTTCATCAACGTTGATGCAACAGATATCCCTCCGGATTGTACGCCTCTGGAGTGGTGGTGTCAACCACAGCAGAGAAAGCAGTATCCGAAACTTAGCCGCATGGCTATTTGTATTCTTTCTATCCCAGCAGAGTCATCGGAGCCGGAGAGGACGTTTTCTGGGGCAAGAAGAACATGTTCATGGGATAGATTGCGAATCACATGCAAAACTATCGAGATGATTGAATGTACGGGCAATTGGTTGCGTCAAGGACTCATACGGCCTCTGCATGAGAATGGGATGGGTCTAATCGGAATCCCACGGCCGGAGGGTGACTCTCGGGACGTTGACGATGATAGTAGGCATTATTTCGACTGGTATTAGAGCAGGCGCGGTGGATATTTCTCACCGTCATAAATCGTTCATTCGTTCGTTTAAATCGTTTATTCGTTCGTTTAACCGTTTGCGATATTTTTGAACCGTTCAAACGTTTGAGAAAATATTCGACCGTTTAAACGGTTTGCCCATGTATGTGTTCTTGTACTTCTCTTCCCAGACTCTTCTTAAGCTTCTCTCATAAGTCTTCCTCCATTCTGACGTCTGACGAGACGGCAGCTGGTTCCAAAGTTGCTCTAGAGTTCGCCATTTCTTACACGGGTGGAATACAACTGCCGCTACGTAGGCGGTAGAGGTCAGCTTGCCGTAGTAGTCGTTCAGCTTCTTCCATCCGAGCTTGATGTAAATCTTCAACAGCCGACGGGTCTTCGCATCCATGTCATCGAATAGGTGAACCTCTTCCATGATATGGTCGTCGTTCTCTTCGATCATCACCCCTTGGACGGCCAGCTCGAGATGGTCAAGAAGCATCTCCACCACCTGGAAGTACTCATCGAACCCTCCTGAAGTTGAGCGTTTGCCAGCAATACCCTCGCCCTGGAGTTGCTTTGACGCGACCTTGAATGGTTGAAGGATTTTCTGAAGCGCAGCAACAACCTTCCATTCCTCAAGAGAGAGTTTTTCTTTCAATATCGCTGGTCTGTCTTGTTCTTTGCCACCTTGGCTGACCCATCGTTCCTCGATGATGGAAATCATCCTGTTTAAGGCCGAACGTTTCAGCAGAGCGCGCGAGGCCATTGCCTCATCGGATTGCCAGCGTGTGCAGACGTTTTGAACCCACGCAAGGACAGGTTCGGTCGGGGCGGTTTGCCGTTGAGCTTCACAAAAGCCCTCTAGAAGTTGACTGCTCGTTCGAAGAGCAATGCCAATATTGTGTAGCTTGCCAAATGGCCCAAACTTGCGGTACTTGTCCACCTTCTCGGCGTTGATGATCTCAGGGACTTGGCACTCATCTTGGCTCTCTTCTGGGGCTGTCTCAAACTCCAAGTCTTCTTCCACGTTCGGCGTGCCAAAGTCGTCGTCCGTCCTCAGTTCATTGATGGCGTCGGACAACTCGCGCTGCTCGTCTTCTTCAGTCATAAAGTCCTTGTCGCCCCAATGCGCAAGCAGCTCAACAAAATTGTCTCTTTTGCTGCCATACATCATAGCCCTGACTACCAGGTTCAGAAAATGAGGGGCACAGCGAATGCGACGCTCATCCTTGTCGAAATCGACCTCAGCGGCAAGTGCTTCTATAGCCGTATCATTATTCGTAGCGTTGTCAAGCGTGTAGTATCCGATTCTGAACCCGAATAACAGTTAACATTGTCAGTTTGCTGACCCAAGACGTGTTGACTATGGGTCTGTACCTCTCTTGAAGACCAAACGCGCATATTGTATCTGCAACTTCATCTGCAAGTGCTGCCCCAGTATGACGCTTCCTGAGAGCTGGCAAAGCCAAAAGGATTCTCCATTGTTTCCAATCTCGGTCGATAAAGTGGGCGTTGATACCAAGGAATGATATGTTTTGTCGGGAAGTCCAGCCGTCGAAAGTAAAATGAATCATGCTTCTCGCTCTGTGAAGCAGCATTTGAATTGGACCAAGAGCTCGGTTGTATTCGTTTGTTAGCAGATTCACAAGCGTCTTGCCGGTTGGTATCTGCCCTTCCTGAAGAGACGGGTTGTTGTAGAGAAGGACTCGTTTGAAGCGCTCAGAGTTTACGAGATTGAAGGGGAGGTTATGGTATGTAAGCCAGTCGAGCAGCAGCAGTTGATTCATCTTCGGATCGAATAACGTCTGTAGATTGCCGAGAAGGGTTTGATCTCGAGGGTTTGTTGGGTCGGCGTGAAGCATATCAAGTATGTTTCGGTCTGAACCTTCACTCCTGGGAGCTGGTCCTGCACGTTGTCTAGAGGGTGGCTGACTAGTTAGCAGGCATAATCGAACGACGTGGAGAGACGGCACGGAGGGATGGCACAAACCACGACCTTGTGCTCCTTTCTCAGATGTCGGACAATGCTCCCGGCAGTTGAAGCGATAAAGACGTAAAGTGTAGTCCTCAGCCTGTTACGAAGGAAACACCTCTCGCAAATCCATACGATCTTGTGCGGCTGAGACCTGTTGTCCTTCATTCTGAATCCGAATTGCCACCACCATGTCCGCTCTCGAGAAGAGTCGTGACATATCGTGAATCCAGGGAACCGCTCGAATTTATCAGTCGTCCAAGTGTTATAATCCGGAAACCTGCTGGGTGTATAGTTCGTTGAGGCTGAACTGGTTGACGGCTCAGAAGGCGGCAGCGTTGAGGAGATATCATCGATCTCGTCATCAAACGAGTCCATGGCGATTGGAAATGCCCACAAACAGCCCAGAGGTCAAATCCCAGGTTGCGAGGCTAGTAAGGGTCGAATCTATGAAGTCTCTGATACGAAAAGAGGCGATGGCCAAGGGCCAGAGGCCCTAGGGGGCACGAAGGGCCAGAGAGCTGCAATAGCAGGTGATGGATTGTATTGTTGTATGAAGAATAATGATGAAGAAGCAAAGTCAGAAGGGCCCCCTTTTGAGGCATTGCTCACGTGACTGATGATCCTCACGTGATTTCACGTATCAGTCTCGTCGGGCAAAGTTGATTGTGTTTGCGAACGGTCAGAGTCCATTGACCATACCTTGGCGGACCTGTAAGCGCGGAGAGAAAAGGAGACCATGGTGCAGGATAAGGTACAGTAGAGAATCCTCTGCCCCCTCAAATTGACTGCCCAGCCCCTTTCCTTTGAGTCATATCCCGTTCCGCACGTTCCGTTGTGGCTGCTTTGTGGCTTACAAGGGTGTTTTTGCAGACGCGTCCAGCGATGGAACCGCCGCGTATGAACTGCCCTACGCAACCTACCCGGGACACTTTCAATGTATGTGGCGATCGACGATCAAATCGATCGATTGAGGGCTGGATCGATACGATATCGATCGAGCGGTGGTTCTAATCGATCGATATCGATCGATTGACAGGTCCGATCGATACGATCGAAATCGAAATCGAATCGATTAATCGAATCGATCAAATCGATCGCTCGATCGATTCCCAACCCTGATCAGCAACGTGGGCATCTGTAATCTCGAGAGGTCTCTTTGCTAGGTCGAAGCCGCGCTTAATTGCTCGTGCATAGATATCATTGATCGTTCGTGCTGGAAGCCCTGTAAAATAGGCAACTTCAATAGTCTCTTTGCCAGCAGCTTTCAGCGTAACAACGCACGCTCGAGCTGCAATATTTGAAGGCATTTTTATTGAATTAAAGAGGAAGAGTGGTATTGTCAGACGTTGGGAATTGACGCATACAAATTTGGTGCGGGGCAGCTTCTGGGTGGACGCTAAAGCTCACTAGCGCCTTGGCAAGCGAGGACTTTTGATATGCGCCTCCGTATTATGTCAATATCCTGCCGTTAGTCATAGGGTGTGAGATTGACCCTAAAAACCCCTCGCAGAAAAGAGGGGGCCGGAGGCATCCTTGATCAATAAAATCATCATCGTTGGTCTCCACATCGTATTGAACACTTATCCATGTGATCGAATTAGCCGCGACGGATCCATCATGTTACTATCCCGGCGCCTTAATTGACCTGAGCGGGTGAGGCACACCACGTGGGTAAACACATATCCTGCCGGCAGACTAGCAGATCAGCAGCCACCATTCGCCCTTAGGAGTACAGGGATCGAGGCGGATCGAGGCGCTTGAGGACGAACTGGGCCAGCAGGTTGTTGAGGGAGATGGGGGTGGATGGTCTGATGTGGCGTTGAGGGATTGTGAGGCTGATCTGGCGGGATATCCTTGATCCGCTGTGGCGTTTGAGGCGTTCTGCATCACCGTAGATGGCATCGACGTTGATAGATAGGGTCTATTTCTATCAATTCAACTTCAGGTCGGCTTAGTAAGTCATCTATTCTATCACTGTTGAGGTCATTGTCAGGCTTTCTAAACATACGCCATACGCCATACGGACCTGAATGGTTTATGGTGTATGATTTATTCTCGTATGGCGAACTAAACCATATATTGCCCATACGGCAAATGACGTCAAACCGGTCAAGGGCCCACATCTTCCTCTAGAGCGCTGGTGCTTCCCTCCTCTGCCATGTACTCGTATTGTTCAACCTCGTCTACTTGTAGCCCTGCCGTTATACCGCTGCGAATCCAGCTCTTTAAGCACTCCCCCTGTTCAATTGTCGATGCTCCAAGGAGCATTCGATCCCACGAAATTGTACGCCGTGCTCCAGAGAATGTACGCTCAGGGTCAGCAGACATGGCGGGTATTGAGAGAATGTCTATTGCCATCTTTGACAGTCGGGGAAAGCGCTCCTTCTGCTCATCGCGGAGCCACCAGGCAAGGGGGGAGCAGTCGATTGGAATGGGTGGCTGGGAGGTGTAGGTTTCGTATTCGTCAACGTCGGGCTCTGTGCCTATGACATTAAGCTCCTGTGCAAGCAGGTCATACTCATCCAGTTCCAGTGCCGGAACAATGGAAGGAGTAGTATAAACGGTTGGCAGGTTCTTGTATTCGTCTTCCCACAACTTCTTCACTCCAGTAAAGATCTTCTTATGCCATGCCTTTGGCCAATTTTTCTGTATATGAGCCTTTCCACGGGATGGATGGAGAATAAGCGCTGCACCGTATGCCGGGCTCTCATCGGAGAGCTGGTAGTATTTGTCGAAGACATGCCAGCTCGTCAGTACTGGACCAAGTAGCTGTTGGTTCATCTTGTATTTGTTGAATGCTTGCTGGTAATGCTTGTGAAGGACGTCCATCGTAAATAATGTACGATCGAGCGTTGAACGATATCCCTCAGTAAGGAGAGTTATCTTCCAAAACGGCTGTAGGAAGTTTCGCGTCTCGCGAAGGTTTTGCCAATCCTGTGGTGCTAAGTAGTCGTCCACAAGGGCGTCGTAGTACTTGTCCTGATACCACTTGATATGCTCCTCCTTATCAAGAGCGGCATCGAGCAGAAGAAACCATGAGTTCCAGCGTGTATCGTTGTCGAGGCCGAGGACTTTGCCGGCACGCCTCCGAAAGAGATTATACCTGTAATCGTTCGCTCTAATATGGATAGCAGTATTATGCAACTTGCCGAGCGCACCGAGTTGACTCCAGCCACGCTCCTTTCGCTTCTTCCAACCCTGCATCATGTCAATGTTGAACGAAGCTTGGTCCATCTCTTCAATCTGCCTGCAAGCTTCAAGCACAGCCTTTTTGCTATCCATGAAAAGAAACGCTTGGACGCAAAGGTTGACAACGTGGCCATGGCAACGAATCCGTCGGTGTCTTGCATTCCAGGCGACGCCTCGTCCATCAAGGAAGTGGCTCAATAGACGACATAGCACGTCATTGGAACCGTGATTATCTCCTGTAATATATCCCAGCTGGCGTGAGATGCCGTACTCCTCAATAACTGGCTGAAGGAGCTTCCACTGCTCGGCTCCGCTGTGGCTTCCAGGGCCGTCTATGCCAGGAAGTTCAGGTAAGGCCAGCAGTGCCTGGCAGGGATTTTTCGTGCCTTCCTGCATAAATTGCACACATATTCCTAGGAAAGCTTTGTGGTTTGGTGCGCTCCATACGTCAGCGGAGAGGTGAAGCTTGGCAGGTGAGGATTGCAGCTTTTTTCGGAGAATATCTTTGTGGATCGCATATGAGTTTGAGCAGAGTTTTTGGACATGGCCGTGGGAGGTGTTGATAAGCTCTTCTGCAGTATAATTTGCCGCCATAAGCAGAGCGTGCAACTCTGGCCAAGTATTGCAATTGTATGGGAGATTGCGGACAGTAACCAGCTGGACTAAGGCTTCCATTGCAGCCTTTGGATTAAGTACGTTCCGAAGCACTTGCTCCTCTCTTTCTTGAAGCTTAGCAACCTCAATCTCGCCAGCTTTGTTGAACGCCTCTTTGATGAGGCTGGTACGCACTTTCTTGGTTGAATTTGGCTCTGAGCCAGCGGCTTCAACTGAGTGTATCTTAAGTAGGTGGTTGCGGAATGTGGTAGACACGTATGTGGAGTACGGTGGGTTGCTGCAGTATTTGCAGTAGAACACTAAGTCTTGCTTTGGCCCAGCGCGCTCAGGCTCGGATCCTTGAGGTTTTCGGGTGTGTTGCCACGTCGCATCGGCCGTAGTGATGCGTTTGCGCTTTGGAGTTGTTGAAGTGGAAGATTCAACGGAGGGTAAGCTCTGCCTATCAGGTATCTCAGAAGCCGTCTCGATCGTTGCAGCTATGGAGGACTCGCGTTCACTAGGCGTGCGGCTTAGAAAGGAGTCCATCGCAAGCAATCAACGGGCATCATGGCTTTCCACTAGCTTTGTGATGAAGTGTCGCGCGACACGGAGGCGTGGCTAGCTGACGGCCGGTCAGAGGGCCCCTCAGTGAATCGGGTAACGAATGAGACTTGATTTCTTTCTGAAGGAGTGGAATCGTATGAGACTATATGATCTGGAATACTGTGGCTGCCTGCAAGGCAGCAGCTGTTGCCTACCAGGCAGGATCGTACTAACTGTTCGCTATAAGTGAGCGACTTGATCTTGACATGAAATCTGACAATGTGACTCGAAGCGATCTTCATAGTTGCCTTAGGCCTAGGATTGGAGCTACAGAGACGTTGCACAGCAGTACCAAGTTGCCCACGCCTAGCTTAAGCAACCGATTTGCCATTCAAGTATCCTTTATACCTTATGGATCTATTGGAAAGAGCGGCCTTTCAGGACCAGGAGGATGGTCAAGTGTTCTAGTGCCGCCAATTTCCTTACCCGACTATTTTTGACTCGGAGCAACTTTATCCCGCGTATGATCATATATGGTCATACGCCTCAGACTGTATGGTATAGGTGTATGGGCAATATATGAGTAATATATGGTTTAACTAAACCATACGCCTATGGTTAGAAAGCCTGGCTCACATGTCTCTTCTACGAATTAGCCTTGCACCCAGAGTGTATCCCGATCTTGCAGGAGGAAGTGGATGGCGTTTTTGATGGCCCCGAGGCTCCGGATGCCACCACTTTGCGAAAGTTGGAGTATCTTAACGCAGTCATTAACGAGACCCTACGACTTCACCCGCCAGTTCCTTCGGGTGTCCAGCGTATGACCTCTCCCGAAGGCATGACCATCGGGGACACCTTCATTCCAGGAAATACGATTGTCCAAGCTCCCGCCCATGCCTTGACTCGCGGTAGCTATGCCCCTACGACAAGAATTACTAACTTTGTACTTTGAGTCTAACAGCTTGTAGATGGAAGGTACTTTGACCGACCAGAAGAGTTTGTGCCCGAGAGATGGACATCAAAGCCGGAGCTGGTTAAAGACGAGCGAGCTTTCGTCCCGTTCTCCACAGGTAATTAACATCCCAAAGCCGCCGCGCCCTATCAAGTCTAACTTGGATTTCTAGGTCGTTATTCCTGCATTGGCAAACAATTGGGTCCAATGGAGATCCGCCATGTGTCCTCCCAGATCTTGCGACGGTACAATGTGGCCTTGGCTCCAGGACAGACACCAGCTGCCTTTCTTCAAGGCAAACAAGACACGTTCACTCTGCAGCTTGCACCCCTGAATATGGTATTCCCCCTGAGGAAGGGAAACGGCAGTGTATTTCAGGAATTTCAGGAATTTCAGAAAGAGGTAGCACTACGCTAAATATGGAAACAGTGTGGGGAATCCATCTATTGATGTAGATGAAATGTAGACATAGTCACTAGATCTATCTATTCACTATAGGCCCTCATAGTTTAATATCTATTTACTTAGCTACTAGATAAATAGATAGAATATGGAGTAAATATTGTCACGAGCTGCGCGGATTTCCCAATAAGCGCATACAAATCATAGTATGAAAGAGCCTTGAATTCTAACAGAGCGAAGGGCGGTCTGCCGCCGTCTAGTACGTTAGAGCGGAGCCCCTATAGTGGGTCTGCGCGGACCAATAATTCCAAGCACCTTGCAACAAATATAGCTACATTACTTAAAGTAAAGATTCCTTAATATTTTAAATAGATTACTAATATATAACGTACATGATAAGCATGCGCCGCATCCAAGTATGCGCCGCACTTTTCCTAACCCTTTAAGATTAAAACTTCAATAAAAACACAACAAAGCATCCAATCAATTAAAACTAATCACTATACTCTTCTACAGAGGTCTCAATTACAGCCTGACAAGTCCTTGCATTATGACCAGCCTTTCCACAAGTTCCACAGCGCCTTTCCTTCGGTAGCGCCAACCTCCGTCGACCACCACTTCTCGACGATTCAGCCACTACCTGCGCATCAACGTCTCTCTGATCTATCGCATCCCTTCCCTCATCTAGAGTCATATTCCCTCCTTTTTGTAGGCGGGTTCTTTTTGCTCTACGCCGCTTACTAAGAGTCTCATTCGCCTGTCGAAGGATCTGGACCTCAGCTTTCAATAGGGCATTCTGATGCATTATTGCCTTTGTTCCTTTTGAAAGTGACTTAAGCGCCTCAAGAATTGATGCTGGAGAGCTGCTCTGATGCCTTTTCATTCGTCTTTCGAGGTATTCAGACTGAGAGCTAGCCTCAAGCACGGTCTTTGGGGTCTTCGAGACCCAAGGGTCGGGGAGGCTGATCTCCTCCCTCACCGGTGTTGGAGTCCGTAGCTGCACATCAAGCTTCGATATGACATTTTCTGGGTTCAAGGGAACAAGTCCGGCCCCTCGAAAACCTCCCTCAATATTACTCCTTGTCATGGCGGCTTCGTGGGCAGCGTAGAAGGCTGGGAAGAACTCGGTCTTCGAAACGTGAGTTATAGAGCATCTAATCAATTGCTCAATTGCTTGACCATAGGCTATTTTAAGCGGCCCAAAGCACCCTACATCAAGAGGCTGGAGCAGATGAGATGAATGAGGCGGCATACAAAGCGTAATGATGTCGTTCTCTTCACAATATTTCTCAAAGTCGACGGAGTGGTGACTTTCATGCCCATCGAGGATTAGAAGACGATAGCGACCGGTCGATCGATCCTTTGTATGCCGATTAAAGTGCTTGAGCCACTTAAGACCTGTCTCATTATTGGTCCAGCCATTTTGAGTTGTTGCAATAGCCCAATCGCCCGGGAGGTTGCTTTCTTGGTACCAGTTGGCGAGGTGATATTGGCCTGCAACCACGATAAATGGCTGGATTGCCCAGCCTTCCGCATTAATCGCCTGAATGACTGTAACCCATTCCCGGTTTCCAGGCTGGACTGATTTCGGGTTTCCACGCCTATCTGCGCCTGTGATGACCATTCCGCTTGCGATTATGCCCATCATAAAGCCGGTCTCATCAAAGTTGTAGATATCGGCTAGGTCGATACCATATTTCGCGATTGTATTCTCCACGAGCCGGAACCAATTGCGAATAATGGTTGGATCTTCGCATTTGGCCCTCTGATAGTCGTATTTACGAAAAAAAGGCGTCTTAAGCTCTGGTTGTCGCCTGACGAAGTTAGAAGCCCAGCGCTTGCCGACAGGTGACGCGTCGCGGTCAGCGAGCAGTCGGTTGGCCATTTCTTCAACACCACGCAGTCGCGGGGGAAATCCTCGCGAATCCAGGTCGAGAATGAACTGAACAATGATCTGTTCCTCTAGATCAGATAGGCGACGCGATTTCGGGATCCAATCGCGTCGAGATTGAATGCCATTCTGTCGGCGACGTAGCCTTCGCTCATCTATTTCGTATATCAATGCGGCGCGTCGGATACTTAATTTTGGGTCGTTTTGAAGGGCTTGAAGGGCAAGAAGGGTTCTAGCTTCAGTAGTTTGCTGTGGCATGTTTGGTGGTTGACATTGAATTGATAATATAGAGAGTTATGTGTTTGAGGGAAAAGTGCGGCGCATACTTGGATGCGGCGCATGCTTATCATGTACGTTAGAGGTAGTTACTAACTAGTACTTTATTTTATTTCCTTATATTTTTGACTTTTTTTTCTTTTTACTCTCTATTTCTTACTTAAACTAACTTATAGATTATATTTTAGTATTATTCTAATTTTACTTTTTCTCTATTTTATTACTACAAGTGCCGATCCTCATTTTTGTAATGTAGTGTAGTTAGTAAAATCTAACACTATGCCATGCTGGTCTTGACCTAGCTAGGTGAGATTGATCTTTCCGCTCTGCAAGTGAGAGCTCTGCCTTATAACTGTAAGCTACACCTGGCTTATCTCCTTCTCCTTTCCTACTCATTACCTAGCCTGAGATAGACCAATCCACCGCACCCCTTCGTTAAACAAACCCAGGGCTATAACGGGCTCTAAGCCAGGGATCTTGGATACTCCCACTAGTCCGGAAGGCCCACAGCCCCTAGCAAGAGGTCATATTCGTCAGTAAAGATCTTCTTGTTGCCGTCGCTCGCCGTCTGCTCGATCTTGACCTCCCAAATGCCCTTTCTCTCATCGAATCGAGCCTCCAGGATCCTCGAATTGAAGGTCATATACTTAGCGAGATTAAGCTTGTTAACGACCCGATTAAGGTAGTCACGCAGGTAAGCAGACCCTGAGTAGAGCTTTCCCAGTCCGTGGCAAACGTTGTTCAGTGATCATTTATGAGTGTCTCATCGTTCTTCTGATCGTTCGATGCCATGATCTCTATGGTGGACCAGCAGAGCAGAGCGCAGAGCTGTCATACCTGGGGCTACAGCAAAGTTAAGCTGATATCTGCAAGTTGGCGCGTCACATGCCGCGTTGGGATATCAGTTTTGTTACTGTGTGAGATCCGTGTTAGCATTCAAGTCGAGACAACGCCACCTTCTTTGACCGGGATGCAAGATGGGATAGAGCAACCCAAGTTCCGCCCACGGTTGGGTTCTCTTCGTAAATGATATGCTCCACGTTAGGGCAATTCTTTTCGATGTTGTATGCAAGCATGATACCAGCCATGCCTGCTCCAATGGTGATGACCTTGAGCCGTCTATTGGCTGGGCCGCCAATAGGGACAAAGGAGATATGGTAGCCGCTTTTCGGCTCATTGTAGTGGTCTTTGTGGAGCTTCTACGAGAATAAGTTCCCCGGCCGAATGTTGGACTCGAGGTTAGTGAAGAAATTGAGACCCGGGATAAGAAAGGCAGACTCGGTCTGCGAGTCGAATTTGTTAAGACTACCTGTAATGGATGACAGGGAAGTTGCACAAATTGTGTGAACAAAGTTGTTAGAGTGATGGAATAGTAGATGTCTGAAAGTTGACTCGAGATATCGTACTGAGCTGGAGTATCAGGCGGATATCGCAGGGGCTTTTGGGTGCGTGATCGGCGGATGACCCCGCAGATGACAGCCCAGCCCGTAATATCCCGGATTTCCTGGTGATATCAGCAACGCGACGCCGGTGCCCGACGGCTGCGCGTCGCGGCGCGATAAAAGTTGTACCTACGTGAAGCCCTGCTTCTGGCGATTCATTTGATCTATCTTGCGTATCGGTAGCCTGCGTGGCTGTGAAGTTGTGTCTGGGAACGTAAATTGGGTCGGATTTTTGGGCGGTCTCCAGCGTATCGTTCAGCGCACTGCCGCCATATCTCCACTAAAACTCCACTAAAACAGTCGACTATTTCCAATTCTTCTCGTTACTGTAACAGCCTCTGGGAACGCTATCAATTCAGACTCATCGTGGGCTTAAATTTTTAACATTACGAACACAACGATACCATCATTTTACTCGTCAGAACGAGGCGAACAAGATGGCATTAGTTTGGTCATGATTAGATGGCTAAATCTTACTTAGATTGCTCAGGGGTAACCCAGGCCATAGAGGCTCGGGTGATCTGAACCAGGAGCTATTTATTTTGGCCTGTACGCTCTTTAAGTTGCTTAAAAAGCCAATCTAATGAGCGTTGCCCTCTCTCCTCGTCCAGCTGTCTCGCCGACTCATCTTCTGACCAGCCGTTTGCCTGTGACCGAGAGACCACCTCATCGACGATCCGTTTGCGAGTAGAAAAGAGTTGCCTCTCACTACGTAGCCGCCACTGTGAGCCCCATCGCTTCCCTAACGCGTCAACCGAGTCCATATAGCCTGCCAGACCATGTCTCCAGAGCCTCACGAGATCTTTGACTGTACGAATAGTACGTGGGAATCCGATCTGTGGAGGTAACTCTGTTGTTGTCGTGATGGCCGTTGGGGCTCTGGTAGTTGCCGGGGCTCTGGTCTCTGGGGATGAAGACTCCCTTCGTTGTGAGGACGTTGGAATACCTTCTTGTTGTTCGTATCGAACAGTCTGACGATGTGTTCTGCCGAAAGGGCTGATAGTTGTGACTATAGTGATCTCAGCCTTGTTGCGTTCTTGGATCTCATCTTTCAGCCTCGTGACTTCTGCTTTAAGAGATAAAACCTCCGTCTCTACAGTCTTCTTTAGACTATAGATTCCAGCCTCAACTCCACGGACTTTCTCTGCAATTGCAGGTATTGCCTTCTGGATTAACTCGGCCTGGCTATCCTCACAAGACTCCTCAGAGGCACGTAAGACGCTTGCAGCAAAGTCTTTGTACTCATCAGTCTTGAAGATGGGATCTTTGAATATAGGATGGTTAGGGAAATCGCGTGCGAGAAAAGGAGCATCTTGCAACAAGACTACTCGTAACCATCCTAATAGCTCAATAAAAGCACCTGCAGCTTTATTCTCAAAGACTTCAGCCATCTCGTGACTAGAGTCTTTGAAGGCTTGGAACCAAAAGTCAGCCTGAGGCCAAATTTGAGAGCGTAGCCAAGCCGAGGGCAAGACCGTGGAACGTGGAATGAAGTAACTGCCAGCCCATTCTGGCGAGAAGTCGGCAGAGGCTCTCATGAACGCGTAGGGTAGCGATGTGAGATAACAGCCTATCATTGAGTCTCCCATATTCCATCTGCCAGCACGTCTAATCTAATAATAAGTTAATAGTGTTACCAGAGTCAGAGGGAGGTTACCTACTTGTGCCTCAGGAACGCCAGCCATATCGACATTTTGCGTAGCAGCAACACGAGGTGCATGACTAGCCTTAGAGGTCTTAATGCCGACATGGCTATATAGACGACGAGTCCACGTGTGGCTTGTTTGATATGAGAGTTCTGCTATATAATTATAAGCTACAAAGACTCGCAAATAAGAAGACAATCTAACTTACCTGTTGGTCTGTCTTTCTGTTGTCGTAATATCTTAATATTATACCATTTCTCGGGACGCGAGAAGTCTGGAAATGGCTCTCTTTCAACCTGCCAACGAAAAAACAGCCAGAAAGCGAGTTGGCCAACCAAACAAGCATAAGGGTCACGATGTCTCAAGCAAGCCCCATACTCGATTCGGCCGTTCTGGTTAGTTTTGCCTTGATTCATAACCACAACAAAGGCGTAGGTTGGGTTGTTGTGAACCTGGACGCCCTCGTTAGGACACTCAAGACAGAAGCAGTCGGCCAACTCAATAGGCCTCCGGTTGCTTGATCGTAACAACATGTGGTTGCCGAAGAGAAAATCCACGGAAGTACGCAGTCCACACGCCTTCTCTTTCAATCCCCAGGCACAACGAGTATGCTCTGGTATTTTGGCAGGCGAGTAGGCATCTTTAATGGTGTCTACCATACGGTCTGCCCACTCTTCGCGTCCTTTCTCGTGAGTCTGTCGCAGAAGATAGCGATAAATAGCCTTGTTTGCAAAGCCACGTGGATGTGGCGATGGGTTTAACATCTGGCCATTTATTCTCCTCGTTCGTTGCTCTGCCCAGAGTCTCGTAATGGCGTTGCCGTAGGTCCTCACAGTGTTGAATTTGAGCGTGAGTGCGGATTTGAATGGCTCCTCTTCATCTTCTGATGTCAGATCGATCTTATCCACGGCCGTTTTGACGGCAACGGTGATACAGCTGTCATCTGGAGCTGAAGGGCCAGCAGGGTCGTCAACAGAGGTCGTCTTGGCCTTCTTGGCCTTGCGTTCAGCCACGCCTTCGGCCCAGCGTTTTCTCTCATTTTTCGCTCGAGATCCAGTCTTAGGTGCCCTGCTGACGACTTTCTCGTCGAGAAACCATACCAATTTGCCCTCATCCACCAGGTCAGCTGGCAGAACGCCACCCTGGTTGTACGGCTTAGGCCAGTCTGGAGGGATAGACGGGAATGCTTTCTCTGCACACCATTCCTGGATATAAGTTAGCAATATGATTCGTCTTGCAGTTAAATTATAATAAATAAGCAGCTGTATATGTGGTGGTGTATGTAAGTTGCCTCCATACCTTCCACTCCTTCTGGGGACGCGTATACGTGCGACGCGTATTCTGTGGCTGCGTCCTATCTTCATCAATTAAATAATAGTTGGTCGCGTTCTCAACTGCCTTAAGAAGCTCAAAATCTTCGCGTTGGGCCATTTTAAATGGGTTGGTCAACGAAAATGGTGATATTTTTGCTCAGTGTTGTATGACGTGGTTGGCGTTAGTGTTGGTGTTGGTTGCACGCAGAACACTCGAAAAAAATCGCGACCTGAAGGGCACCACCGGGGTCGGACCTTCAAAAACGCGTCGAAAAGTCGATTCACTATGGTCATCCCTGTCATCCAAAGCCGGAAACGAAGGTCCAGACACTTCTGTTTGCTCAGGTTTTTTGGTGCAGCCGTGTGGGGCCGGATGACAGACCCCCCCCGCAGATGACAGTCATGCCCCGTTTTGGCCTGCGATACCAGAGTAGATATTGTCGTGGGTTAACATCACTTAAATTATCCTGCGCGGCGTCTTGAGGCATCTCGGGCCCGGTGGAGACGGACCGCCATCTTCCGCTAACTACACGCATCAACTTTGTTCGACATGGACTGGGTCGTTCAGTTGCCCTCATTGACATTTTAGTTTCTGACCTACTCACTGGAAGCGGGGACTCGGGAAACATTATGTCATGAAATCCGGCATCATAAATGACTTGGCATTTTCTGACTCGACAATGTAGATGGTTGGTCTCGTGATTACCGAGAGGCTGTGCCATATGGATCCCTCGGCTCGAACCCCGCCTTTCAACACCCGAGGCCCCGACAACGACGCCGCACCTAAACCCCTTCTAGGTTGCTCCATTACATGAAGGCCCCTGAAAAGAGTTTTGAGCGGAATTGCCAGATGTTTTGTGCTCTTGGGAATATATAAGAGAGAGGAAACCTCACCGAAACTCCCTTCATGAGCAATTGAAGTCTCTCTTCCTCTGTTCTATCTGCGCGTCGTCTCCATTCTATCCGCAATCCTCGTTCTACCAATACCTCTGCGCTCCTACAACTCTGTGGCAATTATAGTTATGTCAAGTTCGATAATTCGTGAGGCTGGAACCGCCAAAGTTAGTCCGGAATGGGAAGCAGTAGGTCTCATTGGCTTCAAATCGGGCTCGTAACTTGCTGAACCTCGCCGTTAGTTCGAGAAGCAGTTCCCAATCCCCTCGCTGTTGGGCACTCTGGAACAACTTCGTCAAATCAAGTTCCGTAAAGATGACAGTACTCCTGTCGGATTTTCCATCAAGGAAGTCAAGGTCACTGGTTACCAAGGTGCCACCAACCAAGTGCGCATCTATACCCCCGACGAGCGCCCTGGAGCTCTTCCGGTCGTGATTTAGTAAGATACTAGCTTTCCAGAGATACAACCACTCTTGCTTATGATAACGTCCAATAGTGTGCACGGCGGAGGCTGGGTGGTAGGGGACTTGGACTCAGAGGATAAGGTCTGTCAGACCATTTGCAAGTCCTCTGGAGTAGTCGTTGTAAGTGTCGACTACCGCAAGTGAGTGTGTCTCATCTACTATTGTTCTCCAAGCACGAAACTCTTCTGACGTCGTTGCATTGAATAGGGCGCCTGAAAACCCATTTCCCATCCCCTTGGAAGATGTCTGGGAAGGGGTGCGCTGGGTACGTCATTTATCACGTTCATACTGGAGACCTGTTCACTAAGCAATGCAGGTGTTCAACCATGTTGATTCTTTGGGAGGAGACAAAGACAAGATTATTATTGGTGGCTTCAGTGCTGGCGGAAATATTGTAAGTCTCTCATAGGGACTTTGCTATACTGGCGGACGGCTCACTAACGCTTCTCAAGTCAGCCGTTCTCGCCCAGAGAGCACGAGATACTAAGAATATTTCGCTTCGCGGGCAAATATTGAGGAATCCTTTAGTTGTCCATACCAGCGCTCTGCCATCCGACGCGGACTTCTCCAGCTACACCGAAAACGCCAATGCCTCCGTTCTACCTGTTGCTGCTGTCACTCAGTGTCTTGACTTTTACGGACCCTCTCCCGAGGATATTCGTATCTCGCCACTTTTGGCAAAAGACTTATCCGGGTTGCCTCCAACCTACGTTCAGATCGCTGGGACTGATCCGCTCCGAGATGATGGATATATATATGCTGAGAAACTACAAAAAGCTGGGTGAGTAAACAACTTTAAACCTCTGGTAGATTGATAGTAACTAAAACCTCATTAGGGTCCCTGTTAAGGTTAATGTTTACCCCGGCTTGCCTCATGGCTTTATGAATTTCCCTTTACTAACAGCTCGGAAGAGCGACGAGGACTTGCTTAAGGCAATTAAATGGCTTATTGAAGGCAATTAATGTACTTAGAAGTAAATAACTAGCTTAAGTTAGAATTAGGCACTTATAATTAATAAAATTATAGGGAATTGCTATACGGGCATGACATTTTGGCTACACGGGCATGACTCTTACACGGGCATGACTCTTACACGGGCATGACTTTTGTAACATCTGATTCGCTAGATTTCCGTCGACCCATAGATACATCCCCGCAAAGGCGGTGAAGCCAGCTTCGCTGACAAGATCTCCCTTTCAGTGTAGAAGCAATTAAGTCGGGCCAGTCCCTTTGAACAGGTTTTGCACAGGCGTCAAAATAAGGTCTGGTTTTCCATACAGAACAAGGCCAACTCTATTACGCCCTCGAAGGCATCTATCTACACCTCTATTTCCGAACTGTAATACAAGAAAGAAGCTTCTCGTCGCTCTCCACCATCTCCCACTGACTCCTTCGCCTCTGGATGCTTGGTTGCGTCCTCCGTCCGCTAGCACGTATCCCTGTAGTTCTTCCACTTCCCAGAGTAGCTGACTGACGGCGTGTCTGGGGCTGGGACAAGCGCATCTTCGTCGCCGATACCGTAGTACTGGTCGATACTTGTCGCGGTGCTGGTAGCTGACTGTGGTCTATCCGTAAGTAGTGGTGGGCTGAACCTGGTTGGTCGGGTCTGTCGCTGTCGTTTTCGAGGACATGATTGATCGCTCGGGCTAGGCCTTCGGGTTCGGCGTCTTGAATTGCTCTCTGAGCTATGAGGAGGCTCGGATTGTGACATGAAGGTTTTTATCGTCAAGGGCTGGGAGACTAGTAATGGATAGCTAATTATCTGATGGAGAGCGTCGCGTCAGTCACTAAGGGATGAAAACTCTAGGTACAAATTAGAGCTGTCGGCAGAACCGAGACGTGCTAACAAAAGAGGGTCCTAGCGAATCAGATGTTACAAAAGTCATGCCCGTGTAAGAGTCATGCCCGTGTAGCCAAAATGTCATGCCCGTATAGCAATTCCCAAATTATAATACATTAACTTTTTTCTACAAGGAGCCACTTGAGGAGAGTGAGGGACGCAGCTTAATAGCATCTCAATAGCAATAGACTAGAAGGTAGGGGTTATGATAATAGCAATCTGATCTCTAGGCCTCCTTATACTAGGGGCTGGCCCCCCTATATATATATGCTCTCGCCAGTGACTCGCCAGTGGCTAGCCCGGCCCTCGCTGGAATTCTCTGTCGCGTCTGGAGGAATGTGACAGCTAATACTTCGCCTTTACTAGAGAAACGACTTCTACTTAGATACCGATAGCATTGTTCTCAGTCCTTAGGTACATCATGCTGCTCTGTGGTACTTTGAGATTTTTAAATCCTAGATGTATCATCACAGCAAGGCTGAGACTACTATTATACGTAGCGGCTTGCTGTTTGTGCCTCTAAGTTTATTAAGAAAGGTCCAAGACGACTCTCCCATGCAACTTGCCACTATGGATATCCTCCAAAACCTCGGTCAACTGATTCATCTTTTTAATCTCAACATGAGCATTGACGATGCCTCTAGCAGCGAGATTAAGCACCTCAATTGCCTCCTGCTGATTTCCCACCGCTGACCCAATGAATCGGTATTGCTGGACAACCATTGATCCCGGGTTAGCCCCAGCGACAGGCGCCTGCTCACCCTCCGCCACCCCAACACAAACAACTGTGCCGTTGAAACGCAAGAAGCCGGCAGCTTGACTATAGGCTTTAGCAGATCCCGTGCAAACAACTACAGAATGCGCTCCAAGGCCATCAGCTAGTGACTTGACATGTGTCGCAATCTCGGCGTCGCTGGAAAATTTGGTCATGTCGACGAAATGCTCTGCACCGGAACTCTTGGCCATGTCAGCCTTGCTACCATGATCAATTCCGATAATACGCATTCCTAGAGCCCTTGATCCTATCTGGCAAGCCAGATGGCCTAGCCCACCGCCAGCTCCAGAGATAACAACCCAGTTCCCGGGCTTCGTTTGGCTCCGGAGCAGGGCCGAATATACTGTTACGCCAGCACAGAGCATAGGGGCCGCTTGGGCAGAGTCAAGTCCGTCAGGTATAGGAGTGACGTATGCCGCGGGTCCGAGAACAAATTGCTGGAACGTGCCCGGGGTAAAATAGCCAGAAACTTTCTGGTTTAAGCAGCCGCTGTCTTGTTGGACGAGGCAAAAAGCTGGCGAGGGCGAGTCAGCATTGCGATTCTCGAAAAGCCGAGGTCAGACACGCCAGTTCTGGGAAGATGGCACCAAGAAATAGCTGGTATAACGCAGAGAATGAAACGGCGACGTACCGCATCTTCCGCATGCGCTGGATATCCATTTCACCCCGACACGGTCGCCGATCTTGATGTTTGTAAATTCTGCTCCGGGCCCGATCTTGACAACGTGGCCAACGCCTTCGTGTCCTCCAACTTGGCCTTCGGGTGTCGGGGCGGGAAGTATTTTCCACTTGATCACCGTACAGATTAACAACATATCATGAAGATAGCGAAAAGGGTTGAAATGAATTCAACATACCCCATTGGTCATGACCGCGTAGTCGGAGTGACAGACTCCCGAATGTGTCCTATGTCCCGTTTTCTCGAGTCAACGACATTCCTATTTAGTTGAGATCACTAGTGGATGGCGATTTACAGATTGATAAGTACTTCCCCGGGGCCAGGCTCTGGCGTATCCAACGATACAATCTTGGTCGATACCGTACCCGGCTTATCATAGATGGCAGCCTTGTACTGGCTGGGAATTTCAAGAGTTGCAGATGCCATTTTGGAAGTCTGTAGACAGTCAGCAGCCGAAATGCTTGTCGTAACGAGGTATTCAAGTTAGAAGTATAATATAAAGTCGTCCATACCGTATAGTAAAGACCCCGCGTCGCTTAAAGTTCCAATGCGATGAGAGAGAATATATAGGAGGATGTCTAGCTGAGTCGGTAGAGTTTAATACTTCAGGAATCAGAAATCTAGAACTGGAAGCTGACAATACGTAATGTTAATCTGATTTTAATTAGAGTTCAATTGGGACTATTCCCTGTCACGCGTACCGAGTCGTCGTACTGTAGCTTCTGACTCGCCTTTCTTCTACCCCGCCTTTTTCCGACTCGCCGTTTTCCGACTCGCCTTTTTCTGACTCGTCTTTCTTCTGACTCGCCTTATTGACTCGTCTTCTCCCAACTATCTCGATCGTCCATCATTGGCGTTTCGGAACCTTCGGATCTCCCAGAAAGCTTAAACCATTCGTCCTCTGGTTATAAGTTGGCCGCTACTATAGTCGCAGTTGTGTGCCATTTCCACTGTCTACAATATTCTCGCCAGTCGAACTTGATCCCCCTTTTCTATATATTCATACCATCCTCATCACCAAATTGACCAACATGGCGACGTGAGTTTGCTTTTTATTCTGTTCAAAGCGAACCAACTAACATATGCTCTCCTAGCCCGGAGCAGCGATTGGTCGAGTTGACAAAGGTGGAGGGCCGACTTGAAGAGTCAACCCTTGCTCAGGTTTTTGATCAACTCAAGCCCATTGAGTCCGAATTTATGATTGGAAAATGGAAGGGAGGTAGTTTCGAATCAGGCCACCCAGTGCATGAGCAGTTGGGATCTCTCAAGTGGGCTGGCAAAGACTTCCGTTCGGTGAACGATGTCGACCCGATTATGATCTAGGTATGACGACAATGGGAACCGCTCGTGGAACACCAAATACGGACATGCAAGAGTTAGTGCGCTTTTCCAGCTGGTTTGCTTATTACTAAAAAAAGGCCAGCTCCGTGATTTCAAGTTCCGAGGCGTGGTGTCAGCCGCGATGGTCTACGACACCCTTCCAATTATTGATCAATTCCGTTTTGTCTCAGAGACAATGGTAATGGGAGCTGTGAAAGGCCTCTAGTGAGTTGATTCAACTAACTAGTCCCTATGCTGTTTACTTTCAAGATGAAGAAAGGAAAGAATCTAAATACAAACTGGGTGCGTGAAGACCGTTATATCTTCTTTAATATAGAAGATTCGAGAATCAACTCGATGGCGCTGTGGAGAAGAATTCGGGCTTGGCGGCAGAGCCGCCAGCCAAGTGGGCCTGACCCGTTACAATTAGGATCTTCTTACCCTACTGCTTTATTTCCTTACAACCTTCGCACTTGTTGTGTCGATGCCTCAACCAATTACTTCTATGGCGACGATGATCCCGGACTCTACCGATTTGACTCCTGCTGGGCTGAAGACACAGGAGGAGAAGTTGATCAATGGCGGCTTCCCCCCAGCCCGACTTGCAGCCCTCCCAACGAAGGTACTGGGTGTGAATACCCGGACTTTCACATATGGCGGCCCTCAGCCTACATCAAATCCCGACCTAACTATCTGGGCCGTTGGGAATGCCTTGAAGACATGTTCAAATAAGGTCTTAGATCTAATAGACCTAAGCAAGGTTGGTTGATTCTTCCTTCATTGTGACCCCATGTCGCTTTTCTTTTTTTTAACCTGCATTAGCCTGTTCGAAAACTTGAGATCCGCATGAGGCCTAAGGTCTTTGGTCAAGAAAAGAGGCCATGTACAGTTACATTCAATGGCAGCCAAGGCCTGAATGTGAATGACGATGGATTCTGTCGTAGAGGGCGACTTCTGGCCGGCTTGGCCGTGGTCCTGTTGTATACTCTCCTCCCGATTGTATTGTGCCTGAAAAATGGCCATCTGGTAGTTCTCAGGTGGTGGACGAGAAGTTGGGACTGTCAAGGCTTGCTGTGACGGTTTGACTCGTCGACGGGGGTTGGGGAAATCCGCCGTGAGGTCAATTGGGTTGTTGGAACGAGCATTGTTGATGGGGGCATTAGAGAAAAATTGGTTACAATGAGGACAGTAAGGGGCTGTAGGAAACTGGGCTTGAATGTCGGTGTGTGGCGTGCCGCCCCCAGTTGTGATATCTGGGCAGCTTGGGCAGAACGGAGTGAGAGAGGGAGCCATTGGAAGGTTGTGATGAGATTGAAAGAGATTGAAAGGCAGACAAGACACAGTAATGCGCATTAATGCGCTTTTGAGCTACGTTGCTGGTTGCCCAGTTACCCTCTTCTTAGTGATCGCCTCTCTGACCGGGATCAAGTCGTTGCCACGATAGCAACTCATTGACCCCCGACTTCTTCATAGACCGTGTCTTTATCTGACTATCTATCTAAGCAGATATGACCCATGTCAGTATTTAGTTAAGTGTAATCTTAAAGTGACGATGGTGTGGACCTAGCAAGCATTGGGTGGGTAGTTGGGATCAGGGTACACTTTTGGCCCAGTCTTCGATATGGACTTCCGTACACGTCCCCCCTGTCACGTCCACTACGGAGGACGATAGGAGCCACTGCTCCAAGTCTAATCCTTTGTCATGGCCGAATCCAATGAGCCACCGACCTCTGCACTTGCTCCGATTACCGCCGCTGAGCCAGTCGCTGAGTTGATATTATGATTACCATGCAGTACCACCTACGGCTAACACCCACCTACTGCTAAGCAAAAAAAAAAATTCCCCATACAAAATGCACATTTTCAACCACAAAAGAAAAACTTAAGAAAAATTGTAAAAATAAATTTATTCCAAGAATTCAGTTCAGAATTGAATAAAATTTAATATTTCCTGCGTCTTTTAACCTCACGGCCTGTGCGGGTGCATACAACGGATAATTCTTCCGCCTCCGAATTTGAACTTTCATCCTCGGGCTCCCCACCAACCTCGATCACATCCTCAACGGTCCCTGTCTCTCCAGTCGCCTGAATCAGCTCGTAAATAGTTTCATCGATCACTAAAGCCTCGGCTAGAGTCATGAACTTCTTGTTGGGATTGGGTATAGCCTTTCTCTTCTTGCCTCTGCTCAACCGGCCGACTTCCTCCTCCAGACTGGCTATTCTTGCGCTCATGGAGGCTATCATTGACTCCTGGGCTTCAAACCCTCTAGATATCACAGAATAGCATCTTCTGGTTGAAGGGATCTTGTTCTTTCCCATATCTCTGATATGACGGCTGGTTTTTGGTGTATCATCAGCGTTGAGTTGCACGTCTCTGAGACCGTCCGATTCAGGCGTAGTTTCCTTCTTGTCTGGCTGAATCTCTGAATGCATGAGAGCTTTCCGTCATGATTTGGACAATTTCCAGTTATTCTATAGCTTAAGAGTATATTTTTCTTAACCATGCCCACTTCCTAGAGCCTCTTTGAGCCATTCAACTGCGATATGGTTGTGTGCCCGGCCATCTTCAGTAGTGGCGTCATCCCAGTCGGCTATCTTCTTGAACTCCTTAGTAAACCACTGATTCTGAAGCTCTTTGACTTTGAAAATTATACCTGGTTTCAGAAGACGGCCGTCTGCAGTCACGGCTTCGATAAAGCTAGTCCAAGCGCGGGTCTGAGAGCCTTTGAGGCATGCCTTCTTCTTGGGATCGCTACCGCCAATAAGCGAGGAATCCAACCCTAGATTTTGGATAGATTACTGATTTTTAAATCAAGCACGATAAGCACTCACCAAATCCAGCCATTATACCGCCCTCGCCAACATTAACTGTGTTCTCAGGCTTCACCCAACCATGCACTCTCTTGCGGATATCAAAGCACCAATTGACGGCAATTAGATTAAAAGAATTAAATCTCGACACCTCCTGACATTTCCTTATCTTCGTCTTGACGGCCGGATTATGTTTCATGAAATTTAGCTATCCAGTGCACACCGATGTGACTTTTCTGGCCCTGTTGTCTGACGAGGGCAGTGACGGTGGCACGAACTTGGCTGTGAGAAGAAGCATACCCCAAGGCCTCTTGTCGTAGTATCCAGATAACTAATCTGGCCTCCTGAGACTTGGATACCAGTTTGGCAGGCTGAGTGACCTCAGACTTAGACGGTAGACCTCTTAATCTGTCCGAAAGAGTCGTCAGAGGGACTCCATGCTTCTGGACGGCTTGGCTCTGGGGGAGGCCGTTATCTGTAACATCTAGTATGGTTTCGAAAATTTCATTCTCTGTATAAGACACTCGAAGCATTTTTTAAGCGATTATGGAGGGCTGGTGTAGATAAAAATTCCATGAAGATTCGAGGAGGCCGATTCATGAACGAGGCATCTACAGATATTTTACATTAGTAATATGCGACCATACCGCCTTTGTAATCTAAAAAGCAATGCGATAATATCAAATACCATGAAATTCTTAATAAAATAGACATTTCTTTGTGCAAATAACTTCAATTTTGGCCAAATGCTGTGTAAATGAAATCGGGCATTTTGTATGGGGAAATTTTATTTTTGCTTAGCAGTAGGTGGGTGTTAGCCGTAGGTGGGTACTGCATGGTAAAGGCCACCAAGTCATTCCAGTCAAGGGCATTCTGCAAGGCAGACATGGGTTCAATGCATCAAGATTCCGAGTCAAAGATGGGAATTAGCCAAGTTGATGCACAACTATGCAAGTAAGCTTGGCATTTGATAGACCAGTTTCAACCAAGCCGCCGTCGAAGGGCCATTGAGCTGACATGAATTGACTATAATTCATAACAATGAGTGCCTCACAAGATGACTCGGTCAAGCCGAGCCCAATGAGAAGCATGGATGCTGCTGAGCTTTATCTTGGTGACAAGACTGCAATGCTTCCTCGGTGCCTCGTTCGCCGAGTTCGTCTCATCCTACCCAACCGAAAAGTGGCATATACCATTAGATTGCGGCTGTCGCTTCAAGGAGAACAGCAGGCATCCTGAGCTTAAATTCATCAGACCAGAGCGAGTACTCTTTCACTGATCAAGGAGTTCTTTGGAGGTCACCCCGACTAAAACAGGCAGCTTCCCGGTACTGAGATTGAGACTACGGGCTGAAGCCTGTGAAAGGCTGCCTCACCACCTAATTCGCCATATCTTCCGTCGGTCGCCCGGGCAATCGTGAGATGCGTCAAGACAATGCATTTTTACTTTATTCTCCTTGTAACCCATAAAGATACATTTCATCTCAGTCGCAACAGTGCGCAGGCTGCATCTATACAACCAGCGACGTCTGTCAAGCCTTTGTTTGCCGAGTCCGTGCTGCCTGCCGCTGCAGCCTCCACCACCTTGGGGAACACAATGCCGTCGTAACCAAGCCACAAGCCCGGGGCAAAGATCTAGCAAGCTGCGAGTCAGTAATCATTTTCCTATTTGATAAGATTCTTCTCTAGGGACGTACTTGATGCCGGTACCACGGCCGGCCGACAAGGCCATCGTCTTCTTTGGTGAGGAAGAGTCGCTCCAAGTCGATCAAACTTCGGTTTATGCGCTCCGCAACATCTTCTGCATTGCTCTTGCCGTCGCGGGACACGTTCTTCACGTTTGCGTCGAAGCTCGTGGCAGCGGCCGCAAGACTCTGCAGGGAAGCATCAACGGCGCTGTAAGCCAGGCTTGGGTATTCTTGCCTGGTTCTATCGAGGTGCTTCCGGATCGCCTGCGCGTAGCTCTGGGTCGAGAATGGGATCAGCTCTACACCGGCGAGCTTCACAGCCACCAGACCCCACAGCCTCGCCATGGCCTGGTGCTTCTTGAAGCCGACGTCGCCAAACTTGTCGAGCCAGTAGAAGCTGTCGTAGTTTGAGTGGTATGGATACACGCCCTGACCTTGCTGGTTGAAGATCATGTCGACCGACGCGATTCCCAGGTGGTGGAAGAAGACGGTGTAGTCGCTGCCGGTGCCCATGAGGGTCAGGCTCGGCTTGTCGAGCGATGCATGGTGGCGCTTCTGGTCCCTGAGCCAGTCCGAATAGACGGTTTCCCCCGCGTTGATGGGCGATGGGACCTCGAGCGCAGCGGTACGGATAACATCTTCTAGAAGCGGGCTTCCGGGTGCTCCCAGGAACTGACCGCCGTTGGTGGACTCGTCAACGTTGAGGTAGGCGACGCAGTTCTTGCTCAACATGGCAGCGTTGTCCTCACCCCACTCGGTAGAGCCAACGAGACCGTACTCTTCATTGTCCCAGGAGGCAAGAATACTGTGAGACTCTGTTCAGCTGGGACGATGACGGGGGCAAGTGAGGAAAGCCGTGAACATACATCTTCCGATACGGCTGCCAGCCATTCGACTTTAGGCTTCCCAGCGCACGAGCGACTTCGTTCATGGCAGCTGAGCCCGAGACTGGATCCACGGCGCCACAGCACCACGAGTCATGATGATTGCCGAGGACAATGCATTCTTGGGTGGTTCCGTCTATCGTGCCAATGACGTTGTATATGGGTGCGTACTTGAACTCTCCTTTGGTCTGTGTCAGCATCGACTCGCAGCAACGGGTCGCCATCACAGCTTTACCTTGGCTGGAAAGGTACACGTCAACGGAGCTCGGCCCTGTGCTGTACTCGACGCCTTCGATTTCGCCCTTCCAATCATCCGTGTTGTCCATCTCGTGTGGCTTCCTCCCATGGCCGTTGAGTGCCTTCAAGAACGGCTCGGCCTCGGCAAACGAAACGGGCAAGGATGAAATCTTTGGAATGGCATGTGTCGGATCCCTGCGCTCCACGTTGCTGTTGGGGATGCTCGGGTATCCGGGCGTTGTCGGGTCGCCCACTGCGACGGAGAAGGCATCGACGCTGCCTCTCTGGATGCTCATGGGGTGTCTTGCAGGGCCGTGAGGATAGTGCTTGTATCCGTTCTTGGCCGTGTACTGCCCGTCCTCTTGAGGGTCGTTGTAGATAATCACAGCGACGGCGCCGAACTCTTGTGCCGCTCGTACTTTGAGTCCGCGGAACACCTTGCCGTACTTGCATAAAACGATCTTGCCCTCCACCGAGACGCCTTTGCGCTGAAGCGTCTCGAAATCCTCCCAGCTCGCAAAGTTGGCATACACCAGCTGTCCTTTCACATCCCCATTGGCAGCAAAGCCATGGAATGCGATCAACCCCCTGGTGGGAGACGATGTTGGGTCTTCTGGCAGCTCGTCCTCTGTGAGAGTTGCTTCAAAGGCCGCCGACCCATCCGCGGAAAGCAGCCTCAGCTCAGTCGAGATTGGGAAGTTTTGCAGCACATCGTACTGGACCAACTCTGTGCTGATTCCATAAGCCCTCCAAAGATCCCGGATTCTTTCCGCATGGGCCAGGTCGCCTGCCAGATGAGCCTCTGCGCTGTAGAGTTGTGACCAGTGCCGCAGCTTGTCGACGTCCGGGGTCTGCAGCATAACCTGCTCGACGCCATGTTGATCGATGGTGATTTGCATGGTGACACAAACGACCAAGAGTAGAAACGTGACAATATGCAACACTCGACTGGAACAGAGGCTGCTTCTACGAAGCCTTTCAAGGTGTACTTGTGCCGTGGGGGGGGCATTGCCGAGACCGGCGAGATGGGGACGGACCCTTGGCGCATTTGCCGATATCCGAGCTGCGAACATGGACTTAATGCCTATCGTCTCAACCCCATAACCGGGTACTGCATCCGACAAATTGCCCAGTCAGCTTCTGAAAGTATTATCGGCCTTTTCAGCATGAGGGGGAGGAAGCCTGCCCCTTCTGGGGTGCCGGGGCCTATACTTACCTAGTTCAGAAAAACAGACACCTTTCAACTCCACTTCAGACCCCCTTTTATCAAACAATGTGACGTCCCCCGCACAAGATCCGCTCGCTACTGACTCACTACAGTGCCTATCACTTCCACTATTGTACCGTCTCGAATCAGTGCTGTGCATAATTACCTGACGATTACGCAAAGTCCGAACCAGGTAGTTTACCGCTGTCTCTGCTACTTGCCAGTTTTGGCCACAGCGGATGAGCGATAACTTAGCTACAAGGCATACTATGCTAGTCATCGAGTAAGTGTAGTGGCATGGCTCTATGTAGGGGCTTGTTTGTGGATGGGCAGTTCAGTCGTTTGCTTTGAACGTTGAAAGTACGGAGGGAGTACCATGATGAGATTCACGAGGTTTTAGAAGTAGACATATCAAGTTCTTTTGAAAGTTTGGTTAAGCTAGAGGTAGCCTCCCTTGCTCGTTTACGTTGCCACTTTCTATCATTTGACCTGCATTGCCCGTTGGCTAGTTCCTCAAAGCACGTATCGGAAGTCGGTGTTCTCCAAATCCGTCTTGTCGTGCATGCCAACGCGCATACCGTCGATGCGGTCCTCGGCAGACTGCAGCTCTCCATACACTCTGTCTCGGCGCTTGTTTTCGCGAAGCATCATGAAGCGGAGGACAAGGGCGCAGACGAGGGCAGCGCAGAAGCAGACCAAAATGGTGGCAATCGCGAGCACATATCGAGGGGAGTCTTGCGCGCGGAAGAAGAAGGGGCCAGCGATGTTTCCAGCGGCAAAGATGATGAGCATAAGAGCACTGGTGAAGGCGCGCTTGGTGTGGCCTGCAATGTTCTGCCCGATAATCGTGAGGAGGAAAGGCCACTAGAGCAAGTTTGTCAGTCGATGATGGTCAGAGGTGTCACCTCAAAACGTGGACAACTTACAGTCACGGCGTATGAGTTGATGAGCCAGTATGCCACAACGCGGCCGTACTTGTTGGCATCCGTGTTCATCGTTCCGTACACGGTGGCAATTCCGGCGATAGCAGGCAAGAGCGGGATGATCATGCCCCAGGTTCGCAGGTTGCCATACCTGAGTGACAAGGTTCCCCAGACGAGCATGCTGCCAGAGCTCACAATCGAAGACGGCAGGCCGATGAGGAGAGTGCCGAAGCGATCGAAGCCAAGTCCAGAGATGACGAGGGAGCCGAAACTGGTAAGTCCACCGTTGGGAAGCATGGTGAAGAAGACGAAGGCCAAGATGAGCCAGGTCTTGACGTCGACGACGACGTGCCACATCTGGTAGTACTTCCACTGGTAGTTCTTGATGCCCATCATGTTGGAGGCGACGCGCTGCACCGCAATGATTTGCTCCTCCCGCGTCAGGAAGTGGGCAGTGTTGGGCGTCTGAGGCATGTAGAACAGCCAGCCCACCCCGACCATGATGCTGACCAGGCCGAGGACCAAGAAGATGTACATCCACGGCTTGAGCGCCGTGTCGGTGATGTGGCCCAGGCCGTAGGACATGAGCGTGGCGACGATGGAGAAGATGCCCTGCATGCACGCCCAGAGCATGGTGCGCAGGACTTGCTCCTTGCGAGTGTAGAACATGGAAGTGTACATGACGAAGCCGGGGGTGACGACAGACTCGGCCACGCCGAGGAGGAAGCGGATGACCATCAGGCCAGCAAAGTTCTTGAGGCCCAAATGTCTGCAACTTGGGTCAGCTACTGCTCAGCATGCGCTCCGGGGGGGGCCAGATAACTCACGCGACCATGAGAAGACCCCACGAGATGGTGGAAATGCTAATGACCCTCGCCGTCTTGTATCGCTGCAAGATGTAGTTGGCCGGGTATTGGGCGACGAGGTAGCCAAAGTAGAACATGGAGCTTGCCCACGAGTATTGGTCACCCACGAGATGGAGGTCGTCGCGGAAGTTGAAGAGCACGGCCCAGCCCATGGCAACCTTGTCGACGTAGTTGAGGCCGTACATGGCGCACATGAGAGGCAAGAGGTGCAAGTCCAGCTTGCGACGGACCGCGTTGGCTTGCTCGGGAGTGCATTGCTGGGCGGCGGCCTCGTCAAAGAGTTCGTAGCCTTCGTCAACTTGGCTGGGGTTCTTGAGGTCGTCCTCAACCTGGACATTGCTCCGTGTCCGGGTGGCCTCGATGTCGTCGTGGCCAGCCATCTTGGTGGTGTTGCGATGCCTGCGAAACTATTCCAATTTGATGGGCTGTCAAAACATGGAGTTGCTGCTTGAGCTGATGGACAAACGATGATACATTGCGGATCGCTTCGTCTAAATAAGTGAACCGTTGACTTGACCCCTGCCTAGTTCTTACTGTCTCCAACCCATCATCCCTGCTGTCCTTTGGCAACATGCAGGGAAGGTCAGCTGATAAGAAAGTGCCCGCTCCGACTCCGACATCGCTGAACCATGCTGCCAAAGCACTGCATTATTGTATCTCGCCCCAGTCCGATCTATGTGACGTTGCGAGATAAGACGGCCTTCGGCCTCCGTTTGTTCAAGTCGGGGTTATGGGTCTTCTGTTTTCGCCTCCAGTCTCGAGGTACCGAGCCATTGGTTCTCGAAGCGCAGGCTCTGACTGTTCCTTTGCGCGATTGGCAAAGTAATCCACTAGACACCATCGCGTACAACCTTTTCCCCGGGCAGCAGTCACCATGCAGATACCAGAGATCGACGAGACGCATTGTCTGGATCTTCTCTCCAAGTTGATTCAGATCAAGAGCTACTCTCAAACCAATGGCGAGCTGGAGGCAACGGCTTTCATGGCCCATCGCATGAAAGACATTGGGCTCGACGCGACGCTCCATCAGTTCGACAGTGGGAAGCGACAGAATGCCGTCGGCATATGGAAGGGCACAGGACAAGGCAGCAAGCCCACGGCCCCCAAGAGCCTTCTCTTCAACGGCCATCTCGACACGAATCCCGTCTCGGAAGGATGGACGGTTGACCCGTGGGAGGGAAAGATTGATGAGGACTTCATATACGGCATCGGCGTCAGCAACATGAAGTCGGGCTGCGCGGCTTACTTCTGCGCAGTCGAAGCCCTCAAGTCGGCCGGCTGGCAGCCTCGAGGCGACGTCGTCTTGACGCACGTTGTCGGCGAACTACAAGGCGGCGTGGGCACCATGGCCCTGATCGAGCAAGGACACATCAACAAGGGAACAGCCGACTACTTCATCAACTGCGAGCCGTCGGACATTCGGGCCATCACCATGCACTCGGCAGCACTCGTGTTCGAGATTGAGCTGCTCGGCGTCACGAGACACATGTCGGCCAAGGAGGAAGCGTCAGACTCCATTCTTGCAGCCTGTAGATTGATACCGCGGCTCGACTCCATGACGTTCCGCGGCGCCGAGACACCCGATCACGAGAAGTGCAACCGGTGCTCCGTCGGCATCGTTCACGGAGCGCTGGGCAGAGAACTCGCCTCCTGGCGACCTGCACAAGTGTCCGACTATTGCAGGCTCGCCGGCAGCGCACGCTACGCACCGGGACAGACGCAAGACGGGGTGCTCGAGGATATCCGGCACGTCCTCGAGGACGTTGTGTCCAGCTTCGAGGGCATGACCTTTGCTCTCAGACAGCGCTTCGAACCAACCATGCCTGCTTTCCAAGTGGATAAAGACTCCAAGCTGATCGCGTCGCTCAACGCCGCCTATCGTCATGTGCGAGGTCGGGAACAGCCAACGGGTGTCATCCCACCGACATGTTTCTACGGATCAGACGCTGGTCATCTCTACAAGAGCCTGGGCATGGAGGGGGTTGTATGTGGACCGGGAGGAAAGTACAACACTCGGCCGGATGAGAAGGTGGACATTTCTGATTACTTGGATTGTGTGAGGATGTTTATGCGTGTTATTGTCGATTTATGTGGCTGAGGGTTTATTAGACATGTCGTGACGAAATTTCAGCTGTGATTACATGATACGTGAAGAACCAGTCTTGGGCCTGGTGCTTAAGACTGGCATTATATGTAACATCACGTGAGAAAGGAGACCTTATGCTCCCGTCCTCAATTGTAGTCTTAGCTCGTCATCCATCTTTCTACATCTACATGACAACCTCACTTTATGTGACCTCCGCGGTATATTCGCATCATTACATGTCAGTTTCAATCACAAGGCTCACTCCTCCACCTCTTCCTCGTCCCCGGAATCGTCCATCTGCCAATCCATGTCCTGATTCATCATGTTGGATAACATCATGTACAAGGTATCAGTCAGGGTGGTCACATAGTTATAACCACTACTGTTGCCTTGGGCTTGGGTCTCGAGCTCTCTTTATACTGTTGTTTTTCCTGTCAACGTGCATGATAAGCATGCCGGTCAAACAAGCTTGCCGGACACTTATACTGTACAGCTAAAAGTAACAATATTAGATTTTCGAAAACGGGCTATATAACTATTAAAAATATAAAAAAATCATTTTTAAATATTTAAAGAAAAAGAAAATAGTATAACGTATATAATAAGCATACCGGTCAAACAAGCTTGCCGGACACTTATACTGTACAGCTAAAAGTAACAATATTAGATTTTCAAAAACGGGCTATATAACTATTAAAAATATAAAAAAATCATTTTTAGATATTTAAAGAAAAAGAAAATAGTATAGTATTTTTCTTAAATTTTTTAAATAGCTTATTATATATAAAAATAAGAAGGTACACAGTACGAATAGATTTTTTCTTAATAACTTTATAAAAAAAATAAGTAAAATTTTATAAAATTTTCTTATATAATCTATTATATAATTAACCTATATTTTAAGTTTTGGCTATTTTAGGCTTAGTTTGGATTTTTAATGATTTTTTAAAAATTATAATTTAAGGTATAAAATATAAGTGACCGGTATACTTATTTAACCGGCATGCTTATCACATACGTTATAAGTAGCTAGATATATTTTAATTAATATTAAATAAGGGAATTGATAGAGACGCATGACACTTTCGATACAGACGCATGACTCTTACAGACGCATGACTTTTACAACACCCTATTGGCCAATCCCAGCTCTGACCCAGAAATACTTTTTGAGAAAGGCGGTGTGACTACCTCTCTTAACACAACTGTATTTTCGCTTGAAGTCTCTAGTGCTCTATAGCGCAGCATATTAGGGCGTCTTAAAAGGTCTTGTTATTAATTAGAAGATTCTCGCTCCATTTGTGCTCGTCTGACGCTCTACTTTCTAATCACAATAGAAGGAAGAATATGCTCATCGCTGTCAACTAGCTCCCATTGACTCCTTGTCCTCTGGATGCTAGGTTGCGTCCTCCGACCGCTGGCACGAACTCCTGTTGTTCTTCCAGATCCAAGGGTAGCTGACTGACTACGTGTCTGGCGCTGGGTCGATATGCTGACCTGAATACTGGCCTGCGTGTTACTCGCTTGGCTTGCTTCTTGCGAAAGCCTGGCGAGTGTGGATTTATTTCGACTTCCCGCTGGCCGACCTCGTTTACGCCCTGTGGGCTGGCTTGCCGGCAGGCTGGTCAATTGACTCACGCTTTGGCTGTTCCCGTCGATAGCCAGTCTGACAGGCACAGGCTGCGAAGTGTTCTTAGGCCTACCACGAAGAGCAGTGGCAATCTTAGGGTCAAGAATCCGGCGGTATGGATCTTGAGATGATGACTCCCGTAGTCGCCAGCGTAGATGAACCTCATATTTGGTGAAAGGCGTCGCAGAACCCAGCTTCGCGTAGACTTTATGACAAAAAGGTATCCCGAGCTCGATAGAAACCGAGCAGTTGTCGTTACAATCTAGGAGAGGCTCCGGAAAGGGATTATTACCGGTAGGCATCGCCTTGCGAGCAATATGGTATTGCTTGTTGATTAGCCCAAGCACCTTCGATGAAATCACTGTTCGTAATTCACCCAGATAGTCTCCACTCGACCCTAGGTATTCGCGGGCGGTAAGGACCTCATCCTATGAGAAATCATAAACACCGTGGAGTGTGTACGGCACTCCGGTGAAAAAGCTGAACAATGTTCCAATCTCGGTAGACACGTAAGAGAAGACGAAGGCAGCAATGGGCTTAGCGGGGAGCACCCTAACAGGCCGTCCTACAATAAGCGCAAAGGTGCCAAGACGATTCGTTAATGGTGACGAGGGAGGAATACCCATGCAGCGATGCCGTGCTAGGCGGTGCTGAAGGAGTGGGTAGAAGGGTTCTTGCCCAAAGAGCGTGGGGATCATACTGAGAATAGAGAGGAAGACCAGCGTCCACTGGGTCTAGTGCCAGGTTATCTGGTTTATGACGAAAGAACCAATAACCGGGCTTGGGGGCGTTAAGCACACTTGGAATGATATGGAATCCCCTGGCCACGGCCAGTACAGGGACCCAGCATGGTCCAGCCATGATTCTCAAGAAATACTAAGCACCAAAGTGGTGTGTGAATGCTGAGTGCATTGGAGGCCTAAAGCCAAACTAGGACAGCCAGGTGTGTCTCTTTCCTCTCTGTTTCTGATGACATAACGGTGTTAGTCGATTTTGGCCACGGCCGGGCTGGTTGTATATCAGTGACGTATAATCCTCCCAGTCCGTTGACCAGCACAAGCCCCCGAGTCTAATCCATGTGTCTCCTTCATTTCTCTCCATGCCTTCAGTTTACCGTCAGCCAGGGTTGGGAAAGATAAGCCCAGAATGGGAAGAGGTATATAACCTCGAAACAACCATATCACCTACATAGGCTCATTGCTGATACACCCCATCACTTATCGTAGTTCGCGAGGCAGGTTCCAATCCCCCCGCTGGTCGGAACCCCTGACTGTGACGGGACAAGAGCACGAACGAGGTCGAGTGCGACTTGGGCAAAATGATTGTTTACAAGGAGAGAAAGATATTCCTAAGGAAAGCTCTGACTTAAGCTATTTACACAATATTCATAAAGTGAGATTATTCATAAAGTATGAAAGTCACATGATCGTTCCCTCGCACTGACGAGCTTCGCCACGCCATGAAAACGCTGGGAAAGCCTCTCGAACCCATCGACCTCTCCGTTGCCCAAGTATCTGTGCCTGGTTACAAGGACGCTACCAACCAAGTCCGTATCTACAAACCACACACTTCGCCAGTTAATGGCGCAGTTATCATATAGTGAGATTTTATCTCTTAGAAACACCATTCCTGTGAGGGAACGATCACGTGACTTTCATACTTTATGAATAGTCTCATTTAACTTATTGTGTAAATAGCTTAAGTCAGAGTTTTCCTTAGGAATCTCTTTCTCTCCTCGTAAACAATCATTTTACCCAAGTCGCACCCGACCTCGTTCGTGCTCTTGTACCGTCACATATTGTTTACCAGTACCCCAATACGGTATATCACTGTCCTCGACGTGAATATCGTCAGCTCCCTCCCAAACATCGCTACAGTACCAAAACATCACCTCAACACCCCTGCAAGCAGATTTTTCACCTCCCTCTCTACATCAAACCAACGAAACCAACGAAACCAAATCAAACCAAACCAATCAAACCAAACCAACCAAACGAAACCAACCAAACCAAATCAAACGAAACCAATCAAACCAAACCAACCAAACGACACCAATCAAACCAAACCAACCAAACGACACCAATCAAACGAAACCAAACTAATGAAACCAACCCAACCACCCAATCCTAACGAAACCGTCAACTGCATCTACACTATGGTCGCCGCTGTCGATAACCCCATTGCCACCGCTGCCCCTGGCCCCGTCGACCGAGTGCCTCCCTGCCCTCTCCTCAACGCCAGCAACACCGAGGAAACATTCCGAAATGCCTTCGCAGCCAACCCAACCGGTCTCATGAAAGAAGTCTTCCTCGTATGCAACGCCGCCTACAGCATGCAAGGGGTTATCGATTCTCTACGTGCCTCCGCCGCGAAAACAGATACGGAGATGGAGGACCTTCAAACCCGCCTGGAAAATACGCTCATCACCAAAAGCGATGGAGACGCAATGATTGCCCGCCTCATGGCGGAAAACGAAGCATACCTAAAAGTTATTCTGTCAGGAGGAGCTTCACATCGCACACCAGAACACCCCGACCCCGAGGCCTTCACTGGAGAGGACCCTACTCTTCTGACGAATTTCCTTCAGCAGCTCGACCTGAAGCTCGAAATGAACAAAGATTGGTGGAATTCGGAACCTCAACGTATGGGATACGTCGTCTCATGCCTCAAAGGCAAAGCGCACGACCAGGTCAGCTACAATATCAAAGATGGAGTAGTTCTCTTCGACAACGTCAACGCCATAAAAAACGTCCTTCAGTCAGCCTTCGGAGACATTGACGCTAAAACCACCGCCCAACTCAAGATCTTTGACATGAAACAGGGTCACAGACCCCTTACGATATTCCTCCCTGAATGGTATGCCATCGCCAAGCTCACCGGGTGGGATAGTGGGGCTCTCATTGCTCACCTCCGACGTGCTCTCCACGACAATATTACCTGGAGACTTTCCCTCACCAAGGTCAAAGACATGCCGACCGAACTTACTCAATTTATGGACCTCGTCCGCACCTGCGATAACGAGTGCCGTCAAGTCGATGCCAATTACTTCAAGAAGAACACCAACAAACCCCCAGTCAATCCCACCGCAAGTTTACAACCTACCACCACGCCGCAATTGACGACCTCCAACGGCGGGGACTCAATGGATTTGAGCATCGTCACCTGGGGGGCAAAAGACATCGCCTCCGGCCGCAGACCCCAAACTGACGAAGAAAGAGCGGCACGCAAAGCCTATTGCATAGTGCATGGGCTCTGCTACTGGTGCAGCTCGGACAAACATCGTTCCCTTAACTGCCCCACGGCCCCCTGGAACAACAAGGAGGAAAAAGAATAGTCTCCGACGGAAGTCGCCGCAGGAGACGCAAGAAAAAAGCCGACCTACAACTCTCTTCTCTGAACACCAACCAAGCTCACTTGCTATTACCATGCACTCTGACTGAAGATAGTAATGCAAGCTCAATCAAAACCAACTCCATGCTTGACTCTGGTGCTACCGGAAAGGGATTTATAGACGAGTCTTTCGCGCACACAAACAAATTCACACTATACAAACTACGAACTCGTCGCCGGCTGAATGTAGTCGATGGAAGACCTTCCTCGGCTGGCGATGTCACTCACGTGGCGAAACTTAACATGGACATCAAAGGACATAAGGAAAAGATGCTCTTCTACGTGACGAAGCTCGGGAAGTACGACATCATCCTCGGAAAGCCTTGGTTGACCGATCACAACCCTGACGTGAATTGGAGCGAGAATATCGTAACCTTCAAATCCGATCACTGCCGAACGCACTGTTTGACGAAAGGATACCTCCAATTGCCAGTCGCCGGAACCTCCCCCCTGTCAATCTCAGCTACTACGTCAACGCTTCCACGCCCATCACTCCCCCGGAGAGTTGGCGCAGCCGCGTTTCATCTCTTGGCTGAAAAGCGTGACGTAGCTATATTCTCGCTGTCACTTTACGAGATAGACAGAAGACTAGCGGAATTCGGCGTAATCACCGAAGTGTCCACGTTCGCAGAAGCCAGAACACCCCGATTCGACTCCGCACTCAGCAACACACAAAAGATGGAGCGAGAGCTCCAATTTCAAGATAACCACTCTCCCCCTCAACACCAGAACCGACGCACCCGAGACCTCCAAACCCGACAAAAGGCTGCCGACATGTACCTCTCGGGGGCATCACTCGAAGATATACGCAAAGCTCTTGAACCCAAAACCTTGATCGACCCAGCAATAAAAGTCCCCCGTCACTACCATGAATTTCTCAAAGTCTTCGACCAGACCGAGGCAGATAAACTTCCACCCCACCGAGACTGCGACCACGAAATTGAACTTCTACCTGGCACAACCCCACCCCATGGACCTCTGTACGGGATGTCCGAAGACGAACTTCTCGTCCTCCGGAAATTCCTTCAGGAAAATCTTGACAAGGGTTTTATTCGCGCTAGCACCTCACCAGCAGCCTCGCCAGTGTTATTTGCGAAGAAACCAGGAGGCGGCCTTCGCTTTTGCGTGGACTACCGAGCGCTTAATGCCATAACCATCAAGAACCGATACCCATTGCCATTAATCCAGGAGACCCTCTCCCAGCTGAGCCAAGCCAAATATTTCACAAAGCTCGATGTCGTCGCAGCGTTTAATCGAATACGCATCAAGGAGGGTCAGGAGTGGATGACGGCATTCAACACAAGATATGGCCTCTTCGAGAGCATGGTGATGCCTTTTGGACTATCAAACGCCCCAGCTACTTTTCAAGCTCGAATCAACGAAGTCTTACGCCCGTTCCTTGACAGATATTGCACCGCCTACATCGACGACATTCTCATCTACTCGAATGACCTCGCCTCCCACAGACTCCACGTCAAATCAGTACTTCAAGCACTCGAAGCTGCAGGCCTACAACTCGACGTCAAGAAATGCGAATTCGAGACGACCGAAGTGAAATACCTGGGCATGATTATCTCAACCACTGGAGTGCAAATGGACCCAGAAAAAGTCGACTGTCTCGTTAACTGGGAAGCCCCCGCCAACGTAAAAGATGTCCAGGCCTTCTTAGGTTTCTCGAATTTTTACAGACGATTTATCAAAGGATTTTCACGCATCGTACGACCACTTGTTGCCTTGACGCGGAAGCTCGCCAAGTGGAACTGGACTCAGCCTTGCCAGGAGGCATTCGATATGCTCAAAAACAGTTTCACTTCAGCCCCAATCCTCAGACACTTCGACCCCGCGAAAGAAGTGTTTGTCGAATGCGATGCATCCGATTTCGTGTCCTCAGGTATCCTCTCCCAGGAAGACGATCAGGGAGTACTGCACCCAGTGGCTTTCATGTCCAAAAAATACGACCCCGCCGAATGCAACTACGAGATCTACGACAAAGAACTTTTAGCTATTGTACGCTGCTTTGAAAGCTGGAGACCCGAACTTCAAGGCACACACCACCCGATTACGGTTATTACCGACCATGCCAACCTTCGATATTTCATGACGACCAAGCAACTTTCAAGACGTCAAGTCAGGTGGAGCGAATTCCTGTCGCAATTCCAATTCGCTATCAAGTCGATACCAGGGAAAGAGAACGGAAAACCTGACTCACTTACACGAAGATCGCAAGACTTACCAGAAGACGAAAATGACGACCGCATCCAGTACCAACAACAATCCCTGCTTAAACCTCACAACATTGACCGTTCCGTACAAGAACAGATGAAGCTCGACCCCGAGCTCTCAGAGCTCTTTGCAAATCTCTGCTGGGAACAAGATATTGCGCTCTGCCCCGCTATCCTCGACGAAATTCAACCAGAACCAATCGACCACAAGATCACGAGACTCCTCGACAAGGGTTACGAGGATGACGAATGGTGGATGAAATCAGGGACGAGTTGCTCAAACCTCATGGCATCCCTCACTCAAAGGAAGTTTCCCTATCGGAATGCACGATACATGAAGACCGATTATATTTCCGAGACAGACTATACGTACCCGAAGGCGAACTACGGACTCTTCTCACCCAACTCGCCCACGACAGCGTCGAATCAGGCCACCCCGGGAAAAACAAGCTATACGAACTCATCTCACGCTCCTACTGGTGGCCAAGGCTTAGCGCCGATACGAAACAATTCACACGCAATTGCCACGGATGTCTGAGAAACAAGACCTCCCAGTTGCGGTATCAGGGGACGCTGAAACCTCTCCCAATTCCTTTGCAAAGATGGAGAGACCTATCTGTTGACTTCATCGGCCCCATTCAACCTACGGCCCGTGGATTCAACGCAATTATGGTGGTAGTTGATAGGCTGTCAAAGGACAGGCATTTCACGCCCTGCAGGACCGATATGAAAGCACATGACTTGGCAATGCTCTTCGTACGAGATGTGTGGAAACTCCATGGACTACCTGACTCAATCGTCTCCGATAGAGGACCACTCTTCGTCTCGGAATTCTGGAAAGCAGTGTGCCACCGTTTACAGACCAACATTAGCCTTTCTACAGCCTATCACCCGGAAACCGACGGCCAGACGGAAAATGCCAACTCATTCCTTGAGCAATATCTTCGCCAGTACGTCAGCTTCGCTCAGGACGATTGGGACGAGTGGCTCCCATTGGCAGAATTCGCAGCCCGTAACGTTGTCAACGACTCAACGGGAATGTCCCCATTTTTTGCGAACACAGGCTACCACCCTCGGATGAGCTTTGGTCCCCCTCGAGCAATACCACGCGCAGCACCCAAAGTCCTGGCAGAACGCTGCAACGAGGGCAACAACTTCGCCGCCAAGATGCAAGAGATCACTGATCTACTTCGGACAAACCTACTTTCAGCTCAAGCCTCACAAGAGCAATTCGCCAACGCAAATAGATCGCCGGCGCCAGCGTATCGAGTTGGAGACATGGTGCTACTTAGCACACGCAACATCAATTCAGCCAGACCCATTCCAAAACTAGATCACAAGTTCATTGGCCCCTTTCGAATCGAACGCGTGCTCAACGCTCACTCCTACCAGCTAAAATTGCCCCACGAATTAGACTCAATTCACAACTCATTCCATACTAACCTCCTACGACCATCACCAAACGACCCCCTCCCCGGCCAATACAACCCACCACCCCCACCAATCACGCTAGATGCAAAGGGGGAGAAACTCTGGGCGATTGAAGCAATACTGGACTCAAAACGCACAAAACAGAAGGGCTTCCAGTACCATATACTATGGAGAGGCTTTGACCTCGAGGAAGCAACATGGGAGCCACTGCACAACGTCGTCAACGCTCACGTAGCCATCAAAGAGTTCGAGAAGCGCCACAAAAACAAACCCAGACCAACGAAACAAGAAATGCAAAGTGCTCGACTGCAGGCCAAGCAAGACGTGGAAGAATCAGAAGCGATGGAGTAAGGGGGGACCATATGTGAGGGAACGATCACGTGACTTTCATACTTTATGAATAGTCTCATTTAACTTATTGTGTAAATAGCTTAAGTCAGAGTTTTCCTTAGGAATCTCTTTCTCTCCTCGTAAACAATCATTTTACCCAAGTCGCACCCGACCTCGTTCGTGCTCTTGTACCGTCACAATTCCTTTCCTTCTACTAATGCTATGTTCCTTCTTCTAGCGTGTACGGCGGCGGCTGGACAATCGGGGACCTGGATAGCGAAGATGCTGTTTGCCAGACTCTGTGCCGCGCAAACAATGTAGTCGTTGTGAGCGTTGATTATAGAAAGTATAAGACCGGATCTACTCTACCCTTCCCTGGCCTCCCGTGCTGAGAGACTGGGACTAATAATCATATTATCTAGGGCCCCTGAGAACCTGTTTCCGATTGGATTAGAGGATGTGTGGGCTGGTATCCTCTAGGTGTGTGCCTGCGGTAGGAATTTCGTCGTGGAGGTAGAGTGGTGCTGACGACAGTTTACTAGGTCTTTGGCAATCTCGAATCTCTCGGGGGTAAATCCGATTACGTGATAATCGGTGGCCTCAGTGCCGGAGCCAATATAGTAAGACTCTTCTCCCCTTTCTCTACCGGGTTCCTGATGTACAGCGAATTGAGTGAAAAGCTAATACCTAATCACTCAGGCCGCTGCACTCGTCCAACGTGCAAGGGAGAACAACCGCGTGTCGTCCCGCGGGCAAATCCTGCGAGTGCCGCTCGTTGTCCATCCTGCAGTTCAACCGGCCAACTTGGATTTCTCAAGTTACAAGGAGAATGCCGAGGCTCCATTCCTCCCTACCACGGCTGTGATGCAATTATTGGATTGGTACAATCCCGTGCCCGACGATGTGCGCATGTCTCCACTATTGGCCACAGGCTTCTCCGGACTGCCGCCTGCCTATATGCAGATTGCCGGTGTTGATCCCCTCCGGGACGACGGCTTTGCTTACGCTGAGAAGTTGGAAGAAGCGGGGTATGACACATTCCTCGCTGATGACGTTATGCGACCTTTCCAGGCTGACCACGATCCATTTTTAGAGTCCCGGTTCGGGTGAGCGTCTATCCCGGTCTGCCACATGGGTTCACGTTGTTCCCCATCAAGACCAAGGACGAGAGTGATCAAGATCTCATTCAGGCAGTCAAATGGCTGATTGGTGACGAGTAATGCCCATCATGTAGCAGGAGGCGGCATGGGGGCATTTCTTCAGTGACCTGCCCTAAACTGATAAGGTTCCAGGCCCGTTCTTGCCAATTAGAGCATTATCATATTGAAACTTAAGCATTTCACAGTGATCAGATAACTAAGCAATCAAATCCGGAGGGCTGAGCCGTCAGTTTAAACCTAGGATCGAGACTTCATTGATTGAAGTGTGAGCAGCGTTGGAGTTGGTTAACAGCTTAATATATAGATGTCGACGCGTTGTTCTGGTGCCGAGAGATTCGGCTTTTGATGAAATCTGTCTGAAACCGTACATCATGAAGTTGGGTGGTTTGGCGTCTAGCTGCAGAGGCCCAAGGTGCCCCTGCCTCCGGAACCTTCTCAGCAGGCATCGACGTCCGTTACGTCACATCTAGCCGAGAAATCACATCTTCATGGTCAAACCGAGCAAGCTCGGTGACCCGAAACCTCCTTGGACGTTCTTTTCTGTTATGGCCTCTTAGAATGCCATAAAACCTGACCGAGAAATTCTCCATGGTCAAATGGCATGTACCGGGTTTACCCCTACCTCCAACCCCTTCTTCAGCTTGAGCTCGAGGCAAACTCAAACTCTCCCGATATAGTTCGGCCTCCAAGGTCACCATTGATTGGACCTTCCGCGCAGCGGCCCACGCCTGTGTATCGCAACAGGCTATGTCGACTACGGCCAAACTAACTCCAAAGCGAAATGGAGAAGATAAAAAGGGCTGGAAGCAGCAAGAAGAATTTTCCAGCTCGCTCGGGGCTTGCGGACCTTGCTGGTCGGGCCGACTCGGACGGAAGGCCTCCACCGAGGGCCCAGCCGAAAGCTGTTCGAACCGGGCATACTAGCATACGAGAGAAGTGAACTTTAGGCAGGGCGACACCACAGGGGCATTGTACGATAGATTTAGGATAGCTCTACGGTCATTGGTTGGTTAAACGAGCCCGGAGATGACGAAGGGACTGAGCATCCATAATGTCCGAAAACACACTGTCTCTATCGGTATTCAGAGCAGAGCGGGCTCCCTGGGTGAGACATTTCCGTGTCTCAAACCCTCTGAATCCCAATTGACGCAAAACCAGTCGCGGGCAGAAATAATATCTCACTCCCGATTATGTTAGCTTCCAGTCGGCTCCGAATCGGGGCAACCATACGCCCAGCGGCTGAAAACAGTCGCTCGCACTCAGCAGACATCGGTGGGATCGATATGAAATCCAGTGCCATCACAGATAGCCTCGGGAACTGCTTGCGCCTGGAATGCCAGTATTCATACGGATCACTTACCTCACTATCAGCCTCTAAAGCGCTCAGCAGCCAGCATTCATACTCGTCTCCCAACGAGCTATCTGACGGCAATATCAAGGCTATCCGGCACTTATCTTTCTTAAACTGGCTAAACTTGTTGTGGAACGTTTTCCTCCTCTTCACAACGGGTTCACCGCTCATATGGGCAATCTCAAGCTTCGAGTAGCTATCTTCCCACACCTGCTTAACCACCTATTCGGGTCAATTATCCCACTCACGCTCAATCGCCTTCCAGCCAAACGCGGGATGGAAGGCCAGGGCGACGTAGTACATGGGGGTATCGTCGAGCCTTTCGTAATACTCGTTGATTTTCTCCTAAGCTGGTTACACATTCACTCGGAAGTGCTCTGGTTCGGCGTACTGGTCGATCTTCTCCTTTGCCTCTTTAAGGTTAGAGAGCAAGTACTCGTGTGCTATTAATACGTCTGTGATATTGCTATATGATTCTTTGAAATGGTGTCTTATGTGAACGGCCTCTAGTAGCTTGATTCCAGCTATCTAGTCCAGGATGCTATTTACATCAAAGATGATGAATGTAATGGCAGTGGGTCAGGTACGGTCCAGAAGGTGCCACAGGCTCTATATCAAGACTGAAGCTTGATGATAATAATAACGATGTTCCATTACGCCCGTGGTTAGAGAGGGGCAGCTACGTTGATTCGCTAAGCCTATTCTAGAAGCGTCCAATACTCAGTTCCAAGCCCTAGTAATCTGTCTCCATCCAAATGCCTGAATTTCTCTTATACACTTTAATCCGTCTCTTACTATTTGACCTGTCCTTTTCCAATTCTGGAGCCTGTCTGATGACATACAGACCACTCTCCTCCGCCGCCATTGGCGAAGAGTCCACCTGCCTTAAGACGTTCGGTGTAGCTAACCTACCAGCTGCGGGCAACCACAGGTATAGGTAGAGGGTTGGTGCTGAAAAGAAAAGGCGAAGACGGAGGATAATTTGCTCTCCGTTGTTTGGAGGACCTTGCGCAACTTCCAATACCTCCGTTTGCCTTGGTTCTGAAGGCAGTCGCGAGGTCCGGCTGAGCGTGGTGACCAGCTTTCAGTGTGAGAAATAGGCGGTTCAGTCCAGTCCAGATACCCTGGACTGGACCGCCTATGTAACAGGAAGCACTGAACTGGACCGCCCAGCAGTCCAGAGGCCTTGGACTGGACCGCCTGCCATAATTGGACTGGTACCAAGGTCAGACTAAAACTTGGTATGGCGATGAAGTTTCGGTGTTGTTGTGCCTAGGTATGCTTCAGCAGCTGCCTGTGCAGCCAGCCTGCCATACGGCCAACTTCTTACTCTGCAATGTCTGCTTTAGGATAGATTTCGAAGGTATGTAGGCTGGCCAAATAATCATATTTTCCACCAAACTCAACCAATCAGATTGCACTATTTACTCACCTAACAATATGGGCCTTAAATGGGCGGTCCAGGCGGTCCTATGACGTTGGACTGGACCACCTGGTCCAGAAATTTTGCTGGACTGGACTGGACTGAATAGGCGGTCCAGTCCAAGAGCCCATTATGGACCGCCTATTTCCCACACTGCCAGCTTTTGCAGAGGAAGATGAACTCTCCTAAGGTCTTCTCTGTGCCTGTTAAGGCCCCGATGGGGCGTTGAAGGCAAAAGCGTGGTCGGGTGGCCTGAAAAATGCCCCTCCACTAGCAAACCACTAACAGCTGCAGGAAGGGGGGAAAAATTTCAGGGGAGAGTTATTATCCCAGTCGATATATATCTCCACCTTTAGACAATTACCCCGTGCTGGAGCATACGCATTACATAAAACCTATATTTCTCGGCGTCTTTTCTTTTCGCTTTACCCTCCACTGCTCCCCTCACCCAGTGACAATTTCAGTGTGGCTAACAATCAGGTTCAAACTTGACAAGTCTCAATCAAGCTCGACCGCTCGTCAAGTCAAGTTCTCAAGTCGAGTTTGAAGCTGCCATTCAATCAATCAAGTTCAATGAGTGTCAAGCTGTCAAGTACTTGACGTTCATCATTGGACATTTTACGAAACCACACAAACTCTAGGTTAAGTCAGGAGCACGAGTGCCACGTGGGACTCGTGGGACGAAATCGACTTGGACCCACAAAAACCCGCAACAACGCGTCGGATCGACGCGTTATTATACCCCTACACGCGTTCTGGGACCCAAGCGGCTATCAACCAGTCAAAACTCACCTATGACATCTTCTACAATATAATCTATACATATTACCCGATTAGGCATAGTACATCAAGTGCTTGACAAGTTGTCAATCGAGGTGGCTCAATGGTCAAGTCAAGCTTCAATCGAGCTGAGGTAGCGTTCAATCAACCAAGTTTGAGGGCTGGAATTGAGCTTGACTGATTGTTAGCCACACTGCCCAGTGTTGCACTAGAACCCCTGCTGAAACTCTGCCTGTGTTTCCGTACTCCATCAGTTGTAGTTAGTATGAAAATGATTACTGATCCTCCGTCGGTTAGTAATCAGATATACATTACTCATACCAGTGGATGGTTAAAGTGAATGCCTGAACATCATTCGTGCTTGTTGAGCTCTTGACAATATATGATTACTGATCCTTCCGGCTTGGCTGGATGCTAATGCATTTCATAATGTATTGGCCGCAGGTTTTCACAATACTGGTAAAACTGGTGATAGATGAATAGTAATCATCGTTCATCGTAATTACGTAAAGCGTCCGGGGATTATAAATTACTAATCGTGACACCCTTAACAGACACATGGCCTCGGGGTTGCTTGATCACTTACTACACACAAGCGAAACAGTACCTACGTATTGAACGGCATAGAAATAGATATAAAAAAGACCTCATAACCCCACTAGCTTAATTCTTTTCCTCATCGTCTCACAATAACTCACAACTCACAACTATTCGGCATAATCAACAGCTCCAAAATGGCATCTCACACCAGCGAGGCTCCAATTGTCTTTGTGGTAGGAGGAACAGGTGCTCAAGGGATTCCTGTCATTAAGGGTCTCGTCAAGGATGGCAGCTACAAAATCCGCTTCCTCACCCGCGACCTCAATTCTGCGAGAGCAAAGCATCTGATTGCTCTCGGCAACGCTGAACCAATTGTCGGAACGTTTGCCAGTGAAGAAGACCTCCGAAAGGGATTTCGCGGCGCCCAATACGCATTTATCAACATTGACGGGTTCAATTGCGGAGAGAAGACCGAGATGTTCTGGGCTATACGGAGTTATGAACTCGCTTTAGAAGAGGGCATTCAATTCTTTGTGTATGGCAATCTTGATTTGGTTTACAAGAAGAGCGGACACGACCCAAAGTTCCGTACTGGCCATTACGACGGAAAAGGACGGGTTGCTGAATGGATCCTACACCAAAACAAGGATCCACACAATTCAGCAAGGATGGGCGTTGCAATCTTTACCACGGGTCCGTATATGGCAATGTCAATCGGACGCGGAACTCCCATGAGCCCCAAGGTCGAGGATGGCGTGGTGACATGGCGGGTACCCCTAGGCGACGGTGCTGTCTGCCATGTCGACTTGGATGATTGTGGGTATTACGTGCGTTGGCTTTTTGATCATCAGGATCGAGCGAACGGGTTGGATCTCGAGGTTGGCATCGACATGGTTGCCTACGACGAAATGGCCAAGGCTTTTGAGAATGTTACTGGGCACTCGGCAAGGTACATCGATACCGACCTAGACACATATTGGATTTCAGGCCCTTTTGGGGATGGATCGCTGAGCAGCGCGTATAACTCCGATCTTAATGACCCAGCTGCGATGAACCTGCGTCAGAACTTTACTGGGTTTTGGAACATGTGGAAGGCTTCTGGCGGTAATAAAGGTGTGATCCAGCGAGACTTCAAACTTCTTGACGAGATCCACCCAAAAAGAGTCAAGTCGGCGGAGGAGTGGTTTAGACGAGAAGAAGCAAAGGGGATTGAGCAGGGCTTGGGAAGCCTTTGGGATCGGGTAAACAACCTCAAGCCTGTGCTGAAGATTGCGGAGGATGGCCGGAGGGGGCGTCTGTGAAGTACTCTAGTTCATCTACGTTTTTTTGTCTATCAGTCATCTAAATACTCCCTTCAATGCGTACTCTTGCAAACGTTATGTTTCTGGCGGAAGTATGCTCCTCTCGACCAATACAAGCCATACCGCCACGTATCTTGGGCGCTCAGTCTTTCTCCTTTCTCTCTCCTTATCAAGCAACCTTCTTAAAATCTTTCGCATTGGACTCTTAGGTACCACTTCGACAAATTCGATCCCACCCTTTAACTATTTATGCCTTCCCTTGTGCTCCTCTACATGCCCGTGTATGCCCCTCTTGATTTGCTCACGTGGTTTATCCAGCGCGTTATCTGACTTTAGACGAAGGATTTACAGCATGGTCGAATAGTATTCGGCTAAGGAACAATCATACGATGGCGATTCCCTAGAGGCATTTTCTGGCATAATTCATCAGTGTAAGCTACCCGCCCAGTTGCCATAGCCAGACATCCCAATAATGAATAAATACATAATATTGCCATATTCTTATGTATTCATAGTCGTGCCCTTATATTCTTATCTATTCTTAAGCTTATGAATTATTCGTAATATAAGCTTGAGGGCCCACTTATATCGTCGTCGTCGCTGGCGAGTTCCATGACCTCGTCACCTACTGCCACATAGACTTTGCGGATCAAGTCGTTCTCCACCCAATTGCTCAGGCAATGAAGTTCCTCGACAGTATCAGCTTAGTGCCGTGCCCTGGCCCATGGAATTGTCCGTCGTGCGCAAGAGAATGCCCGTTCCGGGTCGTCTGGCATCGCTGGTACACGGAGTGGGTCAATGGCCAAGCACGAAACGTTGGAGGAGCTCGTCCAAATCCTTCTAGAGGCTTCGTCGGCAGCAACGCGCGTCACGGCTGCAATCAACATGAAACACGCTCGTGTAAGCAAGCCTGGTGGGACATCCCTGTGGGGGAGGTGGCGGATCCATATTCTTAAGAATATAAGAATTATGTATTCATTGGCAGCCTCTATATTCTTATCCTTATGCATAAGCTAAAGAATGAATATACTCTTAAGAATGGATATATATTCATTACTGGGATGTCTGACGTCGAGATTCCAGGGGTTTTCCGCTTTTCGTTGCTTCCAGTAGTCGCCGCTGAGAATGCCGTCGTCGGTATACCGTCCAACGTGGGAGGCCCAATCATAATCGATGTCGATATCTCGGCGGCCGAGGATGTCGATGTCCTCTTCCTCCAGCGGGCGGTCAGGCAGCATGCGGGCGAGTTCATGCCAGTCCTCCTCCACAATGGGCTCCTCATGGAGCTCAAGCTCAAATTCATCGTCCTCTGCCCTCAATTCTTTGTTATCTGGCTCCCCATAATGATCGTCCGCGTGGGCATCGTGGTGCTCGGTGCAGCACTTGTACGCAGTCGGGAAGGAATCGAACCGCTGTCCGCCCACCACGAGCAACTCTTGTGGAGAGCGATGTGGATGAACCATCATCAATTTAACACGGCAGAAGTCGTTAAACTGGGGAGAAGCCTCCATGGACTTGTATCGAGGGAAGTAAGCTAGGACCCTTTGCTTCGCATTAGCAGCGAGTCTCCTCCACGTCTTGAGATTGTACGATTGCAGGTACTCGAGGTAGGTTACATCCTCATGCTGGTCATTTCGCTCCAGATATTTACTGTAGCTGCCGATAGTCTCATTGACATCTTCGTCGACGCGATACGAACGTGCATGTTGCTCCAACGGACGGCAGTCGACGGAGACGACCATCCGTGTGCCTTCCTGCAGAGGGATGTTAAGCAGAAGGTGGGAAATCTCCTGCGCCGAGTAATCCCTCTCGGCAATCAGCTTATTCATAAGGCGAGAGGAGAAGGATAATAAGGGCTGGAGGTGTGCCGTATGCGGCAAGACCTGATCTGCAAGTTTGCAGTACCGGTAAGGCTCAGTCTTCTTCTCAGATTTGCTGCAATACTTCGCAGCGTACGTAATAACCGCCTGTAAGCTAGTGCAAGGAGATATGTCGATATTGGCTAGCCAGCCTAGGATGATAGCAGGATTGAAGTGGTTCATGAGGCTGTCGTTCCGTGCCGCCTCGAAGACGTAGTACGACCTTCCTTCCTTCCTGATAACCGCAGCCAGCTCCCGCAAGGCACGAGGGAAGTCAAAACGACACTCCCTCTTTGGATTGGCCGCGTTGGCCGCCTCGATGTCTGCAGCAGCGCCCTCCATATCCCTCGCGATGTCACCGGTTCTCTTCCTCACACGCAAGCAGTACGTGGTGTTGCACTTGTGGCGCTGGCAACGGTTGACAATTTGCGAGAGCCGCAGGAATGTCATCTCTATGCTTAGGGGATCTACGCTCAGCGGATTACCCTCACCCTGAGGCATAGTCCGACTCGGCTCGGGGTTAATGGCAGTGACATGGAATCCCCACGTGCGTGCAAATACATCACGAGCGGCTTCGTCCTCCATGTCGGCTCCGGGGCAATTTTCCATCCAGTACAGGCCGTGGTTGTGTGGACTACCACGCCCTTGCCATTCGTACCGATCCCAGTAATCCGTGATGTTGAACTTCTTGCTTAACACGATATCTCGAAAGAGGCAGTATCGCCGGTAGAAGTGGAAAGCAGCAATGTGAGGGTTCTGACGCAATACGCGGCGCGATAGAGCCATCCTCTCCGGCTCGGTGGCGGCAAGCCAGTCGTCATACTGGGACATGTGCTGGTAGAGACTCCGCCAGTGTAAATCTGCCGGGCTAAACGTGATGAATGCACCAGGACAACCAAGGTTATATGCATAAGCCTCGAGGTCCTGCCTCCTTTTGTTCCAGAAGGGACGCGTACCGCGAATAGACACCGCATGCCTTGTGATCGAGTTGATAAGCGCCTGCGCCTCGGGGTCTTCGCTGTGTTCCAGCGCCTGAATGAGTTGCTCTCGCGTCAGGGGCTGCTGTCTTCCATCATGTTGCTTCACGAAGAATCTGGACCGTGAACGTGCTTGTGACCGCATTAGCGTGTTGAAGGCGACGAAGCGGAAGGTCGGGTGGCGTGCAAAACGCCCGTCGTGCCAACGCATCGCGTGCTCGACGTAATCCTTGTAATCAATGGAGCGCAATCGAGGTTCAACAAAGTCGGCTCTACCGTCAGGAAAGAGGCAGGGAAACGCCAAGGAGAGTAGGGCATGAGAGCAATTGAACTCATTAATGGGTGTGTGTCGTATATTCGGGAGCTGCAGCTCGTGTTGTGCCTGCGCCTGGAAGCTTGTGGAACGCCCTGAATCAGCTCCTGATTCTCCGGAGAGAATAGACCGCAGAGCATCGAGCTCCGTGTCCTTGGCCAACAGGTCCGGCACCGCAGCCTCGTCCTCCAGGTCAGGCTCTGCCTCCTGATCTTCCTCGGGTGAGTCGGGTCCAACATCGGCAGCCTCCACCTGACTCTGGGGGATAGCATCCAGGACATTGCCATCTTGGGGCAATTGATTCAGCCGCTCTTCGTCGATGACAACGCATCGATAGCCAGGATGATGGCGGCGGAGGTAGTCTAGCCATATGACAACCGGCTGGCGGCGCACGCGGAACTGGCGGGTGAATTGCCGGCTAAGATTTGCATGGGACGACGTATTCGCAGGACGTAGTAATACAGTGGTATCCACGGCGCCGCTGAGCCGTCGGTGATCCCACAGCGGCGCCGCGGTGAGGCGTGGCGCCCACCGGCTGATCCAGGACCCCCGCCGCCTGCGGCGCCCGGCCAATGGTATCCCGGTATATCCACATCGGGCCCCCGCGCTGGCCACCCGGATGACCGTGGATATTCGCGAATATCCATGCTCCCTCGCTGATCGGCCCCTATAACTTCAGGGAGCTCCAGGGGCCTCCAGCGCCCTCCAGAGCCTCCGGGGCACCTGGGGTGCCCCGGTCCTGCTGATCTGGCGCTGGAAGGCGCTGGAAGGCCGGCCCGGCCTGAAGATTATTTATATATCTCTGCAGACCCCAGGCCCGTCTAGGCTGGCCTATTCTCTCTGACGACCCCGTATGCGATGGATTGCATCATCTGCCGCCTCTTTAATTGATATCCGACTATGACGACGAGAAAACGGGCTGGGAGGAAGAAGGCGGCGGCTGTAGCTGACTCGATAACCGTCAGGACCAGCACTGCAATGACTACTGCGACCGGGGCTGCCGCCGGGGCCGCTGCAGCCGGCACCAGGCACCACGGTCGCGTCGGGCTTAACGCGCGCAATAACGCTGAGCTACGTGCTAACGCACAGCATATCCTCTCGATGATCCAGGACGCAAGGCCGAGAAATACACTGGCTGCGTATGAGCCGAAGCAGAAGGAGTTCAGGGACTTCTGCGAGCGCAAGCAGTATCAGGATGCGGATACCGTCACAGAAGACAAGCTCCTCCTCTTCCTTGTTGAGGAGGTTGCGGACCGGCCGCTCAGGGCCAAGAGCTACAAGGCAGCTGAGGATACTCTACAGGAGGCTACGCGGCTTGCCTGGCGATCAGTCCGCAGCTATACGACCGCTATCACCGACCTGTATCGTGCGCAGAAAGCGCTCGGGATGAATACCCACCCTTCGCCCCGGGAGGATAACGTTCGGGAGTACCTCAAGTCCCTCCAGCGCCGGGATGCGCAGCAGGATAAGGCCAGCTACGCCGATAAAGGCCGTGATACCCTCCTCGATGGATATACAGAGCAGGAATTCGAACGCGTCTGCTACGAGCTCTGGGCGCATAGCAGCACTGCTGCTGAGTGCCACCTGCGGACTCTCGTGGATCTGCTGCTCGGGCACTACATGCTGACCCGGGGCGGCGACCGCCGCGCAGCTGAGATCTCGGACCTCTTTACCTTCGAGTTCGAGGGGGAGGGCCCGACCTGCTGCATGCCCCTAATCTTCACAACAAGGGCGGGAAAGCAGAACCAGCATGGCCGTCTTGAGACAGCCGGGGCCCTCCGGAATAAGAACCCGATTATCTGCATGCTGGGCGGTCTTGCCTTCTACCTCCTCTATCGGTGGGATATAGCTGCCGACGAGCCGTTTCCAGACCTTAGCCAGAGGTCTGCATGGTACGATACGCGGCTGATTAGAGGGAGCGGGAGCGGGCATGACCATACAGCAGCCCTCTCATATAACTCGCAGCGAGACTGGGTTGTTAAGGCATTTACATATGCCGGCATCGCCTCGAGGAAGAAGACACACGTTGGCCGGAGCTCAGGGGCCAAGACGGCCGAGCTGAAGGGGATCAGCGAGGACCAGATCCGCCGGGCAGGCCGCTGGAACCAGGAGCAGATGATCGGCTGCTACCTGAACTCCCTGCCTCGCAAGTTTATGCGCACTATGGCCGGGCATCTGCCACAGAAGGGGTGCTTCGAGATACGCCGTGCTGGCATCATGCCGCCAGAGACCCTCCTCTCTCTAATCTGGCCAGACCTCGACCGTTGGAAGGGCCGGTTCGGCCCTGCTCCCGATCATATTAACGACCTTGCGGCTATGGGGCTTACGAGCCTGCTCTCATACCTCCGTGAGGTCATCCTGCAAGACTCGGTCTTCCTGATCAAGCAGTTCCCAGATAGCCCGGTTTGGAACCACCCGGTCTTTCAGCACGAGGCCTACTCGCAGTTCGCACAAGAGGTATCAGCCCTCGTGCAAGAAGAGGGCGAGAGGCCGAGCCAGCTAGCCCTGCTAGCCCAGGCTGTCCCAGCTCTTGCAGACTACCTCCAGTCCGTCGATACCCGCAACGACACGAGGATCACCAGCCTACGGGCCGACCTTAGGGCGGATCTGAGAGCCGACCTACGAGCTGAGCTTCAGGGCGTCAGGGAGCAGGCCTCGCAGCTCCAGTCGCTCTTTTCAACTGGCCTCACCTTCCAGCTTAAGACAGCCGCCAACTCTGGTCTCCTGCAGCTACAGCCAGCACCAGTACTGCCGCCAGCACCAGCACTTACTGCTGCCGCCGCCGCTGCTAAAGAGGCCCAGAGCCAGTATACAACAGCTTACTCAAGCAATAGCAGCAACAGCCGCTCAGTTACCCCAGGGCTAGAAAGACCGCCACAGCATCGTATGTGCCGGGAGGTTAAGACAGTCAGGGACTTATGGAGAGAGTGGACGGTCGGGCTACGAGGCCAGCAAGCTATTGCTACTCTCGATAGCCGCTGGGGAAGCCGGTGGCGGGCTGGCCGGCAGAGCGAGGTGCAGTGGTACTCCCTACGGCTCGAGATCATCAAGGAGATTCGCCGTATGGCGCAGGCTCAGCGTATAAGCGAGGAGGCTGCGATGTATGCTATAAGCCTGCAGCAGCAGCAGATGGGCTACTCAATTGACCAGCTCTGCAAGTTCCTCCGAGCTAATAGAAAGACCCGGCTAACTATGCAGAAGAAAAAGAAGTGAAAAAGAGGGGTCGGCAGTATCTATAGGGTTTATAAGTAATTCATAATCTACAATCTCTATCTTCCTCTCGTGGGCTGTGAATAATACCTCTTCTATCCGCAGGCCGCCTCGGGCTAGGCAAGCAGTTCGCGGCCCTCCGGGCTGCCTGACGGATCCGGGATCGGGGGGCCTTGCTCGATAGCTTCAAGCAGGTTCCCGATCATTGCGCAAAGATAGAGACCCTCGATTACGTAGGAATTGCGTTACGCCGGTCAGGCCGGGCGACCGTGGAGAGGGGGTAATATTTGCAGTCGCTGAGGGCACGGACGCGATTTGGCGGCGTTGTGGCGCTAAGCCGCTGAATCCGCCACCAAAAGGCCGCCGTGGATATCCTATTGTTCAACTCCTGCGGCAAAAGCGGGAGCTGGTTGTACACTAAGCCAACCTCGCGGAGAAAGTGAACTACGTGCCCCCGATACTTGTACTGCTGCCCTCGCACAAGCATAATGTTCACGTGGACGTGAACACGAGCAATCAAAGACTCTTCCGTAGGCGTAAGCTGGGGCAACCGGGCCGGTACAGGGCCAAAGTCGAGCTGATTATCCGCGGAGAAGAAATACGGCTCGTCGGGGCGGCGTTTCTCATCCTTTCGATAACAACGCGCACAAATGCCATCGCAATCGATCTTCATCTGGAACCAACACTCTTGGCATCGACCGCAAAACTGCATTTGGTCATTGTCCAGCTTTGTCCAGAACTCGCGGAGGATTGCCTTATCGCGACCAGTCAAGGCGCAAGCCTCAAGGTCGCCATTCCACACCGGATCTTGCGCATGAAAGACCGCCGATTCTTCAGGTGGAATGATCACTGGACTCCGAATACGTCGTGGCGGCATTGACGATCGAGTTTGCCTTCGAGATTTTCTTGGCCGCCCTCCTGTACCAGGGGCAGGACCACGGCGACCACGCCTTGGCTGTGCGGAAGGCTGCCGCAAGCGATGGCGAAGAGGGCTTCCATCCACGCAATCATTATCGTCGTTCTCGTCTTCGTCCCCTAGATCGGAATCAGACTCTTGCCAATTGGAAGGCTCCACAATATCGTACGGTATATTAGAGCCAGTCCTCAACGCCGCCAATTCTTTAGATCAATAGAAATAGGCGGTGAACTGGCTGCATTCGATGGATTAGAGGTAAGACCCTTATTCCGCGCCGCATTTTAATGCAACAGCGCCATATATTCCCGCTTCAGAGACTGACGTTGGAGTGTCATGCAGCTTGTTCAAAGTCAGTCTACGCGCTGGAATTCTTATTTTCTCTCTATTGGACGCGTCCTTAACGTTAAAGAACGCATCCAGCTCTTCTGCGATCAATATGAGCCTCCACTGGGCGACAAGGGCGTCCTGGACAACCGGCTTACACCGCGGCAATGGGATGAGCTGGGACACCTGCATGACCAACTCGAGACATTCTACGAAGCCACAATCATGAACGAAGGGAGGCAGTGGACTCTAGCGGATCATTTTCAATCGTTGGATTGGCTAATTGATGAAATCCAACTTGCTCGGCAAAAATTTGAACAACTTGCTGACGATGCCCTCCGCAAGCGTGGTCCGAATCAGCAGGATACCCAAAGCGAAGTCGACGATTATAATTGGCTTGCTGCGGCAGCAGAAGTTGCGTGGAAGAAATGCGAGAAGTACTACAACAAGGCTGATGAATCGCCCGCTTATTACGCCGCTATATCGTTGAACCCAACCCTCAAGAACCAGTGGTACCATCAGGTTTGGAATGACAGCGATGATAAGCGTGCCTGGATCCAGGCAGCCGTTGGGGCTGTCAAAGAGCTCTAGATTGAGGAATATCGAGGAAATTTTGCTGGCGGAGCCCCAGTTCCTACTCACGTCTCTAAGGCCCCGGAATTAAAGGAGAAATCGTTCACCTCGGTTCGGAACCACAAGCGGCTTAAGCTACGCCAGTGCGATCCTAAATTGAGTCATGAACTACCCTCGGTGGACCACTACAACGAGTTTATCACCACTGACGTTATCAGCCTTAACGATGACGAAGAATTCGATCCCATTCAGTACTGGAATGAGCGCTATCACTCGCAGACGGACCTAGCTCGTATGGCGCTGGACGTGTTGGCCGTGCCTCCCATGTCGGATGAGTGTGAGCGCTTATTTAGCAGCGCCAAGCTCCTCCTTACGGATCGTCGTTCACGACTTCGGATGGACATAATCGAAGCCAGCGAGTGCCTACGGGCTTGGTATGGATGCCCAGAGCGGAAGGCATTTGATAACTCCAGTATCGGCTTGATGGAAGACGAAGCAGGGGATGAGGCTGGGGCCGGCAGGCGGGGGGCGGAAGGGGAAGAAGACGGCGGTGGAGATGATGGTAGTAAGGAGTCAAATATATTGGAGAACATTGCTGGTGAGGATAATGGGTTCATTGCTTAGCTAGTAACATGGGGTTTTGTGTCGCAATTTCTGATGGATCTGGGTCGTAGTGATAAAAGCTCTTGATCCTTTCTATCTAACGACTGAAAAGAGGTCGGTTTCTTATACATAAGATCAGTAAGGCCGCCAGGGCCGCTGTGTTGAAGAACTTGCATTTTGGGAGACATAGCTGATACCAACCTCTGACTGGAAGTTCGGACCTCCGGGCAGCGTGTCTAGAGAGCCAGTCTGACTAGCTGGAAGACCTTCTTTCCGGTTTGATCGATTGTATGACGTTTCGGTCGGTTGTTCTACATTATATATCGTCGAGGTATATTCAGCGGCTTACTAATCGTCCCAAAGGGGTAAAAATATGATCTGGATCTGTTCTGGATATCCAGGAGGCAGCACGCCTTCACCTCTGGACTGGATTGGAGCGACCCTCGGATCCAGCTCCAATCCAATCCAATAAGATCACTGCCAAGCTCTGAGAATCCCCTAGCTGCGCGAGAGCATCCAACAGCAGGATATTACTGCTTTTTGCGATTGCTGGATACATATGCCAGATCAGGGTCAGGAAGCTAACTTCTGTGAACTTTTGGTCAGTATTCGCTCGCACACCGAGCAACACATGCTCTATCTTCTCAGAATCGCTATCAAGGTCGAGAAGCTGCGCATGGCAAATTGGACTAAATATCATCAAGGACTGAGGATGGTTAGGAATGCAGTAGCATCTCAGAACTGCTTTTATTTGTCATGCGTATGTGCGCGATATCAGGGAGGCCACTCTCGAGTACATCATACACGAGACACGAACGGTGTCTTCCAGTACCCAGGGAAGTACGTCGGCAGCTTCGTAGCAATCCACCTCACGATGGCCGCGTTTGTCTCCTCCGGCTTCTCCTGCGCAACCCAGTGCCCCGCCTCGATGCTCACCTCGGTGAGGTCCTCGCACAACTCCCGCATGGGCTCACTCAGCCTCGAAAGCGCTGTGTCGCAGACGTTATCCCAGCGTGCCTCGATGAAAAGGACTGGGTAGCAGAGCCGACCCCCGTTCGGTGCCTTCTCAATGTAGGCCTTGTTGGCCTCGTGATTGCGGTAGTAATCGTTGGGGCCTTCGAAGCCATTCCGCTCAAATTCGGCGACCATGCGGTCAAACGCAGACTTGTCGTCCTTGAATAACGTGGTCTCGAACGGCAAGTCTGGCGCAGCAGGGGCGCCGCCAAACCACCCGCCGCTCTTCCGCAGCGACGCAAAGAGCGAGGGCTTGCCGTAGCTCTCGGGGCTGCCGCTTCTGTATAACAACTTGACGGTGTTGGGCACATTCGCCCGCAGCTGCGCGGCACTGGTGTCGGGCTGCTCGATGTGAAAGGCCTGGTAATCCCACTGCGCGAGGGGGTACTGGTCCTCGGGATACAGTTCGCGGTTAGAGCCGGCGACGAGCGCCTCCAGGCCGAGCTCGAGAACGTGGTACGACACGGCCATGCAGCACACGCCGACGCACTTCTCCGGGTGCTGGGCAGCGAGAGCCCAGACATGGCCGGCGCCCCAGTCGTGGCCGATCCAGACGGCCTTGTCGCGACCAAGATGTGCAAGAAGCGCCAACATATCCGATACGTGATGCTCCAGGGCGTAGGCACTGGGCCCCTTGGGCACGCTAGAGCGTCCGTAGCCGCGTGTGTCCGGTGCGATAACCCGGAAGCCCAGAGACGCGAGAGCGAGGAGCTGAGGCTTCCATGTCTCGCCGTTCGCAGGCCAGCCGTGGATCAAGATGATGAGCGGTCCTCCGGAAGGTCCGGCGGACCAGTAAAAGGTGGTCTTATCGCCGCTGTGGGTGAATTGGTTCTCGTTGAGAGTCGGCGGAGCCATCTTTGGCGATGGAACCTGTTCCAATCTTGGTCAAGGTCAAGACGTCGCTGACTTGGGCGTGGTTAGCACTCTGGCAGCAATCGAGGATGGTGTTTGCGCTGATGGGAGAATGTGTGAATTTAAACCATGCCGTTGACCCCGAGAAGCGCGGGTGAAGCGTCGCTACTCCACTTGCGGTGTGCCTCGGCCCTTTTGCTGATTAGTCTACAGATGTCGCCTTCAAAAGTCTTCGGCTACGCTAATGAACGCCACATCCTTTAACCCCTGTAACTACTTTCCCATACATCACACGAGGATTGACTTACAGTAGGGTCTCTCCCTAATTCCTCTATAACCTTTGGGGTTACGGGGGAAGCTTATTTTTGAAGTACTGACTAGGACCTGCTATATTCTGATTGCGTTTAGTGGGTTCAAGTGTGCTCTAAGTACCCCTTTGTATTTATCCCTGGTGTGGCGTTGTTATTGCTTTTTCTTGACCGAAAACTTTTGAAGGCTTCCTCCGTATAGAGCCGCACTATCATCAAGGCTATGCGAGGGCACAGTGCAAAGAGGACAGACAGTAAGACGAAAGCGAGAAGAGTCGTTCCCGGGCAACTACCCAATCCAGCTTGAAAATCAACGTGGCCAAAGCACGAGGTGACGCGTCTCCCCCTGCTGCACTTCGCAATGATTAGTAAATGCTCCAGTTTGCAGCCGGTGATAATTAGGTAAACGCTCCGGTTTGCAACCAGTAATGATGAGTAAACGCTCCAGCCTGCAGCTAAGGTAAGTTTAATATCTTCTGCCCTAGTGAACTTACACATTTAAGTAAGATTAGCAATCACACCTGAGACACAAATCTTTCCGTAAGTCATTTATCAGCAGCCTTTAAATCTAGAGATAAAGTAGGATTCTAAGAAGCATTAATATAAATTAAAAGGATTACTGAAAGAAGATGTAAGTTAAAGGTCACATTTACAATTATTTCTTTTCAACCTCAGGAGGAACTTCCTCTACAGTTATAGAAACACACCCGCAGGAATTATGACTAGTCGCCGTATCTTCGTCGTTGGCGCTACTGGCGCTCAGGGTCTGCCTGTGTGTCGCGGATTGGCGAGAGGCGGCTACACTCTGCGCGTCCTGACACGCGACTCCAAATCAGCGCGGGCACAGGAACTTGCCAAGCTCGGAGACGTCGAGTTCGTCGAGGGAACTTTTGCCAACGAAGCCAACCTGCGCAACGGATTGACGGGATGTTGGGGAGCCTTCGTTAATATTGATGGTTTCAACTGCGGAGAGAAAACCGAGACATATTGGACGATCCGCTCGTACGAGCTAGCAGTCGAGGTGGGCATCAAGTTCTTTGTGTTCGGCAGCCTCGATTACGGCTACAAAAAGAGCGGCTACGACCCGAAGTTCCGTTGCGGCCACTATGATGGTAAGGGCCGGCTGGCGGAATGGATGTTGCAACAAAGGAAGAGCAACGACATGGGCGTCGCAGTCTTTACTACAGGGCCGTATATTGAGATGACAGTCGCGGCGGCAATCATCATGGTCCCGAAGGTGGAGAATGGAGTCGTTACTTGGAGGGTACCGCTCGGTAAGGGTGCAGTGCCTCACGTCGCCCTCGACGACTGCGAGCACTACGCTCGCTGGCTTTTCGATCACCCAGAGAGGTCTGACGGGATGGACCTTGAGGTGGCCATTGCCCACATCCCCTATGCAGACCTAGCTGCAGCGTTCCAAAAGGTGACGGGAAAGCCAGCCCAGTACATCGATGAGCCTATGGACGTTTACTTCGAAAACCTTCCCATCTCCAACGAGCCGGCCGGATACAACGCCGACTTCGCCGATCCGGCGACAATGTCGATTAAGGAAAACTTCAGTGGTTTCTGGACCATGTGGAAGCACTCTGGAGGGAATGAAGGTATCATCAAGCGGGATTACGCGCTGCTGGACGAGATCCACCCGAATAGGATCAAAACAGCGGAGGAGTTCTTCCGGAGGGAGGATGCAAAGCGCCGTGCCGCTGGCCTAGGGAGCCTCTTCGAAATTATTGAAGGTGATAAACTAGTGCCGATCTTAAAGCTTGGTGAGGATGGTAGGAAAGGCAGCCTGTAATTACCCGTTGGCAGTGTGGGGCTTGCAAGCATGCCAACCTCTACGAGGTTGGTCACAAAAACCTGATCCAGCCACATTAATATGTGGTCCACCGCTTTTTGTTCAACCTCTACCGACAAGGTCCCAAAAACCCACCTAATTTACCAATTTCCAAGTAAAGCTTCATCAACGTCAAGATGCTCCATATACGTCGTGATTCTAGGCAATCTTTGCCCGCCTCTACTTGCGGTGTCCCGGTTGCGCCCGTACCGTGACGCAGTTAGCCAGCCAGAGCCTGCATAGATATCTGGCTACCGCTGGCGAAGCTCACCTAGCTCCGGACTGGAACAAAATGCGCACCTTCTTCCAATTCCCTTGACGAGGCCCATCGCTCATCCCCAGCCCGTATATCACGAGCTCATTAAGTGAGGATACCAAGAACAGGCGAGGAGCAAATTTAGGACTCATCCATACCGAGAGGGATGGCTGGCGAGAGACGCCACTTCCCGTTAGCTGCAAGCTTTGGCGCCGGGGCGGCCGGGGCTGCCGTCTGTGGTACAGGTGCCTTTCCTGATGTCTGACCAGGGTGTGGCCAGGGATAGCCAGCTGATGCCATGAAAAACAAGCATTAGAACGGCAGAAATCAAGGGGATCAATAAAGCGGCTGGTGGTGGCTCGCCAACACGATTGTGTCTGCCGATCTTACCTACTTATCTTTTAGCGCAGATCGAGCACACTGAGTTCGGTCAGCTCTTGGAAAACCTCATCGTCCTTGCGAATCTGTGGCATATTGCAGATCGAGTCTTTGAGAAGTATCAGGTCGTGGGAGCCAAAATAAGCGATTTCGTTGTGGCATCTCAGCGCTTGCTGCTCAACAAGTACTGATTTATATTTTCAGAGAAAAATTAACTAGTAGAGAAGTAGTGCGTCTACCTACATAGACCCTTTACCCTGCATCCCATAGGCAAGGGCATTAGCGGAGGCGGCTGTGTTGAGAAAGAGTTATGAGTAACGCGTCTAATACGGAGTTACAGGCATGTCTATCGGCGCTTGTCTAGCAAGGTGAATGTGGCTTACATTATCGGTCCTCCCCATCGCTTGCAGCGCAAACCGTAAGCCCACCATTCTTCGTGGCGTTTATTCCTCTTATCGGCGTCTACAAATTGGGCGTGAAGGGCAGTCGATCTGGTTAGGTAAACCACTAGCCCTGGCATAGCTCGCATGGCTTTTGTGCTATTGATTCTCGCGGTGAATGCCGTACCAACAAAATATCATCTGACTACCGTAGTGCAGCCTGTGGCTGCTCGTGGCTGAAATATCAACGGCTTTTATCTTCCCAACGTAGAGAGCTGAGCGTGATCATGACAGCATTACGAAATGCGGGCTGGGTTTGTCAAGCCACTTGTGTCTTTCTCATCAAAGCGAATGGGATGAAGGTAGTGACAGACACTTTTCAGCTGGCCTCAGGGAGAGATGGCTGTCCTCGTTGTCCACACATCGTAGCGAACCAGCCCATTTTGATAGCTACGGCGGAGCCGGCGGATTGTGATGCTCAGGGGCATTAGTTGGTCGAGTGGCACCATCAGTGTCATTCATCCAAGGTGGTTGGAAATTCCCACAGGTATTAAAGCAATGGGTAATGCTAAATTGAGTTGAAAGCAGTATAAGAAGTGATAAATCAGCACGGCACTCCAGTTCACAAACCTGCACTGGATCGTCAGTCGGAAGAAGAGTTCATGGGAAATCAAAGAGGAAGCGAGGAAGACTGATGTGAATAGCAGAGACATCCTCGGCTGGACACCGCTCCACTACGCTGCGGCAGGCTCCCTGCCTTGGCCTCTGAGCATTTCGTCACTCATCACGTTTACATGAATCACAATCCATCACCAGGAAGTCTCCAACCATCATCACGGATGCTCAAGAAAGGATCCTCTCCGTGTTGAGATCCGTTGTTTGACGGATCAATGGCTATTCCGATCCATTAGTGGCTGGGATGTGGATGTCTTCTTGTCAATAGCTTCCGCTGGTTAGCGCTAGTTTTCTTCTTCTTCAATCAACACAACATGCTCATTTCAACAAGGACTTCATCGGTCGGGCTCGATGGAAGAGGGCCTTTTTCGGCCGAATTGGAAGGAAACAGTCAAAAGGCAGGAAATCCTCAATAAAATTGAAGTAATGCCATCTAGAAAATAACGGTCTCGCCGCATCAGGCTCCTGGGAGGTCTCGTTCCTCCAGCTGTTGAAGCTGATGATCCGCCTGATCTCTCTGACGTCTGAAAAATCCTACAAAAATCCCCCCCCCCCCCCCCCCCCCTTTTGTAGGATGTTGAAATCCTAGCCCTCCGAGTCTCCCTAGCCCCCCTGTCCAACTCGGCCCGCATCACTATCCTCTAAGTTTACCCTCAACACAGTTTTTTTTCCTTCAAAACCCATTTACCATACAATTCCTCCAAAGAAATATCGATATAGAAGCATGGCTATTAGGCCACAGCTGAACGATGCGATGGGTAAAATGCGGCGTCGGTTGCCCTGTTCGCTTCTGAGTTCATCGTCATAAGGAATCTGACGCGGCCTCTCAGGGAGAGGTGGAGTATGCAGGGAGACTGCAGAGCAATACGCTTGAATCCATCGGTTGAAAACCGTCGATCTACCAATCCAAGGAACCAGGTAAGTCGCAACCGCTCTCAGCAGCGGTGTTTCCATAGCCTCTAGGCGCTGACGCCTATGTGATTCCTTGACTAGCCTCGACACCCTAGGCGATCGGAGTCGCTGAACCGATTCAAAGACGTCTTTCACTTCTTGATCAGAGAGATGACCCGGCCTCGCCCCTCTTAGGGCGTCAACCAGAAAGTTGGTAAGGCTTGCCGCTGTTTCGATGGCATTGTTACCACCTTGACCACTCAGAGGCTCGAACTAGCGATCGATTAACTTAGGAAACAGGGCAGGTAACAGGATAAGGCTGAAACGCACCTTGTGGCAAGAATCGCCAATGGTCATAATTCGTCCGAAATGCCACCTCCTGTAAACGTATTCGTGAAGCGGTGTGCAGACGGAGCTGATTTTACGTTCGTACAGATCACGAAATTGTATGTCTTCAGTGATGCGGTCGTACCAGTGCTGTTTGGCTATCGCTTCCTCGTCCTCCTTTGTGAATCGAGGTATCTCGGGACCGTAAAACGTCTTTCCGAGATTGAAAACGAGGAACCAGTAACATCTGCCATCAGGCCCGACAGGGACCAAATAGGAGAAATGGTTATTGAAAACTGAGTGCAGTGTCCCGCTCTCCATTTTGGTCATCCCCGTCGAGATCCCGAAGATGCAGCCGTACGTTGCTGGAACAGCTGGAGAAAAATCAGCAACCTGGTGTATCTCGAATGCTTGTTTTCGTTACGCACCTGTCTTTTCGGTAGGGGGAATCCATTCTGGGTCGGCCCGCTCAGCAATCTCCCACATACATTGCCTCACGGTAGAATAGATACCATCGGCCCCAACCAGGATGTCGCCGACATAGGTCGATCCGTCCCCCGTTCGAACCTTCACTCCGCCTTTGATCTGGTCTACTGAGACAACTTGCTTTTGGGTAACAACCATAGATTTGTCCTTAATGTGGCTGTAAAGCACAGCGATCACCATCCGTCGATCGAGAAATACCAGGGGATATCCATGCCTATAAGAGTCAGATCGATTGCCAGCATACGCGAGCTTGGATTACGACAAACCTTTGGATAGAGGCATCGCTAAATTTCGGAAAAGACCAGAACGGTTGTCCAGTCGCTCGTCTGAAGAACACCTCATGCACCGGAATCTGGGCTTTTTCCATGATATCTTCATAGCAGCCCAGCTGGTCGAGGATGCGCATGCCATTGGGCAAAATGGCAATGCTGGCCCCTACCTGAGGCGCAATCTCAGGGTAAGCTTCTAGAACGAGGAAATCAATGTCGTTTTGCTGGAGCATAAGCGCGAGAGAGAGGCCAGCAATGCTGCCGCCGGCAATGATGACACGGAAGCGGTTTTGCGCCATGGCACGACAAACTCCAGGATGGGAATTCAGGCTATGTTGATTCTAAGCCTGTCACCAAGTCCATTCATATCAAATGTTCGCTTTTATATTTGACCTATTTTTTGTGATGCCTCGGTAGTTGACAGGACCTCCTTGCTTTCAGACGTATTGCACGTATTAGTGTGTCGATAAGGTTACAGGATTCAATACACCGACGGGGTTTAGCCAGATTACCCCGACGGAGTTTTTTTACTGCTAGAACACCGACGGCGTTTAACTCCCCCAAGTCAACCAAAATCAGATCGTTATTCATATTTCCCAAAGGCAATTGCTAGGGACGCCGCACCATTTTGCTACGGGCGCCGCATCCTAGGGGTGCCGCACTTCTAGCGCTTCTCATTGGTCCAAACCACATTTGTTAGTGCACACGGTACGGACCGGAATTCTGCCGCATTCTTGCCAGCCAGGCACTAAAAATTTCGACCTGTTGTCAATTCGCGTCGCGTTGCGGTATCGAGGCCGCCATCATCGCCATGACTTGCTCCGAGGAAAATAAAATCCATCCATCCATCCACAAGAGGACTCGACGCTTGTCTTTCGCTCGCGAATCCAAGACAAGGGCAGGGGACCAGAGCACCTAGCACACTCTAGGGACCTAGGGCCGTGTGTTGGTCAGTGTGTAGCTTTTGGGTTTGTCGGTCCGCCTGGAGGAGGGAGGGGAGAGGATGGAGTCCCCTATCGAAATTGCGACAATCTGCGATGGTGTCAAGGTCCTGTTTCACGACGGGACAGAGTTCAACACCACGGACAAGCCGTTGTGGCCCGTCGTCGTCTTCGGTCGTGTTCTGGGCCGTTTCGCTCGAGCTTGATACGGCAATCCATCCCGGCTCGCCTCACTTGCACTCATTTACCCCCCTCGCAGTTACAGTACAGACCCTGGCCCCATCGCTGGTTCCTCCCGATACCGATGGCCGATTCTGCTCGCTGGATGGTCGACAAACTAACGCTGCACCAGCCTGGTTCTGGCATGGCTCAGCTTTCCAATCCTCTTCTTCTTTTTTTCCCCTGCGTCGTCCACATCCCATCCATCATATCCCTCGCTGTCTGAGAGGTACCTGCGCAACTGACGCTAACCAGCCCTGGCTTGGCTTGACCCGCCGCTATCTCTCGCTCTCGCCGCAACGACAAACGTGCCCCGGCTCGTTTGCTCTCCAAGCTCCGGCTCCAAGCTCCACGCGCCTCCACCTTTCAAAGCTCGCCCTCCCTCCAGCCAGCCTGTTGCCCATGAGGTCACCGAAGATCTGCAAGCTGAAGCTCCCAAGCAGCCAAAAGAGCTCCAGGGTTTCCGCCAAGTCTGCCACACCCGCCTCCACTCCCGTTCGCCAAGTCTCGCTCTCTACCGATGCAACCCGTGGTCGATTGATTAATCGCTAGCAATGTTCCTCCCGCCCCTACTGTACCTTTTACGATGTACTCGTCTGCAGGCTTGCCGCTCGTCAGCCCCGAACGAGGCGATGACGCCGCCGCTTTCGACGCCCCGTCTAACACTTGATTTCTTCTGGCTTTGCGCTGGCTGGCTGGCTTGTTCCATGGTTCGTGCGCCATGCACTCGTTGCTCCTTTTGTTCATCGCTGCTTTGGTCCCGGGCATATCTCCGCCATAGTCGTTGTGGTTGTCGTCGTGCGCCAGCTTGTCCCATTTGCTAGGTACTTGCTAGTATCTATCGTGGCTCTCGTGGCCTCTTCTTTCGCATGTACCTACTGTACCATCCCCATACCGACTATCCCGAGGACCTTGGCTTTCTTCCCCCAAGTCCCCAAGCCGTGGATCCCTTCATGCAAGTGCAAGTTGCGTCGTCCCTGAGCCGGTCCTCGGGACCGCCCATTGCATCCTCCTCCATTCCGCTTCAGGGCACCGGCCAAGTGGCTAGCTATCCTATTTGACTCCTCCGTTACTATCTCGTCTTCATACGGACCACTAAACAGTGGACGCCCACCCTCTCTCTATCGCCATCTTGGACCGACACTTGGACCATCCACGAAGCTCCTCTTCAACTGTCAACTCACGCATCACAAGCCAAGGTGTGCCAATGCTCTGGCCCGGTCCCTTACTCCCCTGCTCATCCGTCCCCTTGTCCACCATCCGCCTCCTCCTCCTCCTCCTCCTCCTCCTCCTCCTACCCGTCGTCTCCACTATCCCATGCACGCTCCAATCCATGTTCTGTGAGATCGGCTTTCTGGTCCATCCTCCAGTACTACACGTGCCGCATGCGCCAACCAACGCCAACCCAACCCAACCCCGGAGATGCGTTGCGTCAGGTCCTTGACCTTCCATGGCCCTTGCAACCCCTGGACATTCTAGAAGCCTAATGATACCCCTTTGGACTTGGCCCCAGAAGATGCGATGATATGTACATAGTCTCCAGTTTCAGGTCCACGTCGCCCTCGCTCACTCACTTTTGGCACGAGTCTACCCTCGTACACTTCCCTTCCGCCTCACTTGCAATGTGCGCTTTTGGAGCCTCCCTTTTTTCCCTGTGTTGCCCCTAGAACCACTCACACCCCCCTCCCTTCCCCCTCCTCCACCTTCACATCCTCCTCAGCCATATATATCTACTGGTTGGACGAGCTCCCCTCCACTGACACCTTTCTGTGTCACTGCACTTCCCAAATCGTCCACCGAACTCCTGCCTTCCATCTTTTCAAGAACCATCTGCCTTTTTTTGTTTTATCAGCTCTGTGTGTGTTGCAATTGCATGATCTCACATCTGGTTTTGGTCCGCAAAGCTGGTCGCCGTCCTACTTGCTCGCCTTCTTAGAACATACAATCCTTCACCATCTGCTGGAGCTGTGCTCTAGCTCACCCAACATTATCTCAACCCGGCCTTACAACCCAGTCGCTCACTCTGTCTTCGGAGAGTTGGCGCAATATCAACGCATCGTTGTTACAAAATGGGATCTAACTATGGTTACGCCCATTGGTATGAGGCTTCACCACCCCAAGACTATGGGTCGCCATCTGCGGATCCTTTCGACTACCACCAGTCCGTATCTCTCGCCCGGTACCCCAGCTCGTCGGGAAGCTCTCAGACATCCTCTATTCCCGACTCTCCCTTGGGTCTGTACACCCTCCACGACTCGGCCATGGGAGATCCCGCCTACCAGCAACACCAATATCTCACCTCTGCCCCGTCCAACATAGACGACACCGTCACTCCCTGGAGCGAAGCGTGCGTTTCCCTCTGTTCTTATGTTCCAACCAATACTGACTCAATTCTCCAGCAGCGCTCCCGGCCGCGGCTGGCCCGTCTTCTGCCTCTCGCCCGGCTGCAATGCACGCCCGTTCAGGCGTTGCGCCGATCTCCAGAGGCACTACAGGAACACGCACGCGCCGGAATCGCTCAAGGACAGATACTGGTGCGACTACCCGCGGTGCACCCGCTCCCGCGAGCCTTTCCACCGCCGCGATCACTTCCGCGACCACCTGCGTGAGTTCCACCGCGAGGACATCCAGAAGCGCGGCGATACCGTCAACGAGGACTGGCTCGAGGGCCGCTATCTCCCGTCCACCTGGTGGCGATGCCATCGCTGTCTCGTCCGCGTTTACATCTCCCGGCACGGCTTCGAGTGCCCCGGGTGTAAGACGTCGTGCGAGCCCAAGCGCAAGGAGAAGCGTCGAAGCAAGACTTGAAGGGGTTATCATATCCCGACATCGTGAGATGGTCCTTCATTTCTCGGCTCCAGTTGATCCATCCCGCTGTTGATTCTAGCTTCGGGATGTTGGCTAGGTTGCCAAGTGTTCCCGTCGATTCCTTCGAGGCCGACATGCTTGAGGATGGATTCCTTGATGGCTGGACAAGAGAAGGCGTGGGACGAGTGTAGGGCAGGTTCAGGTGAATCTTCCCTCTTCAGCCTAGCGACGTCTCTTGCGAGCGCAAGGTCGAAATCCTCGTTGTTGTCGATGGTATCGGTAACGGATGAGTCTGAGCTCCCACTGGATGTAACGTGGGTTTCTCCTTGTTCTGATGAGGCAATTGAGGCCACTTCAGGGCCCCAAATGTTGGTTGAACTTGTGTCTGAAAGCGAGTCGTCGGTGTCGAAGTGGGTTGTCCCAGGACTCAAAAACCTAGAAGGAACCACTCGAAGATACAAGGCCTCAGACGTCCCTTTCTTTGCGATGTGGAATCAACTAGAATAGCTGCTTTATCAGCCTGTGGCGATAGGTGGCGATATTCCTGTGGCAAATTCCTTCTTTTCCAGCAGCTTCCAATAGCTTCCTTTTTGCCACATATTCAACAAGAATTCAACAGCAGAATTCAGCAACAGAACATCCGTCAAGGTCAGCGACACGATGAGGAAAATGTTGCTTGTGGAGGAAGCAAAGGAAGCTCGGGTTCTAGAGGGGTCGAGTTCTCAAATTATAGTCGTGTGGGGCCATCGTGAGGTCGAGTCTAGGGTGAAAATTTTGCGCAAAGATTTTAATCGAGAGGCCGGGAAATGTGCAATATCCAGTGCTTGATTCCTAAATCACGCGGCTAGCGGTATTCAGTTAAATTTCGGGTAAGGTGTGATGAGTATCTTTGTCGCAGTGGAAGGAGGCGATTAGACCTCGAGTTATATTGGAAATCATGATTAGGAGGATACTTAGCTGTATGGTGGCTTTTCCGGGCTCATAACCTGTTGAAATGAGCATGTTATGTTGATTGAAGAAAAAGGCTACCGGTAGCGCTAGCTATGGACAAGAAGGCATCTACATCCTAGCCACCAATGGATCGGAATAGCCATTAATCCGTTAAACCACGGATCTCAACAGTATGAAGCTTGGACGACTGACAAATTCAAGCGGTTCCCCGGCTTCACGACATGCCACGACCCTTCTCGAGAGCGGACATGGTGGTGGCAATTCGGATTCAGAATGAAGGACAATACCTCCAAGTCCCACAAGATCGTATGGGTCTGCGAGAGATGCTTCCTCCGTGGCAAGCCGAAGGCCACACATTACACCTTCATCGCTTCAACTGCTGGAAGCATTGTCCGACATCTGAAAAAAGAGCACAAGATCATGGTTGGTGCCATCTCTCCCTGCCCTGTCTCCACGTCGTCCAAAATGCCTGCTAACTTGTCAGCCACCTTCTGGACGAGGTTCCAGCCCGGCTGCCGGGCGTGGAGGTACAGAACGGAACCTGCTTGATATGCTTCGCGCCGATCCGACAAACCCTCGAGACCAAAGCCTTCTTAGCAATCTGCATACGTTATTCGATCCCGCGATGAATCAGCTACTCCTCCTCGACTGGCTTACATACCATAACCTTCCCTTCAATCTCGTAAACTCCGAGCGCTTCAGACGACTCCTGCTCTATAATAACCCCTCTCTTCGGGAAGGGCAGATACCATGCGACAGGACCCTCGTCAACCTCCTAACAAACGAGTATAATCGAGCTCTTGGTCCTGTTCACGAGCTTCTTCAAAGAGCGAGAAGCATGATCCATTTTACTTTCGACGGCTGGACTTCCCGACAAAACGCATCATTCCTTGGCATCAACGCCCGCTTTATCGACCGAGATTGGAAACAATGGAGAATCCTTTTGGCGCTACCAGCTCTCAGGAAGCGCCATACTGGAGCGGCACTTGCAGATGAAGTTGCTGATACGATTTGTGCTTTTGGCCTTCAAGAAAGGTACAAAACCATGCCCAACAATTTCATGGGTCAGCAAACTGAGTATGCTAACTATTATTCGGCTTCAGAATCGGGTACTATACGCTTGATAATGCTATGAATAATGATACAGCTATGGAAGCACTTGCCAGTGAGTTCGATTTCGACAAGGACGAACGTCGCATTCGCTGCGCCCCTCATTTTCTGAATCTGGCAGTCAAGGCCATGATGTACGGCAGCAAAGGGGATAATTTCATCGAGCTGCTTGCGCATTGGGGCGATACGGACTTTATGACTGAAGAGGTCGAGCAGCGCCAGTTGTCCGACGCTATCAATGAGCTACGGACCGACGACGACTTTGGCGCGCCGAGCATGGAAGAAGATTTCGAGCTTGATATAGCTCCAGAAGAGAGGTGCCCAGTCCCTGAGATCATCACCGCCGAGAAATTAGACAAGTACCGCAAGTTTGGACCATTTGGCAAGCTGCACAACATTGGCGTCGCTCTTCGAATGAGCAGTCAACTTCTCGAGGACTTTCATGAAGCTCAACGGCAAACCGCCCCTGCTGAATCCGTCCTCGCGTGGGCACAAAATGTCTGTACTCGCTGGCAATCCGATGAGGCAATGGCGTCGCGCGCTTTGCTTAAACGTTCAGCGTTAAGCAGGATGCTTTCCATCATCGAGGAACGATGGGTTAGCCAAGGCGGCAAAGAACAAGACAGACCGGCGGTATTGAAAGAAAGGCTTTCCCTTGAGGAGTGGAAGGTTGTTGCTGCGGTCCAGAAGATCCTCCAGCCGTTCAAGGTCGCCTCAAAGCAACTCCAGGGCGAGGGAATTGCCGGTAAACGCTCAACCTCAGGAGGGTTCGATGATATGGATGCGAAGACCCGGAGGCTTTTGAAGATTTACATCAAGCTCGGATGGAAGAAGCTGAACGACTACTATGGCAAGCTGACCTCTACCGCCTACATAGCGGCAGTTGTATTCAACCCGTGCAAGAAATGGCGAGCTCTAGAGCAGCTTTGGAACCAGCTGCCGTCTCGTCAGACCTCGGAATGGAAGAAGACTTATGAGGGAAACTTGACGAGACTCTGGACAGAGACGTACAAGAACATGGCTCACGAGGAAGCCTGCAATGCCGTTTCGGCGTCTGGGAGCAGTAGTGCCTTGGACTATATTGAGCGACGGTTGGCATTTAGTCGATCACTTGTCCGTCCTAACTCTCGAGGGCGACAAAGCACACAGCCAACGCAGTCAGCCGCGATGCCAGCACAGGACGAGCTTGATCAGTATCTATCAGAACCACCGGTACACAACATCGCATACAAAGCTGACCCGATTGCTTGGTGGAGGGATGTCGGCGTTGTGCGTTTTCCTCGGCTGTCTTATATGGCTGTTGACTTCCTCACTATCGCGTCGTCTTCCGCCGAAACGGAGAGAGATTTCAGCAGTTGCGGGAGGATGGTAACGCCACTTAAGTCTCGCCTGCGGCGCCATATAGTGGCTATGGCTCAGTGCCTTCGTTCATGGAGCAAGGCTGGCATTTATCAGCCATCCCTTCCTCTGAGTCTCCTTGAAGGGGACAATTGGAGGCAGGTACTTCAATTGGTAGGCAGGATCAGCGTAGATAGGGATAATGAAGACCAGCCCTGAATCCCCTGATCGATTTGATCGTCGATCGATTCGATTTCAATTTGTGATCGATCGATTGAAGGCCATGATCGATTTCGAAGCCTGATGCAATCGAAGTTCAGGGCCTCAGATGGAGCTGCTTCTGCATGAAGAGCAGGATCAATTCTCATCTGGGATTGTGAGGTGCAGTCCGCAGGTTGCTGCGATGAAGAGGCCATAATTAAGGATAAATAGTAGAGGCTCGAAATAATAGAACATATTATATCCACACACTTGAGTCTTGTGGTAAAGTTTGAGAGATTTGAAGACAGCAAACACGGAATGATCGGATCTTATCAGCCGATAAGATGAAATCTGGCCAATCAGAGCCGGCAGCTCATCCTGATATCTATCCAGATATCAGGATAAGGGAGCCTAGCTTTTATCCGATATCCGATATATATCATATCGGATATAGCAGGATAGCAGATGATATCAGGATAGCATATCAGGATAGGCAAGTCTGCTGCCTCCATCACCAAAGAGAAGTTTAGCGCCCGAGACCGGACCTTTTTCCTTCTCATTCTGTCACTCCCGAACCATTTGCCGAAGTCGTTTCGCGCTTGGATGTTGTTGAGATATGAAAGGTGTCTCTACCGTCAGGCAGCAGGACCGGTTCGAAGGTTTCGTGGTTTCCTGGTGTCTTGAGAGGCGACCTAGCCGGTGGAACGGGAGAATCGAGAAGGTCGATTCGAGGCAGATGGTATATAAATGGGGACATGAAACCAACTGGTTCGGCTCTGGCAGGTTCCGAACGTGAAAATTGAGGTCGGTTTGCGGGTAGTATGAATGATGACGGCCGCGGTTGTACCTCGTGGGGGACAAGTTGGGTTTGACCACTCGTTCTTCCGACACAAACCGTGCATTCTTCGCCAATCGCACGGCACTCCCTGACTTCTTAGCTTGAATCAGTCATGGAATACCGATTGATCTCGTTGACTGAAGGCTGCACATCAGCCGCCGGTGGATCTCTAGTCGCTGAGGATTCGTCCTCCTTGATTGTCGCATTTTCGTCAAATTCCTGAGCTCCGTCATCCGGACGGTCGAGACAGAATTGTGAGGGAACGATCATGTGACTTTCATACTTTATGAATAGTTTCACTTTATGAATATTGTGTAAATAGCTTAAGTCAGAGCTTTCCTTAGGAATCTCTTTCTCTCCTTGTAAACAATCATTTTGCCCAAGTCGCACTCGACCTCGTTCGTGCTCCTGTCCCGTCACAAGAATGAGGCGTTGTCATTTGGATCCTCACGTTCATTGCACTCGGATGACCGGTCTGTGCTTGGATCCCTGTCGTTCCTGCGCTCTTTGGCCAATCCATTGTTTTCAGGTCTTTCCGCAACGCCTCGTCCTCCGATGATTCATCATTGAGGTCACCTAGGTCAGCCACTTCTACGTTGACCGTAATTTCATATTGTTCTCCATTCGTCCACTCCCGATACTACGCTCCTCTTCATCAAATTCCAGTCAAGGGTCGCGGTGGTTGGTGGCATTTGAGATGATTGGCCAACTTTCTTGAATTAGCCTCAGGTGAAACAAGATGTGTTGAAGGAGACGTACAATGCCATTCAGATCTGGAACATCCTGGCCTTCTGGAACATGCGCCGCACACACCCACGTGCGACGGGTAGGGTTTCTGTAAATCAAAGACACAAAGAGTATGACCCTCTTTTCCAAATCTGGAACTCTTTCTCTCGAGCGTGTGACCAGTTTTTCTGATAAGCTTTTTTTGTTTGGTGCTGTGTTCATACGAATCCCACATTGCGGAGGGGATGTTTTGTGCTCGACTCGATGAAACAATCATAGACGCTCCAGATTGGGCCTGTTGGTCCACTGTCGTCCGAGGACGTTTTTGTCCCTCAGTGCATTCTAACATTGTGTCTTGCTTTCGTTTGTTCTAAGCAGAGTCAGTTACACAACTCTTGACATTGTGGGTAAAATGCCTACACTATGCTTCACTATACACGAGTCAGAGCTTTGCATCTCCTCAGTCGGCACAAGGTTGCCAATTCTGCTTCTGAGTCTTGTGTTGTAACGAAGCGGTTGCGATCGCATTTCCTCGGATGCTGCTTTCCGTTGGTTTGCTGGAGTAAGCGCGCCGCAATTAGAAGACCCAGCAGAATGGCGTCGATCCGTCTCTCGTGAAAAGAGCACCGGAGCCAATTTCTTCACAGTCGCAACGCCGAATATGTTGACCAAATCTCTGAGTATCTTTTCCACAAGTAGCTCTAGTCCTTGGTTGTAGACCGCTTGCTTCTCCTTGATTGTGGCTGCGTGCTCAAGCTCCAGTTCTTTGATCTGTCCGCCATCCAGGAGCAATGCCTGCTGGAGAGATGATATGCCCTCATGAGAAGGATCGAGCGCAAATTGTTCCAATCGTCTCCGTGAACGGTCCTGTAGAAGGGCCAGCTTCTCTCGAAAGGCAACATCTGGCGCCTTCATCCCTTTCAGGTCCAGGTCCCAGTTGGAGATGGACCCTTGCAACTGAATGTCATAATTCGAGCAAGCCATGTTGTCTTGTGTGGACGATGAGTATTTCCCGAGGGAGAGCGTAAGTTGAATGAAAATTGCACAACAACGATGCTGCCGCCGGCTACAACTCGAAGGCAAAGTAGTTACAGGAGGCTCATGGCTATGATAAAGGAGTCACGGGGCCAATAGGGCACCTAGGGCGGCCGCAAGGAACACATATTCAACGGGGTCATAAGCAGCAGCTGAATCGACGGCCCTCACGGCAGGCAGCCGAATTGAGGCCAGAAATGCGATTTCCGCTATTTTCATCAATACCATCATTTTCTGCTATTTAGGGGCTTTCCAACGAGCCCGCTTACAGCCTTAGTCCTCAATAAATGAAGATGTCATGCCGCCTGAAATGCCGTGAACGAAAAATAGCTGATTTCCCAGCTTGAGGACCACGAATGTGGCTGGATCAGGTTTTTGTGACCAACCTCGGAGAGGTTGGCATGCTTGCAAGCCCCACAATGCCAAGGGGTACCTGCCGATGTTCCCGTCCTATGACGGGCTGCGCATCAACCTTCGCAAATGCCGAATGTGTTCACTAATCCATAAATTGGGTCTAATGGTACCTGTGTGTAGACGGATAAGCAGACTAAGCTTGGCATTTAGAGTTTTTCTGTACAGCGATGCCGGGCCTCCCGCATTCAACAAGCCATGGCCATTACTTTATACGAGGACATCGAATCTGAAGAGAAAAGGAGTGGAAGGCAGTTCCTGTTGTTCCCCTTCGTGTCTAATCAAGTTGCTTGTGGTGGCTCGAGCGGAATACTCCGGCAACAACAGTGGGGTACTACTCTTGGTGCTAATTATGTTTGACGCCGGTCTAGGCCACAGCCGGGCTCAGCCCGTTACACATGAGCCAGTGGCGCCAGGTGACCCCAACCTACACTACACACTGTTTGATATCGCCGATGTCCTGGCTTGGTGAGCAACCTGGGCTGTCGTACCCCGATTCCTCGGTATACGTTATCACGTAGCCGTGAATGAGTAATACCACCACTCTCAATTGGACGTAAAGATGGCCATTCTGACTTCGTCGGCATTATCTCATCAATACGAAGCTTCCGAACGCATGACGGAGGAGCGCACACTGGTGCCCAGCTACACGGAGGGTGCAGCTCAGGGCAACCCCCGAGGGATCCCATAATATCTAGTTCATAATGCGCCTTTGCTGACTCAGTAACATAATTTCTAGGTCATCCATGTAGGTACTATTAGACTGATTCATCATATCAATATACATACATGATATTTGCGGAGGTTAACGCGCGGCGCGCCATCGGGAACACCGGCATATGTTACTTGGAAGGTGGTGTGGTCAAACTTTCCTGTTGGGCAGCGAACCACAAGCCGGACAGATGAAGTTCCTGAAGTGCTCCAAGTTCATTACATCATATACCCGGTGGGTTGAGTAAGCAAAGCATAACGACCCCACCGCTCCCTTGGAGAGGTGGGTGTCAAAACCCATATCCGCGTCAAGGGGCATGGTAGGCATGGGAGGTGTCGTACGAGATACGGCGATCAACAACGATGACGAGGTAGTGGCCAGCTACTCCATCACTCTCGGGTTGACGGAGGAGCTGAACCTATACATCGCCGAGCTGGGAGCTATAGAGATGGTATTGAGATGTATGCCGTCTGGACTCTGCCGGCGGGATATGACTGTCATGGCGAGCAGCCGCTCCGCACTAGAAGCCATACGGCGGCCACGACAACAATCCGGCCAACAGATCATACGGCAAATATACGACCATATCAAGCGTCTCGAAGACGAGGGCCACTCTCTCCGGATGTTGTGGGTTCCAGCAGGAGAAGAGGATTTCGCGCTGGGACCAAAAGCCAAAGCAGCAGCGCGGAAGGCCACAGAAGGAGAATGCAGACCAGATGTGCCACCGCATCTAGCAAGATCCACAAGGATAAGACTAGCGATAACCAAGCAGCGGCAAACAAGAACACTACCAGAAAGAGTCGGGAAATACTCGAAGCAGATAGATACGGCACTGCCAGGCAAGCATACCCGTACTCTATATGACCCGCTGAAGAGGAAGGAAGCAGACGTATTATCACAGCTCCGCACCGGAATGGTGAGACTTAACAGCTTTCTGTGCAAGATAGGAACGATGGAATCGGACACTTGCGAATGCGGGCTAGCATCAGGGACAGTGGAACACTTCCTATTCCGCTGCGCAAAATGGACCGCGCAACGGGAAGGCATGTTGCGATGCTCACAGACAAAGATGGGAAACCTATCATACTTCCTGGGAGGAAAGGCGGCGTCTGACGCAGGGCTCCTAATAGTGCAACCAGTGCGTTTGAAAACCTCAAACTGCTCATTTAGTGCGTTTGCCTTGTTCACACTAAACTGCCAGTCCGTTTGACTTTGCTACACTAAACTGTCAGTTTGCCTGAGATGCGCAAACTGAACTATTGGTCCGTCCGTCAAGGTCGAAACTAAACTACAGTGCAAACTGTAGTTTACACTAGCTTATTAGTCTGAACATAATAGCCCCACTTGCGATCGGGCCCCTCCCCATGCCTCTCAGGCTGCCTCCTGTGGGCTCCGGTCTTCAATAAGAACGATACGGCATGGGAAAGGGAGAGTAGGCGAGAATGCTGTACTCAAGAGATAGATAGCTGTCCAATATTAGGGTGAAAATTTGTGTATTCTCTCCCCTCCCTGTGTCTTGAGGTTTTAGGGCAAGCTTTATATACCCTTTCTCTTCTGTATACAATCAGCTAGAAGCTGATTGCTAAGCCTCGTGGCAATAGGTGGCAATAGGTGGCAACTTTCGCCTCTGACGTATCTGACAATAGCCTTTCGGGCAGGCTGTAATTAACTTAATCTGCGCTTTGGGATGGGACGTAATCACGTAATCGAGCTACGGTGGCGCAGAAACTGAGGGCCACGATTGGTGTGATACAAGTTAGTCGACTGGACACAACAATCTGCCATTATATCTCAGACTATGATGGAATCGATACCAAACAGAAGCTCTGAGCAAGCCAGTGGTTACAATCTCACTTGTTTGACTGTGATTCTCAAAGAGACTAGCGTGATTGGCATCTCAACAGCTTCGCTCAGGACGATGCCATACCAGCCCAACCTACCCTACAGGTATTGGATAGAAGTTACCTGATACCCCGCCTATCTGTAGTGGCAGGGTTGGTATCTCTTAACTCGTCGGCTTGAGGCTCGCCGCTGGGATAACATACACTTCATCGTCTCTCAGGCAGTACATGCTTCTTGGCAATCAGCCAGATAGCTCATTCCAAAGCTACAAAATTAGGTTGCTGTTGAAGATGCAAGTTTTGTTAGGACGGATGGTTTCAGTTGCGCGATACTTATGCGACAATTGACAAACACAGTGCACTGGCTGTATTTGTTAACATTCCTTAGCGCCATCTTTGGCCGCGCGCGCTCGATGGATTGGATCGCGTAACTTACGCCCTGGCTGTGTACTCCGCAGCGGGCCACAAACTTGGAAGGACTTGGGCGCACTAATAGTGCCACTGTTAGTCTGCGGCCCTCGCACTGGACTACTGGTCAGTCTGGTCGAGTTACACTAGACCGTCAGTGCAGTGCGAGTGACCCGCACTGCACCGTCAGTGTAGTCCGGGAGACGCGCACTGAACCAATAGTCCATGGACTATTGGTGTGAACTACAGTGTGGACTAATAGTCCGCTGATAGATCCGTTACGGTCAATTTGATCAATGCAATAGTATTTAGATTGATGATGATGATGTTGATGATTGCTTGTCCTCGTCATCCGGATCGGCCGGAAGAGGGGTTATCATACCCCCCCTTCTGACTAAGGTCCGGATATCAATCTATCAGAGGTTTCGTTATACAGGGTCATATTCCAACATCCGCTTAATGGTCCACACTATTAGGAGCGCTGGTCTGACGGTGACAAATGGGCGCCAGACATGCGGGCAGTACGGGCGACGATCAAATTTGCCATTGCAACGGGGAGGCTTGACATGGACCAGAAGCTTCAGGCACACTAACTATTCAGATTGAATCCTACTAACATCATACAGTCTCATTTTGGCAGACCGTGCTTCAGCTGCTGAGGATAGGATGCTGAACACTTGGAGAAATTGGCCTTCAAGCAGGCCGGTCACTGCATATACATCAGATTGGACCAGTCAGTAAAGTGAAATTGTGGGGCTTCGGGTGATTATGGAAGAACCATACGAAACGAAAATAGCTTAGCGCAAAGGCCCTCTGGGGTGTCCCCCCGGGCGAAATAAAATCCATCCATCCATATCCGCGTCAATTGCATACCCACCTTTTCCATCTTCAATCATTAACAACTCCGTTATTTGAAGCCCAATTAATATAATTAAAATATGACTATAAAGATATAGTTCGAAATTATTGGGATATCAATTTAGGCTACTTTTATCAAAGGAATGTAGTGTTGCAGCTAGGTAAAGGTGGCACTTAGCGACGCCGCCGTGACTTTGGTTTTGTAACCGTAGCGCCGCCATTGTGAATGGAGGCTCCGACAGCCTCATCATCCGAGTAGTGATTCGGGGTCCGGTTGTAACCAAAGCCTCCATAATTCTCATCCTGTATTTGGCTTCTATCCTGATCCTCAATATCTTCATCAATTGAGATGTTCTGGGTCCCAAAAAAAAGACCGATTTGAAGCCTCAATCCGGGTGGTGTGACGAGAACGTCCAGAGTGCTGGACCCAGGGTGGGGTCGATACGTAACTAGGGCGCACGGGGCAGGCCACAGGGACTATCATACGCGTCTACGCGTCTACGCGCCTGCCCGCTTTCTCTCTTTCCTCTCTATCGTAGTATCCTCGCAATACAGTGGCATAACCTCTTGAGTTGATCTCGTCTGGCCCGTAACACGGGGATGACGATTTTGAGTCCCCCACAAGTACCCCTTTAGGAAGGCGTCGCGCTATTAAGCGCGCCCAGTGGGCCTGAGCGCCTGAGGTAACTAACTGACGAAAATGGCACCGAGTTCAGTACGTTGTGAAATCTGAACACCAAAGCGTTTGCTGCGTGGTGATAAGTTTGTCCCTGACTCGGGCTGAGCTTCGAATGTGTCTGCTGCAGTCAGCGGTTCCTCGGAGCCGGAACAACACTTGATCCCATAGCCTAACTCCTTTTGGGATTATAGCTAAACCTAGTTAGGAAGGAAGTTTTGGCGGTAATTTACCGGTCAATTGACGTCTATGACGTCAATTGGTCAGTTGGGGTTTATGACGTCAAAAAGGTAACCCTACTTAGCATGAGGCGACTAGCAGGGGAAGGTCAAGGGGGAAGGCCTGATTAAGGGACGGAGATGATGCTATGCAGAAATGGATCGCTCCTGATAGTTTCGCGTTGGGAGAGGGTATTTCAACGAAGTGAAAAGAATTTCCATCTTTTGCTGGTGATGGTTTCATACCTTTTAGCTTTTGCCTCGAGGTTGGGAGATCATGACAGACGCCACGGGGACGCAGGCAGGCAGCAGGCTTGAACTTTGTCCAACCCGTCGCCTTCACCTTCAGTCTGTGAGATGCCGGCCCGTCTGCAAGGCACCACCCGATTCACAAGAATCCTCTGCCTCGTTGACGCAGCTCATGATCGGTCCATGGATTGGATGCATCAGATGGGCTCCGGGACATCGCCAGCTTTTGCCGCATGAGGCCCGGCTCTTGGAGTGGCTTCAGGGGGCGCTGAAGAGGCTCCGAGCCATCCGCTGGTTTGCGATGGGGGAGCCACTGAAACAAGGCGCTAGGCTGGCTTTGGGCTTGTTGCGTCTTTGGTGTGTTGCCCTTTTGGGAACGCGGGGTTTTGGGTTTGGAAAAGGGTCCAGGGCCAAGGGCCAGGAGCGGCGATCACTTTGCTGGGAGATTTGGTTCTCCTTTCTCTTCCTTCATCTTCATTCTTTTATTGGTCATTCTTGGTTCTTTCATCTCTGGACACGACCACCTATACTGGTTGGATCATTCATCTCATTCATATCTTCTATCTAGCTTCAATATAGCTTCAATATTGGACGACGCAAAGACAACCCTGTCAGCCTCCATCTCGATCCGTGCCTCCCGCTTCGGCCCCATGCCCGGCCCTGTTTGGAACAGCCGTGATGCCGCATGGCCAATGGCAATCCCCTCACTTGCCCTTGCTAGCCCCCGTCTGCTCATATAGGTACTGAGATCATGGATGGTTCCACCTCGATGGTGGTGGACAGAGATGCCGGCTGCCACCCGTCGGCAGTTGAGATTCAGAGATTCATGCCTTGGCCTCAAGCTACAATATCTCCCACTACTACGACGACATCCCTGTCCATGACCCTGTCCGCTACGACAATGCGCACAATGGCGAGCTAAGGACCCACACCCTCTCTCATCTCTTCTTGTGTCTGGGACCAAAGTCATTAGTCCATGTCACATATTAGACCGACCTCAATCAAGAACGCACATGTCTCCCTCTCTTTCGCATCTCCCTTCTCATCTCCACCCACCACCCACTGTCCTTTCTGTGTGAACACGCGTGTGCGTGTGTCTCTTGCTCGTCTAGCACAACTTCGTTCCTTTCCTTTATCCCACACACTCTTTTTTCTGCCTTTTCATAGAGGTTTCGCCAACTGCTCGTCTTTCCTTTTGCAACGAGTTTCTAGCCTGCGCTTTGACCTGGTTTCTGGTGAGTGGTTCTTGGGCGTGACTCGCGGAAAATACTTCAGAGACGGCACGGAACGCGTTTTGCTTTCGAGATTTAAGATCGGCTATAAACGACTTTGAGCGAGTGCTTTGGTTTGGTTAGTTGAGTGAGCATTGAGATCGCGTGGTCTCACCACCAAGAGTACGAGAGGCGCTGGCCACTCAGAGTCGTCGGAATAGGGGCATTTACACTGGCGACACCAGCAGCCAACTGCCAACTCCTCACACTTCACCCACGTCATTTCATTCGCCTGCGCTATTGCTCTTTGTTTACTCTTTTCATTCACTCATTGTCTTTCATTACCGTCGCTCATTGTTTACTCACTTCCCGCCTCATTCGTTCCTTTCCCCGCAGCCGTCGAGAGCTTCATTCGAGCGCGACACACAGAGTTCCTCACTGCATCCCCAAGGAATTGACTTCTCAACGCTCGTTTCCCCTCTACATTCGTTCAGGACACGCTCCTTTCATAAGACCGAGCACACGGCTGACCTCGTCACTCTTTACAGCCCGTTGCTGGAACATTCACCACACTCCTTTGATCAACACTCGTTCTTGAAACCCCCAGGGACACCGTTTAGCGGGTTCTACATCATCATCATGGGGCTCTCGACCATCGTCACCGCCGGCCTCCTGGTCATGCGCCTGTTCTCTCTCCCCGCGTCTGCGGCCCCTCAGTCAGCGGCTCCAGCGTACCCCAAGGGAGACGTCAACGCCTACGCCAACTTGTCTCACGCCAACTTGTCTCACGCCAACTCGTCTTACGGCAACTCTTGGTGGCTCGCGACCATTGAGCGCCAGGGCAAGGTTGCCTACGGTGGCTCGACCGACTACAAGGTCTTCCGCAATGTCAAGAATTACGGCGCCAAGGGTGATGGCAGGACCGACGATACCGAGGCCATCAACGCCGCCATGGCCGACGGCAACCGCTGCGGCCATGGCTGCGACTCCAGCACTGTGACTCCCGCTCTTGTTTACTTCCCCCCGGGTACCTACGTGGTCTCCAAGCCCATCCTCCCCTTCTACTACACCCACATGATTGGCAATGTCAAGTCTCTCCCTGTCCTCAAGGCCGCCGCCAGCTTCAAAGGCCTGGCCGTCATCGACGCCAACCCCTATGACGACCAGGGCAACAACTGGCACACCAACCAGAACAACTTCTTCCGCCAGGTCCGCAACTTCAAGATCGACCTCACCGGCATGCCCAAGACGTCCGGCGCCGGTATCCACTGGCAGGTCGCCCAGGCCACGTCGCTGCAGAACATCGAGTTCCACATGATCGAGGACCAGAGCGAGGAGAACGCTCAGCAGGGTATCTTCATCGAGAACGGCTCTGGCGGCTTCATGACCGACCTGACCTTCATTGGTGGCAAGTATGGCGCTTTCATGGGCAGCCAGCAGTTCACCACCCGCAACATGACCTTCCGTAACTGCAAGACCGCTGTCTACATGAACTGGAACTGGGCTTGGGCTTTCCACGGTCTCAACATCGATGGCTGCGGCATCGGTATTGACATGACCTCCGGCGGGAACGCCCAGAGCGTCGGCTCCGTCCTTCTGCTCGACAGCAAGATCTCCAACACTCAGGTCGGTGTCGCGACCGTCTACAACCCCGATCAGGCTGGCACCAACGGCACCCTCATCCTCGACAACGTCGACATGTCCTCCAACGTCCACATCGCTGTCAGGAACGCCGGAACCAACGCCACCATCCTCGCCGGTAACGTCCAGATCGACTCTTGGATCCAGGGTCGCACCTACGTCGGCGGTGACGGCAAGGCTGTTCAGGATGCCCAGTCTCCCATCCGGAAGCCTGCCGCTCTCCTCGGCAGCAACGGCCACGTCGTCACCAAGAGCAAGCCCCAGTACAACGACGTCCCCGCCTCCAAGTTCGTCTCCGTCAAGGCCAAGGGCGCCAAGGGTGATGGCACCACCGACGACACTGCTGCTGTCCAAGCTGTCTTTGACAGCATCGCTGAGGATGAGATTGTCTACTTTGACCACGGCGCCTACGTCATCACCGACACCGTCAAGATTCCCAAGAACGTTAAGGTTGTTGGTGAAGTCTGGGCTCTCATCATGGCTGGTGGTGACAAGAACTTCAAGGATCAGGCCAACCCCAAGCCTGTCTGGCAGGTTGGTGAGGAGGGCGACGTCGGCAACGTTGAGATGCAGGATCTCATGTTTGAGACCCTTGGTCCCCAGCCTGGCGCCATTCTCATGCAGTTCAACGTTGCTGGTGAGACTCCCGGCTCTGCTGGCCTCTTCGACGTCCACTTCCGCGTCGGTGGCTCTGCTGGCACCAAGCTCCAGTCCGACACCTGCCAGAAGACCCCCAAGGTCAAGACCGAGCCCAACCCCGAGTGCGAGGGCGCCTTCATGCTCGTCCACGTCACGCCCCAGGCTAGCATCTATATGGAGAACACCTGGCTCTGGGTCTCGGACCACGAGCTCGACCTGTCGGACCACTCCCAGATCAACATCTACAACGGCCGCGGCATCCTCATCGAGAGCACCAAGGGCGCCTGGCTCTGGGGTACTGCCTCGGAGCACAACGTCCTCTACAACTACCAGCTCACCAGCGCCGCCAACGTCTACATGTCGCTCATCCAGACCGAGACGGCCTACATGCAGGGCAACCCCGACGCCGCCGTGCCCTTCACCGCCAACGCCAAGTTCTTCGACCCCGACTTCTCGGCGACCTGCACTAGCGACTCGCAGAAATGTGCTCGCACCTGGGGTGTCCGCGCGATGGACTCCAAGGACATTTTTATCTACGGCGGTGGTCTTTACAGCTTCTTTGACAACTATGATCAGGAGTGTGTTCCTCTTAACAACTGCCAGGACAACATCATCAGCCTTGAGAGCTCGCAGGTCCACCTGTACGGCATCAGCACCAAGGCCAGTATCAACATGGTCACGGTCGATGGCCAGTCTGCGATCCCGGACTCGGACAACCGCAACAACTTCTGCGCCGCTGTTGCTCTGTTTTCGTCCCAGGATGGCGAAGTTGACGATAGCTCAAGCCCCGCTAGTCCCACGGAAACTTGGGCTCAAGACACCACGAACAGTGGTGGGTTGACCGTCATCGTCACGCTTCCCACAGTGTTGTGAACATACCGCACACCCTGTACATACGCACACTGCGTTTCTTGTTCTACTTATGCTTCTACTTCTTCGCTTGAAGCATCGTTCACCTGCTACTCTGAGAGATCGGAGATGGCACGCTTTTTGTTTGTTTTCCGGGGAACTGGAGTTTGGGGATAGCGGCAAACGCTAGAGTTTTGGTTTCGTACGAGCATGGCTTAGAAAGGAAGATATCGTACGTGATGAATTGAATCGCTATCAAAAATTGCCGGTCTGTTCGTGAATGTGATTAACTACGTGCTTCGTGGTGTGACCGTCTGCCATTTGGTTATGCTCACGCACGGCAGATGTGAGCACCACGAAAGTGGTACATCCATCGCAGGATGGGACCCAATAATGAATGAAATTTATTCCGCCCGGGAGGACTAACACCCATAGGGCCAGGTGCGCTAAGCTATTTACAGTTCCCAAGTTTATCGTTCGCATCTCCCAGAAGCCCCACATTCTTCCTCGTCCGCTGATCGGTCTCGCCTCGCTTGACTCAGTGTGACAGGCCTGCTTGAAGGCCAGTTTCTCCAAGTGTTCAGCATCCTATCTACAGCAGCTGAAGCATGGTCTGCCAGCTTGAGGCTGTTTCGTGTTAGTATCGCCAGGTTGGCCGCTAAATGTGGTTAGTTAGTGCGTCATCCAGTCGGGTTCGCATCTAGTCTCCTCGTGTCCATGGCGAACTTAATCGCCGCCCGCACCGCCTGTAGGTTAGGTGCCCATTTTTCCCCGTCCGATGCCGCCTTTCCTCCCAGGAAGAATGAGAGGTTTCCCATCTTTGCCTGTCCGACCTTTCGCATGCCTTCCCGCTGCGCATCCCACTTCGTACACTGGAATAGAAAATGTTCCATCGTCTCTGCTGCTTGTCCAAGTCGCACATGTCCGATTCTGCTGCTCCAATCCTGTGCAGGTAGCTGTTGATCCTAGCCATTCCCGTGCGCAGCTGTGAGAGCATGTCTGATTCGCGTCTCTTCAGTCCGTCATACAGGGGGCGTGTGTGTGTGTGCCTGGTAACGCTTTGTCGATTCGCTTCGAGTAGTTTCCGACCCTATCGGGCAGAGTCTTTTGCCGCTGCTGCTGTGCGTCTTATTCGCGTGGAGCGAGCTTGGTATGCTGGTTTCTCCGGTCTGTGTTTTCCTCGTGCGGCTCTTCGAGCTTCCGCCTTTGCCTCACTGCCCATGGGGAAGTCTTTGTCTCCGGACGGTACCCATAGCATCTTGACGGTGTTGCCACTCTTCTGGAGTCGTTCGGCATGCCTGTGGACCTCCTGGACGGTACATTGTCCTGACTGCTGTCGTGGTTGCGCAATCACTTCCAATGCTGATCGGCTGCTCGTCATAACGGTCAACTGTCGATGTTGAAGTTCATCCGGCATGCAACTTAGCGCCATCGCTATATCTTCCAGCTCTGCCGTATACAGGTTCTGATCGTCTCTCGAGCCGATCGTAATCGAGTACCCAGCCACCACTTCGCCCGGTCTGTTGCCCAGGGTATCACGGACGATGCCGCCCATGCCTACCCTTCCTTCCTTTTCAGAAGCGCTGGTTGCCACCAGGATGCCCTCCATCCTTCTGGCGGTTTCTGTCGCCATATCTCGGTCGAGGTCGTACCCGATGGGCAGGCGGTGCATATGCCTGGATTGTCTCCATTTGCTCGACTGTATTTCCTTCTTGCGCCAGCGTGAGCTTCTTTATCGGAGACATATACCTCCGGCTGCTTGACATCTTGAGACCCGCGAGTGATGCGTCTTTGGTAAGGTGTACAGGTTGATGTAGAGCCTGGTGCTGGCTCGAGCATGACGTTCCCCTATCGTGGTGATGCTTGCTTCCACTTCCACCACCGCCGTCGCTGCCGTTCGGAAGGCGCCTATGATCGCTTGCGCTCCTACTTTCTGCGCTCCGTTCAACCAGCTCAGCTCTCTTATCCCGCACGCATGCGCCCAGACAGTGGAGGCGTAGTCCATGGTTGGTGCCACCGTAGCCGTGAAAAGCTGCCTTGCTGTCCGATGTGATAGCATCTTGAGCCTCCTCAGGTACATGGCCGCCGACCAGTGATGTAATTAATCGGGGCGATTAATTAGCGATTCATTGAATCTGAATCTGAGGCTGGGATTATTTAACTGAATCAAGGCTGGCCAGGATTAATTAAGTTTCAATGATTAATTAAAGTGGGTTCCATTGCCAGATCGTGGATGCCATTGGTTGGCGACAATCCCTCATGTGGCTTACTGCGTGAATGACGAGGTGCCTGCCGTTAACCAGAGGCCATGTGTGTATTTTTTTAGTGGTCATTATCCGAAAGATACTATAGTTGCTAGACAGGTCAACTACCAATCAATCGTTTTATTGAACAGAGCGTCATTTGCATAATCCTGGAGATATTGTTGCTATTTATTACTCGGTGGTTACTGCTCAGAGGATCGTGGCTGAAGAGAGTCATAAATAATGGGCTAGTGGAGCAGGCATTCAAAGATTTTGCGTTCACTGGGAATAGAGAGATCCGAGGAAACTGTTGTTGAATGAGCATAACCACCATTAGGAACTAATTAATCGCTGAATCAAAAATTAATCATTGAATCCAAGGCTGGATTCAGTAATTAATCTGAATCTAAGGCCGGATTCAGATTAATTGATTAATTACGGAGTACATCACTGGGTATGCCTCTAGCCTCCAGTCTCTGCAGGAGACGATCCTTTAATACGCCGTTGTATGCGCCTTTGACATCGAAGCTGATGAGACTGATCACCTTGCGGTTTCTCCACGCCTTGTAGATATGCTCCTGCAGAAGCAGCAATGCCTGCTCTGTCGATCTCCGTTTTCTTGCTCTAAAGTGGTTTGTGGGTAGGAGTCCGAACATCTCGGCGGCGTACGAAATCCTGTCCGCCACGACCGCCTCGAGAATCTTGCCCAGCGTCGAAATGTAGATAGAGCGAGTACTATTACCCATTTGCGAATTAGGCAGTTTCAAGCGTCTCGCAAGAGTAAAATCTAACCCTGTGAGCACAATTGATAAAAGCTATCTGGTGATGGAGGACATGAGGGTGCAGCTAGCACTCTCGTCAGTGGCTTGGCCCAAGTCACAAAAGGGCTACTGCGACTCGTAGCAAGCGGCCACCCGCGGCAGACAGTTTGGCAATGAGCCACTAGTAGCAACAAGGTCAGCAAATGGAGGCACCGCTCGGATTATCGGCGAGCTAGCGGCGGGACCGGCCAAGGCGGAAGAGGGATTAAGGTTATATGGCGTTGCAGTGCATCTATTACCCGTTGGATCATGTGTGGGGCAAGCTTAGTTGGCCACAAAATTGCGAGACAGCCACAAAAACGCGAGACAGCATCAGAGTTGGCGGGGAAATTGGCGTAAATCTGCTAGTACAAAAGGTATATCTGCGGCTCAAAAATTTGGCTCTCGAAAATCGCATCGGGCTCTCTTCGGTTAACAATCTGATGGCAAAATTCATGTGATCTTGATCCTGTCTCGCAGTTTTGTGGCTGTCTCGCAATTTTGTGGCCAACTAAGCTTGCTTAGTTGGTTCGCCTTGGAGCTTCGCTCCACATGAACCAACGGGTAGTTAAGAGGGTAGAACCACTCACAGAAGGCAAACTAAGTTGCTCCAGCATCTTAGCGCCCAAATTCTCTATCGGGCCGATTAGGGCGTGATCGGGATGGAGTGGGGAGCTCGAAGGGCTTGATCACGACCAGCGCACTTCTCAAATCGGTGTCCGTTACGTACCGCGCGACATGGATCGCTGGAGCAGGGGGGCGGAAACGGAATTTGCCATTCATCGACAAGGCGCAAAAAATGTGCGGTAGTAAGTCGGGCACCCTAAGTGGCCGACCCCTCCTGGTGGCTTGCCTTCCCCAGTGGCCTGCTCGGAGTTTGTCGATCCTCATCTGAAGCCATATCGGTGCAAGGATCCCTCGTGCCACAATACGCAGTTTTTCTTCCACCACTGTATTTACCAGTCACGTTTACCAGTCACCTGAGGCCGCATTTACTCGTCACTTGGGGTCATGTTTACTAGACAAAATCGATGCGAGAGCTTTGCTGGTAAAGGGATGGTCTAGTGACTGGTAATTCGTCGGCCGCAGCACTGGTAATTGCGGCGGACCTTGGTGCGAAGGTATGGCCGTGGTCGCGGGTGGTGTGGGCTTTGGCCCTGACTCACTATTCTGGTTGCCGATCGACATATGTGTTGCCGCAACCATGCCGCAGACAATTAAGTTGATCTGCAAGGATGAGGTCTATCAAATTTTAAGCGACCCAATCCATCCAGCCAACAGCAGAGAGTTGATGTCACTCTGACCCGAAAATTCGCCAGCCATGACGGCAGATCCCAAAAGAAGAGAGCATGATGGCCCTGTTGTTCTCATTGTGACGCCGGCACAGTGGCCCGGCCAATGCCCCAGCAAGTGCTTGCGAAAATGTTAAGCTGGAGTCACGTCACCACTTATATCGCGTTCGTCAGTCTCACCAGGTCTCTTCTACACCTCAGCCCAACACGGCCTCACGCGGGCCCACGAAATGTGTTCATTTAGAGGCACCATTTCGAGCCCCCCACGATTGAACGAACCCAGTCCCAACAATCTCCCTTCAGCCATGATCGAGTCGGTCGACCGTGCCCCTTCGCAGCCGCATTCGTCCATTCGTGCTCCTATCCAAGACACCAGCGAGCCTGTCCAGACAACAATTGAACCGGACTACATGTTTGCCATAAGCCCGCGGATGACAAGCGAGGATACTGAGGCCTTGGGCCATGAAATGCATACTGAATTACGACGGTTAGTGGAGACTGCAGTGAAATCTGCCAGGGGCAGTATATGTGTCTGAGGGGTATTATGTTGTGGACCACATTAAGACTTTAGCACTCGAGGACTGACTCGCCGACGGTTGTTGCTGGCGATTTAGGCATGCGAAGGCCTTGCACGACTCGCTACTCCTCGTCTTTAAACGCGTCGAGGCAGTTGAGAAGCAACACGACAGGCTTTCTAAACATACGCCATACGCCATACGGACCTGAATGGTTTATGGTGTATGCTTTATTCTCGTATGGCGAACTAAACCATATATTGCCCATACGGCAAATGACGTCAAACCGGTCAAGGGCCCACATCTTCCTCTAGAGCGCTGGTGCTTCCCTCCTCTGCCATGTACTCGTATTGTTCAACCTCGTCTACTTGTAGCCCTGCCGTTATACCGCTGCGAATCCAGCTCTTTAAGCACTCCCCCTGTTCAATTGTCGATGCTCCAAGGAGCATTCGATCCCACGAAATTGTACGCCGTGCTCCAGAGAATGTACGCTCAGGGTCAGCAGACATGGCGGGTATTGAGAGAATGTCTATTGCCATCTTTGACAGTCGGGGAAAGCGCTCCTTCTGCTCATCGCGGAGCCACCAGGCAAGGGGGGAGCAGTCGATTGGAATGGGTGGCTGGGAGGTGTAGGTTTCGTATTCGTCAACGTCGGGCTCTGTGCCTATGACATTAAGCTCCTGTGCAAGCAGGTCATACTCATCCAGTTCCAGTGCCGGAACAATGGAAGGAGTAGTATAAACGGTTGGCAGGTTCTTGTATTCGTCTTCCCACAACTTCTTCACTCCAGTAAAGATCTTCTTATGCCATGCCTTTGGCCAATTTTTCTGTATATGAGCCTTTCCACGGGATGGATGGAGAATAAGCGCTGCACCGTATGCCGGGCTCTCATCGGAGAGCTGGTAGTATTTGTCGAAGACATGCCAGCTCGTCAGTACTGGACCAAGTAGCTGTTGGTTCATCTTGTATTTGTTGAATGCTTGCTGGTAATGCTTGTGAAGGACGTCCATCGTAAATAATGTACGATCGAGCGTTGAACGATATCCCTCAGTAAGGAGAGTTATCTTCCAAAACGGCTGTAGGAAGTTTCGCGTCTCGCGAAGGTTTTGCCAATCCTGTGGTGCTAAGTAGTCGTCCACAAGGGCGTCGTAGTACTTGTCCTGATACCACTTGATATGCTCCTCCTTATCAAGAGCGGCATCGAGCAGAAGAAACCATGAGTTCCAGCGTGTATCGTTGTCGAGGCCGAGGACTTTGCCGGCACGCCTCCGAAAGAGATTATACCTGTAATCGTTCGCTCTAATATGGATAGCAGTATTATGCAACTTGCCGAGCGCACCGAGTTGACTCCAGCCACGCTCCTTTCGCTTCTTCCAACCCTGCATCATGTCAATGTTGAACGAAGCTTGGTCCATCTCTTCAATCTGCCTGCAAGCTTCAAGCACAGCCTTTTTGCTATCCATGAAAAGAAACGCTTGGACGCAAAGGTTGACAACGTGGCCATGGCAACGAATCCGTCGGTGTCTTGCATTCCAGGCGACGCCTCGTCCATCAAGGAAGTGGCTCAATAGACGACATAGCACGTCATTGGAACCGTGATTATCTCCTGTAATATATCCCAGCTGGCGTGAGATGCCGTACTCCTCAATAACTGGCTGAAGGAGCTTCCACTGCTCGGCTCCGCTGTGGCTTCCAGGGCCGTCTATGCCAGGAAGTTCAGGTAAGGCCAGCAGTGCCTGGCAGGGATTTTTCGTGCCTTCCTGCATAAATTGCACACATATTCCTAGGAAAGCTTTGTGGTTTGGTGCGCTCCATACGTCAGCGGAGAGGTGAAGCTTGGCAGGTGAGGATTGCAGCTTTTTTCGGAGAATATCTTTGTGGATCGCATATGAGTTTGAGCAGAGTTTTTGGACATGGCCGTGGGAGGTGTTGATAAGCTCTTCTGCAGTATAATTTGCCGCCATAAGCAGAGCGTGCAACTCTGGCCAAGTATTGCAATTGTATGGGAGATTGCGGACAGTAACCAGCTGGACTAAGGCTTCCATTGCAGCCTTTGGATTAAGTACGTTCCGAAGCACTTGCTCCTCTCTTTCTTGAAGCTTAGCAACCTCAATCTCGCCAGCTTTGTTGAACGCCTCTTTGATGAGGCTGGTACGCACTTTCTTGGTTGAATTTGGCTCTGAGCCAGCGGCTTCAACTGAGTGTATCTTAAGTAGGTGGTTGCGGAATGTGGTAGACACGTATGTGGAGTACGGTGGGTTGCTGCAGTATTTGCAGTAGAACACTAAGTCTTGCTTTGGCCCAGCGCCTCAGGCTCGGATCCTTGAGGTTTTCGAGTGTGTTGCCACGTCGCATCGGCCGTAGTGATGCGTTTGCGCTTTGGAGTTGTTGAAGTGGAAGATTCAACGGAGGGTAAGCTCTGCCTATCAGGTATCTCAGAAGCCATCTCGATTGTTGCAGCAATGGAGGACTCGCGGTCACTAGGCGTGCGGCCGAGGAAGGAGTCCATCGCAAGCAGTCAACGGGCATCATGGCTTTCCACCAGCTTCGTCATGAAGTGTCGCGCGACACGGAGGCGTGGCTAGCTGACGGCCGGTCACGGCAGTCAGAAGGTCGCTCAGTGAATCGGGTAAGGTTAACGAATGAGACTTGATTTCTATCTCAAGGAGTGGAATCTTATGAGACTACGGAGTATATGATCTGGAATACTGTTGCTGCCTTGCAGCAGCTGTTGCCTACCAGGCAGGATCGTACTAACTGTTTGCTATAAGTGAGCGACTTGATCTTGACATGAAGTCTGACAACGTGACTCGAAGCGATCTTGATAGTTGCCTTAGGATTGGAGCTACGGAGACGTTGCATGGCAGTCCAAGTTGCCCACGCATAGCTTAAGCAACCGATTTGCCATTCAAGTATCCTTTCTACCTTATGGATCTATTGGAAAGGGAGGCCATTCAGGACCAGGAGGATGGTCAAGGTGTTCTAGTGCCGCCGATTTCCTTACCTGACTATTTTTGACTCGGAGCAACTTTATCCCGCGTATGATCATATATGGCCATACGCCTCAGACCGTATGGTATAGGTATATGGGCAATATATGAGTAATATATGGTTTAACTAAACCATACGCATATGGTTAGAAAGCCTGCCTTGGAAGCTGCCTTTGCAATATGTTCCTTGTACTTGAGCCCGGCGTCCATGATGACTCCCAGGATCTTCACGTGGTCTTTCGGTTGGACCGTCTGTCCCTTAATCGTGAAGGGCTCTGAGTCGGTCTTGTACTCCTTCCTGGTGAAGTGTATGATAGCCGTCTTGTCCGCCTCAAACGTCGCGCCGCTTCTCCTCTCCCAGTCCAACGCCTCTTCAAGGTTTGATTCGACTCCCTCGCGATTGCTTTGTGCTGTTGGCCCTGTGACCCAGGCTGTGAAATTGTCCACGAATGCTATCGCCCCTCCGTTGCTGTCGATCCGCCGCTGCTGTCGATCCGCCGCTGCACTAGATCTGCGTTGAAGAAGAGGAACAAGATTGGAGATAGAGGAGAGCCTTGGGGTAGGCCGTCGAACCCTCGTCGATCCTCAGCTTCGACGCCGCGAGCACCCACAAGTACACTGCCTACATCCGCTGCTACACCACTAGCACCAGCAACTACTCCATCACATTTATCGTCGCCTGTCCTCTCGATACACGACTTAGGACGCCGTTGTGCAATAAGCCAGCCCCCTTAATAGCCAACTAGAGGACCGCTTTACGAAAACCTCCTACCACAGCTATTGCACGACACTTACACGCCGTTGCAGACCTCGGTTCTCACGACCATAACTTGGAGAATAGCCTTCAAGCGCACTTGCTACTACTAACTGCCCGATCTCGTGGCTGCCTGAAGCCGTGATCTAGCTCATACTGGTTATGTCCCCAATATACTTCTGCAGTAACTTGTTCTTGCTGTCTAGCTTCTCGTGTTGCAGGCTTTCTAACCATATGCGTATGGTTTAGTTAAACCATATATTACTCATATATTGCCCATATACCTATACCATACGGTCTGAGGCGTATGGCCATATATGATCATACGCGGGATAAAGTTGCTCCGAGTCAAAAATAGTCAGGTAAGGAAATCGGCGGCACTAGAACACCTTGACCATCCTCCTGGTCCTGAATGGCCTCCCTTTCCAATAGATCCATAAGGTAGAAAGGATACTTGAATGGCAAATCGGTTGCTTAAGCTATGCGTGGGCAACTTGGACTGCCATGCAACGTCTCCGTAGCTCCAATCCTAAGGCAACTATCAAGATCGCTTCGAGTCACGTTGTCAGACTTCATGTCAAGATCAAGTCGCTCACTTATAGCAAACAGTTAGTACGATCCTGCCTGGTAGGCAACAGCTGCTGCAAGGCAGCAACAGTATTCCAGATCATATACTCCGTAGTCTCATAAGATTCCACTCCTTGAGATAGAAATCAAGTCTCATTCGTTAACCTTACCCGATTCACTGAGCGACCTTCTGACTGCCGTGACCGGCCGTCAGCTAGCCACGCCTCCGTGTCGCGCGACACTTCATGACGAAGCTGGTGGAAAGCCATGATGCCCGTTGACTGCTTGCGATGGACTCCTTCCTCGGCCGCACGCCTAGTGACCGCGAGTCCTCCATTGCTGCAACAATCGAGATGGCTTCTGAGATACCTGATAGGCAGAGCTTACCCTCCGTTGAATCTTCCACTTCAACAACTCCAAAGCGCAAACGCATCACTACGGCCGATGCGACGTGGCAACACACTCGAAAACCTCAAGGATCCGAGCCTGAGGCGCTGGGCCAAAGCAAGACTTAGTGTTCTACTGCAAATACTGCAGCAACCCACCGTACTCCACATACGTGTCTACCACATTCCGCAACCACCTACTTAAGATACACTCAGTTGAAGCCGCTGGCTCAGAGCCAAATTCAACCAAGAAAGTGCGTACCAGCCTCATCAAAGAGGCGTTCAACAAAGCTGGCGAGATTGAGGTTGCTAAGCTTCAAGAAAGAGAGGAGCAAGTGCTTCGGAACGTACTTAATCCAAAGGCTGCAATGGAAGCCTTAGTCCAGCTGGTTACTGTCCGCAATCTCCCATACAATTGCAATACTTGGCCAGAGTTGCACGCTCTGCTTATGGCGGCAAATTATACTGCAGAAGAGCTTATCAACACCTCCCACGGCCATGTCCAAAAACTCTGCTCAAACTCATATGCGATCCACAAAGATATTCTCCGAAAAAAGCTGCAATCCTCACCTGCCAAGCTTCACCTCTCCGCTGACGTATGGAGCGCACCAAACCACAAAGCTTTCCTAGGAATATGTGTGCAATTTATGCAGGAAGGCACGAAAAATCCCTGCCAGGCACTGCTGGCCTTACCTGAACTTCCTGGCATAGACGGCCCTGGAAGCCACAGCGGAGCCGAGCAGTGGAAGCTCCTTCAGCCAGTTATTGAGGAGTACGGCATCTCACGCCAGCTGGGATATATTACAGGAGATAATCACGGTTCCAATGACGTGCTATGTCGTCTATTGAGCCACTTCCTTGATGGACGAGGCGTCGCCTGGAATGCAAGACACCGACGGATTCGTTGCCATGGCCACGTTGTCAACCTTTGCGTCCAAGCGTTTCTTTTCATGGATAGCAAAAAGGCTGTGCTTGAAGCTTGCAGGCAGATTGAAGAGATGGACCAAGCTTCGTTCAACATTGACATGATGCAGGGTTGGAAGAAGCGAAAGGAGCGTGGCTGGAGTCAACTCGGTGCGCTCGGCAAGTTGCATAATACTGCTATCCATATTAGAGCGAACGATTACAGGTATAATCTCTTTCGGAGGCGTGCCGGCAAAGTCCTCGGCCTCGACAACGATACACGCTGGAACTCATGGTTTCTTCTGCTCGATGCCGCTCTTGATAAGGAGGAGCATATCAAGTGGTATCAGGACAAGTACTACGACGCCCTTGTGGACGACTACTTAGCACCACAGGATTGGCAAAACCTTCGCGAGACGCGAAACTTCCTACAGCCGTTTTGGAAGATAACTCTCCTTACTGAGGGATATCGTTCAACGCTCGATCGTACATTATTTACGATGGACGTCCTTCACAAGCATTACCAGCAAGCATTCAACAAATACAAGATGAACCAACAGCTACTTGGTCCAGTACTGACGAGCTGGCATGTCTTCGACAAATACTACCAGCTCTCCGATGAGAGCCCGGCATACGGTGCAGCGCTTATTCTCCATCCATCCCGTGGAAAGGCTCATATACAGAAAAATTGGCCAAAGGCATGGCATAAGAAGATCTTTACTGGAGTGAAGAAGTTGTGGGAAGACGAATACAAGAACCTGCCAACCGTTTATACTACTCCTTCCATTGTTCCGGCACTGGAACTGGATGAGTATGACCTGCTTGCACAGGAGCTTAATGTCATAGGCACAGAGCCCGACGTTGACGAATACGAAACCTACACCTCCCAGCCACCCATTCCAATCGACTGCTCCCCCCTTGCCTGGTGGCTCCGCGATGAGCAGAAGGAGCGCTTTCCCCGACTGTCAAAGATGGCAATAGACATTCTCTCAATACCCGCCATGTCTGCTGACCCTGAGCGTACATTCTCTGGAGCACGGCGTACAATTTCGTGGGATCGAATGCTCCTTGGAGCATCGACAATTGAACAGGGGGAGTGCTTAAAGAGCTGGATTCGCAGCGGTATAACGGCAGGGCTACAAGTAGACGAGGTTGAACAATACGAGTACATGGCAGAGGAGGGAAGCACCAGCGCTCTAGAGGAAGATGTGGGCCCTTGACCGGTTTGACGTCATTTGCCGTATGGGCAATATATGGTTTAGTTCGCCATACGAGAATAAAGCATACACCATAAACCATTCAGGTCCGTATGGCGTATGGCGTATGGTTAGAAAGCCTGCTTGATCATTTATACTACTACGGACAAAATGTCTGCATATCCAAACGCGAATCAGGGTTTCCCCCCTCTCTCTGCCTTCACCTCGCCCAAAGTCACGGCTGAGGAACGAATCTCGGCGGTTGACTTTGTCAACCGAGTGAACACGCTCTTCGAGGAGTTTGACAAGGACAAAGTGATCTCGGCTTTTCTCCCAGACGCTTCGTTACACCACGCGTTCGGGGGTTTTCGAGGAATTGATGAATTGGGCCGTTTCTTCGAGAAGGACTACCCTCCCTTGATCCCCGGCGTCAATCGACATGCGACGAACCACATCGTCGACAGGGACGAAGAAACCGGAGGCGTGGTTGTACGCTATCACATGTTGTTGATTCGCCATGTTTGGCCGACCGAGGCCGACAAGGTCACAGCGAAGGGCGCAGTCATAGCCACCGACTTGCCGGGAATTTGGTTTTGGTCGACAATGGCTGATAGACTCAAGACGACAGATGACGGATGGAAGGTCTACGCGAGAAACCTCGGAGCCACAGTGATCAACAAGAATCTTTCTCCCGAGGCCGAGCCTAAAGTGTAGGCTAGGTCTTGTCTCAAGTACCCAGCCGTCCATGTCCGGAGCGATGCGGATGGAGATGCTTTCTCAGTTGCCTCGGGTGATCTGTATGTTCGTCACTTAGGGAATACTTGGCAATAAATAAAACGAGGCAAGCTACGAATAGTACAGTTTCCGTAACCCGTTGTGATGTTGATGCTACTCGTGCCATGTAGGACAAAACTCCATCATTGGGTCCTCCACGACCATATAAGCAATGGGAAGTTCCACTGAACGATTTGTCCACAGACGCTGATAGGCTCATGTCGTGTGTAGTTTAGAAATTCCAAATCAGCATCAATGGCATTGCCGTGGATCGTCTCCGCCCATCCTCTGTAGGTACGGTACCTACCTTCCCATCTGGTAGCTCACTGAATGCTCGCAAGCCGCCGATGGCCCGAAGAGCGCGGTTGCGATATGTCGATTATGGCCTTCGTCCAGCCTAGCTGTCCCTAAAAGTTCTCTCCCCAGACCAGCAATACGCCAGGGGCTTGCATGTCGACCCTATTATGACAGTTATCCTCGTGTCCCCTCCATGGTTCATGGTTCCGGGTTGCTCCCATTTGCTTGCCAATCCTGCCGATTTGCCCCCTCCGTCTTCTTCAGCCTAAGTCTATCCATATGCCATTGGCAGATCGCTACGGAGAACCGGTTCAACTGGGTAGTCGGTTGCCCTTCATGCCTAGTCGGGGTCACACCTTTTCACTCATGAGGGAGATCAACCATCAACACGGTCAGCGGAGAGCGGCCTCCTTGCCCATACCATCTCTGACCCTTACCGTGCTTGTTAGGACTATTGTCCATGTGTTATCTTCCTGCTGACCGTCTTTGACTTGCCCCTAGCCTCTTCGCCTTCAGAACCTTTCCCGGGCCCTGTATGTGACCAAGTAGTTTCCCTACTGTCTCCTATCGTCAGTTTGTCAGCACAGTCGTGACTCGGGGCCGCAACCTCCTGTACAAGAGATCCATGCCCGCCCTGGAGGGTATCTCGCCCAAAGGCTGCGGCTTCATCGAGCTCGACACATCCCTCCCCCCGACACTGACAAAACGCCGTACAAATGCTTACATCCCTTTCAAATCTTTGCCATCTATTCGATCCGCGCGAACTTGTCCGTGTTACCATGCAACGATAACGGAGAGGAAAGACGCGTAGTTCCAGTGCAATGTCCGGTCAGCGCTCTCAACAAGACAAGCCTAACCAAGACAAGACAAGCCAAGTCAAGTCAAGCCAAGTCAAGATGACCATCTTATCAATCAAGACGGCTTTTTTAGCTGGCTTGACTTGTCTTGATACCGGCTTGGTAAGCAGGGACCCTATGGTGGTCATAGCCACGGTGGCTTGGATGGTAAAATCCTGCTGGCACGGCCAAAAGTTAGCCCCGAGCACCACGCTCATCACCGTCAAGATATCCGATATTGACGATACCTCTTCGGTGACCGCCCTCTCGGAAACAGTTACCGAGACGGCCAGCCAGCCCTCGACCCTGAACACGAGATCCGCTGCAGCCGGAAGCGACGCGTTTGCTACTTTTCGCGGGGTATAGGGTAGGGAGGGATACTTCGAGCAATTGCTCCCACATGAGCAACAAGAACAGATGCCGGTTTTTCTGTAGAATGGAAGAAATGCAGACAAAAAATTAGTCCCTCTAGATTTCTGTCGCCGAGGGCTTTCTATCGGTGCTAGTTTTTGTAAAATACTCCGTCACCCCATGCACATTGGAGCGGCGATTGGGTGCATGGGGTAGCCTCAGCCGAAGGCTGTGTGTCCGCGGGCCGGGAACCTATTACTACTACTGCATTATCTACGTACTGATCCATTGCCATGGCCATTCTTCGTATTATGTGACATGTACGGATTCCGTATGAGCACCTGTCGCTTCCTAAGCTCCTGATCCCTCATCTTCATCTTCATGCCATCCGGGGGAGACCCGTAGACCAGGTGATTACGATCAAATGGTGCATCCAACTGTTCCAACATCAGACCGCCGAGCGTTTTCACGCGAGAGACAGCCACGTAGCTTAAACCAGTCTGAAAGTCCCGGCAGGACAGATCTGTAACTATCATGTCTTCGGTGATGCTTTGTGACTTGTGCACGGTAGTTGCGTAGCATACGATCAGGGGAAACTGGGTGCGAGCGCAGAGAGTGGCTCCGATGAGGAAGTCCCTCTCCACTGGGAGAGTCGGCACAATCTTCTTGCCATCAGCGGTGGTCAGGAATACCGGTCCGCTGTATTTGTCAAACTCCATCATGATAACACAGGGAGGGTCTCGGATGCTTCCCGGCCCTGTGGAACCTAGCAGCCAAGTAAGAGTAATCCAAACCAGTTGTGCTGCTTCGGACAGTAGATGGGTCAGAATGTGAGGCGATTGGATGCGCCGTTGGCTGCACGGGAGGTGAGGGAGCTAGAGCACGGAAATGCCGCGTGCTTTGTTGGGTTGGTGGAATTGGAGTCCCCAGCACTATGTGCGGCTGGCTAATTGACTCTCCGAATAAACTCCTAGCTGTATGAAGTTGCCGTAGCTTCAGTGGCGATGTAGGCTGGGTTCCGGATCTCTCATTAGGAGGCGATAGGCCAGCATCTCCGTCGGTTCTTTTCGGGGCAGATCTCTCAGCTGAGGAAGGACGGACGGCCAGGTGCCTCAACGTCAGGACCGCACCTTTGGATCTGGCACGCTTGATCAGGTTAGGGAGGCATATAGACTATACCAATGATGTCAGTTACCTCGGAATTGCGCTGGTCCCGGCATTCCAGGCAGGCTGTAGTTTGATTGGCAGATTTCCATCATTTCCTCCTGCTAGTGAAGTCACTTGCTGGTTTTATTTGGTTGCAAGACGGGCAATGGACTCCAAAATCAGATCCAGGGCTCATATTACCCCTAGAATCGGAATCCATCCTCAGTCATACGGTGCATCGGGATCGATAATGGAAGAAAGGTTGCTTGGCCAAGCAAACGAACAGATCGCCAGGCAAATTTGGCGATGGTACGGATAAACAAAGAAGTAAACAAAGAAGTAAACAAAGAAGCAGTGACAGATGGTGGCTTGCGGATACCCACCTTTTCTACAGCTGCCAACCAATCCAGCCTTCTTTAGCGACTGGCAATACAAAATTTGGACCAATCAGATCCCGAGAAACTTATTTATCCCTGTCTGCACCAAACCCTCATTATTCGGGAAAACTTAAGAACTAATGTAGAGTCAGCCTTCGGCTGAATAATCAGACCAATATTTCCGGCTTGGGTCTCATGTCCATCTCACATCCTGAATAATGTCTGTCCCGTATCAAACAACCGCCATTTGAAGGTGAAAGATCCGGGAAGACTTTGTCCGGATCCAAACCCAGGCGAAGAAAGAGGTCCCAACCGAATGATATCACTCTCCAAGTCTACTAGATAAGTCAAATTATTATCCGCACGCGCAGCCCTTAAGGAATAAATTGATCTTCTCTCTAGCTACAGAAGGAGCGGAAGCCTAGGTCTTATATAGACCTAGCTGACAGGGGTCGTAATGACCACAGAACCTTCTAGAGACAAATAGGTAGTTTCCTCCAACACAAATATATTGACCAGTACGGTATTCATCGTTTTCCCAGGTTCATCCATCGCTTTTTGTCACAGGGACCTGTACCCAAGCCCAAATTACCATTGAACCCAGGTACCAGCTACCTGCATCGCGATTGGTCGTTCTATCGAGTCTTGGTTTTCGATAGATATCGAATCTACGGAAGGCACATTCGATTCGATACGAATCTGCGGGAGATGCGTTCGATTCGTAAGATGTCCATCCCTGCTCACGATGGCCGGCCTGCTTACTAACACGTCTTGAATAGGCTTGACAAGATATCAAGTCAAGCCAAGTCAAGTCAAGACAGACCGCTAAGTTATCAAGACAAGACAAGCCAGAGCTCTGGCTTGTCTTGTCTTGACTTGTTGAGAGCGCTGCTGTCCGGTTGATCTGCAACAGCAAGGTCGTCAGGCTACTCAGTCATTATCTCATGGCATGATGTCTGGCTGTGAAAGGGCTACCTCCTCATCGTCGCTTCAGACTCTTAGATCTTTCTCGACAATAGACTTTGAAGACCTGTCTCGCCAATACTGTCGCCGAGCGTTCACCCGATCTCAACAATCTGTTCATCATCCTCTGTCCGCATGTCGATAAAAGAGGTCATGGTGCGATTTGCCTGCTGTAGACCGGCTAAATCGACGTTGATAGCCCCCAATCGTGACCTACAATGGACGCTTAGACATGACGGGAGAGAGGGAAAGCCCCAGCAAGGCAGTCCAGAGACGAACAGGAAACAGCCGGAACGCTTTCGGCTTCCAGAACTAGCTCGCTGACAAATGGCTTGGCTCAGATCCCCGACTCAGTGTTGTTAAGCATTGGTAAAAGACTACTCGCTCGGCCGACTTCCTCCTACTGGTAGGCGAGATTTACTAATCTACGCGGTGGTAACTTGGATTACGAAGAAACTCTATACCCTCGGAGCTATTAGGTCATAGATTCGTGCCTGAGGTTGTTGAGTTACAAGTAAGGTTTGAACACTGCTCGGAGGACTTAGTCAAGTTAATGTTATCTAAAGATATTCTCTCGGCTTTGGTTGTAAACCGCCACGGTCTAATTACAAATTCCACTTGAATTGCTCCGTAGAATGTTAATAATCAGCTGATCCACTTAAGATTTTACGTAACTCTACCACCTTGAAACTTTTCTGATTAGTTATCACTTTTCCTTTACCACATGCGTCTCTCCACCACCCGATATGGTCAGAGATCGACTTTATGTATTAACCTAATTTCACTTATTCAGCCCATTTCATGACTGGTTTCATTGCTTTTACTCCATTTCTTCACCCCTCTTGAGGCATCACTTGTCGACTCAACGCCCCGCTTCCCTTTCGTTTTGCGGTTTCATCATGAATAAAGCCCTGGTCTTTAAAAAGACTCCCCAGGATTATCCAAACCCTGGAGAGCATCTTGTTGTGGAACCGGCTTCGTACAGTGCTACGGTCTCAGCGCCTGAGAATGGGGTGATTCTCAAATCACTTTACACCAGCTTCGATCCTTATATGCGTGGGCGTATGGGGCCCGCACAAGCAAAGTCGTACGTGCCGGCTTTTCAGTTGAATCGACCTATACAAAGCACCAGTATTGCCGAAATTGTCAAATCGGACAACCCCGACTTCAAAACAGGTGACCTTGTTATTGGGCAAGTTCCGATCCAGGAATATATTGCTCTCGAAAGCACACAACTCTCTGGCATCTCTCCCCTTTCAAATCCTCTCGGCATTGAGGACATTAGAGTTTTTCTCGGAGCCCTGGGCATGCCAGGCCTTACCGCCTATTCGTCATTGTATGAGATAGGCAAGCCCAAGAGCGGCGAAACAATTTTTGTTTCTGCTGCCAGTGGTGCAGTGGGACAGCTGGTGGGCCAGCTTGCCTTACGGGAGGGCCTGCAAGTCATTGGCAGTGTTGGGTCGGACGAGAAGCTGGCTTATATCACCGATGACCTGGGCTTCCATGGTGGTTTCAACTATAAGAAAGAGAGTCCCGCAGCGGCGCTGGCTCGCTTGGCACCGCACGGCATCGACATCTATTACGAGAATGTGGGGGACGAACATCTTCAAGCCGCTCTTGACGCCTTCAACAACTTCGGTCGGGTTGTCGTCAGTGGGATGATATCACAGTACAACTCGGCCCCTTTTCCGATCACAAACATTCACAAGGTTATCTCCAAACGTCTCACTTTGCGTGGATTTATTTTTATGGACCCGGGCTTCGCGGATAAGTACAGCAAAGAGCATCAGACTAACCTGCAGAAATGGATCAAGGATGGTTCCATCAAAACCCTTACCCATGAGACTATTGGGATTGATCAAGCTGCAGATGGTTTGGTTGGTATTTTCCATGGAAAGAACTTTGGAAAAGCAGTTTTGAAGTTCTGACTTGTTCACTACTAATCACGAGGAATCCTTGTGATAAATGTGACCCGACTTGACATTAAGCTACCTTGATAGCCTCTTGGCAACTTCTAGGACTCAACACATTTTGCTGTACATAATTATCTAACTAGATGCTCCTTATTCCAATGAATTCGAGAATTGAAGCAACATAGCGTACTTAGAAGGTCGGCCTGAATCATAACACTGGGGTTTCCAAATTGTGTAAATGGGCCGTGATTAGTACGTAGTTCGAAGTGGATCAGAGCCTCATCTCAACCGGAACAGTGAAAGCCACGTCTCATAAAAGATAAGCGGATGAGGCGTATAACTGTAATGAAGTCTTTGTGTTGATTCTAAAGAGCTATCATGTGATGGTTGGAAGGAATGCGTACTTCCCCTGGGTAGAGTGAGTTGCTTAGTCGTGGCTCGCAGAAGAGCAAGTGAGTTTTTGTTAGCAAGGGGTTAGACTTTAGTCAAGTAAAGCTTAAGACGAAGAGAAGTCAAATCAGTGACAATTACGTACAAAGCCGGTGATTATGTGATTCGGATAACAAGGTATGAACAATCAGCGGACCTTTTACGTACAAATGAACGGAGAGGAAAACCCACCTCTCCGACGCTCCCAGATAACCCAGGACTCCTAACCTGTCTGTTCAATCACTCTCACTACCACCAATGACATTTGAAAAGGTGGTCCTTAGCATTGCTCCACTTCAGCCTCAACGTTGCGATTAAGATCTGTGACGAGGTCTTTCATCTCGTGCCATCGAACTTTCTCTCGAGCACCCTGGGAGATTCAATCCAAACGTTACAAAGCGTTGTTCTTTTATGCTCCTTTTCTTCATAGTAAAGGGCCAGCATGAAAAGAAGAGCATGCGACTCTTGTCACAAGAAAAAGGTACGTAAGGAGCTATCATACTGTGAAGGTGTCTTGTCTTTTCTGCCCCTGGTGATTAAAACTGCAGGGGGCTTTCCCAATCAAGTCTGAATATCAGCTCACCCTTTTAATAACATCAGATACAATGTTTTAAGTTAGACCCAGAGCCTCGGTGTTATGGATGCATGCAGCATGACGTGGCATGCACATTCGATCGCGTACGAGGAAGGCGAAAAAACCGGAAGACTGGGTCAGTTTGCAATAGTCCCAATGCTTTGTATCGGTATTAATTCCTGCACATCAGGTCAAAGTCTTCTGCATCTTCAGCCGGACAGGGGACAAAGGACAGTCTTTCACAGCGCCTGAACCAGCTCGAAAATGCTATTGCCAGGCTCGTTGCCCGTGCAGATGGAACAAGGTCGCCTTCAAGGGAGTTTCTTTTACCAATGACTCCATCAAGCAACACGAGCTCTGGGGCATCGTCAGTCAACACCGAGTCACCCGACTCGCCCATGTCACAAGAGCCAGTAAAGCCCGGACTTGATAACGTCTATGCCCCTGCTGAGGCTTCCTACGGTCAATTTCATTTCGCTGGCCACTACATCGGATACCTCAGTTGTAACGGCGGCCTTCCTTCCTTCACACAGAAAGGGTTGGAATGGATCTCTTCACGAACTGGAGGAGCCGCTTCATGCTCAAGACTAGCTCAACTAGGAGCTGAACATCAGATGTCATCCCGAACTCTGACTTATAGCTTGCCAGTTATCAATCGTCAAGGGTCCTTCAACCTTTCCAATGCAATGTCGGATCGATCTATAACTGAGAGATTGCTACGCGACTTCAAGGGAAGCGTCTTCGGCCTCGTGTTTCCCGTCATCGATCAGGTACTCTTCATAGACACTCTCGACCTAGCCTATCAGCCAAATGACGGGCGAATCACCGTGGAGCGTATCACGTCCACCGCGTGCGTCCTAGCTTTCCTCTCTGTGGCATTTTTCTGTCGATCCGAGTTGCAGATGACATGGATATTGACACCGCTTTATGCGCCGTCATAGCTCATCGTTTCTTGTCGGGCCTCCAGAAAGAGATGAGCATCGCCAGTCTTCAAACAGTTTTGTTTCTTGTGAGTCTATCTCTTCGAATCAACTCGTTTGGATTTGCGACTAATACACCCCTGCTTCTTTGCTACTGTTCAGTACTTCCATCAATTGCTCTGTGGTAACATGAACTCGGCTTCGAAGTTACTGGCAGTTGCATACCGAATGACAATTTCCATGGGTGGACATGTCAACCTTCCTGTGAACTCAACTGAAGAAAACCTTTCACGTGAAGAGCGTGAAACTCGTCTCCTTCGAACAATGTTTTGGCTATGCTACGTTCTTGACAAAGATGTCGCGCTACGCACAGGGCTTCCGCCTATTTTCCCTGATGAGCTCTTTAATCTGACTCTTCCAGATGGCTATGAGAATCTTCACATCAGGTGTCAGTCTGGTGTGAATCCCGAAACGACATACCAGCCCCTCCACGAAACACAGATACCAACTTTCCCGGGTGATATTCGCCTCAGTACGCTCAAGGGGAAGATATCGCGCTCTCTCTATTCGATGTTAGCCCCCGCAAAGACAGAGGCAGAGCTTCTGCGAGATATTCGCGAGCTAGACGAAGAACTAGAAGATTGGAGAATGTCTCTCCCGGTGCATTGTCGTCCCGCACTATCCATTCCCAACGAATTTCAGTTGGCTTCAAGTTGGAAACTGGATGAGAGCGTGAGCCATATCTTCCTGCACCTTGAGTACCACCACCTTATAACGGCAATTCATCGAGCCTCTGCGAGATGTCCACTGGAACCTAATAACAATGATGCTAGTCGGAGTGGTGGCGTTGATTCAAGCCTCACTCTCTCTACTGAGGCTAGTCGATCAACTCTTGTGTACTTCAGGGCCGCTATCGTTGAACTTGCGGACGAATCACTATGGTATGTTTTTGAATATCGTTGATTATTGATCGCTGTTCGTGTTGTGTTCTTGGCGTCAGGCGTAGTACCGGTCTTTACGTAATACAAACTTTTAATAACACTACGCTGCAGGCTTATTATCTTTTATCCCATATCGGCTTTATTAATGATACGTGAAAAACCAGTCTTGGGCCTGGTGCTTAAGACTGGCATTATATGTAACATCACGTGAGGAAGGAGACCTTATGCTCCCGTCCTCAACTGTAGTCTGAGCTCGTCATCCATCTTTCTACATCTACATGACAACCTCACTTTATGTGACCTCCGCGGTATATTCGCATCAATTAACCATATTTTGCAATATTCTCGCGAATCCCGTAGATCCGCAGGCCAAAGCTGACATCGAACTCCTCCGGTCAACCGCGAAACTCATCAAGGCCATGCCAAGACGAAGGTTAGCACTCTATGGAACTCGACGTATTGATAGTATTATCGCTTTTGTAGACGAGATGATACAACTGGGAAACTCTGCTATTATCTACCAACGGAATGGAGGTGGAGGGTTTGTGTAACAGGGAGATGAAGTTATATACTATTTCCACTTTTTGTGAAATCTTTGTCTCCTTTCCTTTACCTTCTTTTCTTTTCTTGTATTTAAACTGTATTTTTTGTGTCACCTATCACCCTATCTTTTTAAGTGAAGTTGGCTAAATAAGAACTTCAACGCCCTCAGCACTGCGTTGTTCGGCTTCTCGCTTCCATATCATATTCAGTATAGATGCCACGGTTGTCATCAAGGTCGATCTTAGGAAGGTCCGCCCAGAGGAGTTCGATAGTACAGATAAGCACCAATGAAAAGAACAATAATCAAGGGCACGCTCACAAAGGTTGCAAAGAACTGCTTCACGCTCTGAGCCATGCGATACGGCCACATAGCGAGATAAAACTCGACAATGATAATCGCAACGCTGCAGAAGAGCCCCTCCCATGCACCCTAAAACCAGGTCTATAACTTCCACGGGAGATCTGGTAGGCCTTTCTCATACGGATGTTGGTTGAGCAGATCATTCCCCAGCCAAACAACTGAACAGAGAGATCAGGTTCGAGAGCCAGTTGAAGACTTCGGCACCTCCGTTACTGACATTCAGAAACGCGAGGCCGCCTCCGACAATAACACTGAGGACGATGGCAAACCAGGGACGGCCCGTGACATCAGCCGTTATCAGCCGCTTGGGCGCCATGCCAAGATGCACGAGTCCAACAAGTGTCGAGAAGAGCTGTAGATGGTGATACTGCCGTTGGACAGGACCGAGATGAGGATGACAGCATTGATGATGTGCGCAAGAGGCTCCAGTTGAGCATTTCTATAAGCAAGCACAAAAGGCGATGCGTTGGTGCCGCCCGCGCCGAAGAGGTTGGGATCCTTGGGATCGACGGTGATGGTGGCTGCGAGTGAACCGAGGAGATAGAAGGAGAGTCGAAGCCAGATGGAACCAACCGACATGGGTACAGACTTCTTGGGGGTTTGAACATCTCAAGCGACTAGTCCAGCGTTTTCCGAGCCAGACAATGAAAAGACTATTTCACAATCAGTATTGTCGGAACATCACTTCATCCTTGCCAGAGCGTCGACTGAGTAAGTGCATCCTCCCCATGGCATTAATTAATCTCAATGAACCTTCTCTGATCACCTTTCTCGGCAACAACAGAGTCTCCAACATACTGCGCCAGAAGCTTGGAGACGTCGAGGAGAAGCGTCATCAGTCTGGAACTTTGCCCAGAGGATCCGCGCCTCGGTGTCTTCCAACAGTTCTTTTGTTGTTGTTGTAAGTTGGTCTCTCTGCAAGAGGCCTAGCCGCAATAGTAAAGAACACAGTTTACACAATATAGACATCTCAAATAAGCCCAATGCCATGCAACACATATTACCCCAGGAAATCAACCGTAGATATAAGACCTATACCTATCCCTCAAAAGCGGTTTCCTGGAATGCGATCGACAACACTCAGCATTGCACGGTCGAAAGTCGACGCCAATATGGCGCTGCCAGAAAAAGTTGGAAGGCATTCCAAACGCGTCGATGCAGCACTGCCGGGAAAACACACAAGGCAACTCTACGACCAGCTGTCATGGAAGGAAGCTAGTGTGCTCGCCCAGCTCAGAACAGGCATAGGGAGATTGAACGCATATCTCTTCCACATCAAAGCGGTACCATCGGACCGGTGTGATTGTGGACAAGCGAGAGAGACAGTTGAACACTTCCTCTTCCGATGCCGAAAGTGGACAGCATACCGTACAGAGATGCTTCAATGCAATGATACCCAGAGAAGCAACATCTCTTTCTATCTTGGAGGAAAGTCACCATCTGACGACCAAAAATGGGCGCCAAACTTGGAAGCCGTTCGAGCGACGATCCGGTTTGCAATGGCTACGGGCCGCTTTGATGCAAGCTAACCAGGCCCCTCTTCCCTCCTCCCCCCCCCCCCCCCCCCAAAAAAAAAAAAAGGAAACCCGCTATTTCCAACTCCACTTGACCCTCACCCCGTGCCATAAAAAGCGAACACTGCTTCAGCCGCCGTAGATAGGACACTGAACACTTGAAGAATAGGCTTCAAGATGGCTCGCTAATAATACTACTAAACCACGAGAATCCGCAGAGAGACAGAGAGAGAACAGGTAAGGAGGCATAAGCAACAAGCGGAAATGGTATGGGCTGAAGGAAACAAGGCCACGATTTGGGCAATGTATGGATATATTAGTAATTGGTGCCCTTTCGGTTTAAGCCGCCGGGCGTAATATAAATTGACTTGACTACTGAAATGGGAAGATTCAGATTGCTTGATTCTCACTGACGGGTGCAGTAGGAGAGCTACTATCGGAAACTCGAAGAGCCGCACGGGGGAAACACAGACTGAAGAAAGCAGCATATCAAGCTCGTTCTACGCGGATGAGACTGGCGATCGCACAGCAGCAACAGCAGAAGACTCTGCCCGATAGGGTCGGAAACTATTCGAAGCGAATTGATAAAGCGTTACCGGGTACACACACACGCTCCCTTTACGATGGACTGAAAAGACGCGAATCAGACATGTTCTCACAGCTGCGCACAGGAATGGCTAGGATCAACAGCTACCTGCACAGGATTGGAGCAGCAGAATCGGACATGTGCGACTGTGGACAAGCAGCAGAAACGATGGAACATTTTCTGTTCCGGTGTACGAAATGGGATGCACAGCGGGAAGGCATGCGACGGGCCGGACAGGCAAAGATGGGAAACCTCTCATTCTTTTTGGGGGGAAAGGCGGCATCGGACGGCCAAAAATGGGCACCTAACCTACAGGCGGTGCGGGCGGCGAGTAAGTTCGCCATGGACACGAGAGACTAGATGCGAACCCGACTGGATGACGCACTAACTAACCACATTTAGCGGCCAAACCTGGCGATACTAACACGAAACAGCCTCAAGCTGGCAGACCATGCTTCAGCTGCTGTAGATAGGATGCTGAACACTTGGAGAAATTGGCCTTAAAGCAGGCCTGTCACCCAGAGTCAAGCGAGGCGAACGTGAGGCTTCTGGGAGACGCGAACGATAAACTTAGAACTGTAAATAGCCTAGCGCACTTGGCCCTATGAGGTTAGTCCTGCCGGGCGTAATAAATTTCATTCCATTCCATGGGCTCCCGCTCAGTGGACTTCCCTTTGTAGCAATTAACGCGTCGCGGTACGAGCGACTTTACTTGACGAAGTCTATACATGAATAGGAATGAGTTTAAACACGATCATGGTATCCTCTTCACTCTGAGCATTATCAACGTGAACAAACGGCAGCTACAATGGGATCGAGTAGCCCTTGTTCCGAGATCATTCTCAACTTTTTTTTCAAGATGCTTGCTTCCCTTGCCTGCTCAGCTGCTGCATTGCACACAGAGGGAGCCAGGGCCTGGATGGATCAGGCAAGAGCACTGACGACCTTTCCGACCGTACCGCACCCTCCTTCCTGTTGGGCCTGAGGGGACGAAAGTTTGATCTGCAGGCTGTCGGAAAGTAACAGTGATTCGCGGTGGGGATTATCGGCGCGCTGCGTCCGTTAGGTCCGGCCACTTATGTCAACGTCCCGACGCTAATGAGGATTACTCCGTAAAGTGGGGTCCCAAAAGTCCTCGGACACCCCTCTTACACCACAACCCTGACAGGAACACACAGAATAAAGATACCAATTCTACAGGCTACAGACTAGCTACAATAAAAGTAACTACATTTTTAGATTCCTCAGAGGCGTGGCTTTAATATTTTGTATACCAACCCCTAGCTTTACGGCAAGCCTCGACCCTCCGGGGCATTGACTCCATTAGGCCCCGAATGAAGTCCTGAGGGATAGCTTCCCACGTTGCTTCCAAGCACACTTTAAATTTAGCGATATCGGCTGCGTTTTTCTTCAATTTAGCAACCCAAGGGAATTTTCTATAGAGGTCTCTCTTTAGTCTGGCCCAGACATGCTCGATGGGGTTCAAATCAGGGCTGTGAGGGGGCCAGTCAATAAGAGAGATGCTGTGTTCCAAGAGAAAAGCCATCGATGCCTTTGATGTATGGATTTTAGCATTATCCTGCTGAAAATGCCGGATGCCCGTATAATCAGGAAGAAGCCCAGAAGTCAGAGCTTCAATATAGCTATTCGATGTATAGCCGCCACGCTTAGAGGTTGGATCTCGGGTCATAATAACCAGCTTGCTTCGGCCCTCCTTGCAAATTGCACCCCATACCATAATAACCACATCACCTTTGCCATGAGACTTCGTATTGACAAATTTTGGGTCATAGGCCTCGTGAGTGAATCTCCAAACCCAGATATTTGGTGCGGCGCTGCCATTTTGAGCAGAGCACTCGTCAGAGCAGATAATCTGGAGAGCGTGGTTAGCACGTACAGGAGCCGACGAGGGCATCTCAAACACTCCGCCATACCTCACTCAATTCTTCCTCTTTTTTTGCCCAGTCATTTGCAAATTGAAGCCGCTGAGCTGCATCTTCCTTTCGTAAAAAGATCCTCTTCCTGGCTTTCCATTTGCGCAAGTTGGCCTCGTTTAAAGCCCGGCGGATTGTTGTGGCGCTTACATTAAGACCCAGGTCGTCAACTAAGTCTTTTCTTGTGACGCCTTCATCCTGTCGCACAGCGTGAACAATAGCCCTTTTCGCCCGTGGCGTCAGACTTGGGGGACGCCCGGACTGGGGCTTAGGAGCGATTGATCCAGTTGCCTCAAGCTGTTGAAGCAGAGTGCTAATTGTAGATGTCGACACGCCAAAACGCGTCGCAACCACGCTCCTGGCCTCTCCGGCTTGTACAGCCGCAATAATAGCCGCACGAAGCTCTGGGCTAGTTCTCTGGCGTCCTTGGCGATTTCCGGATATTATGGTCCCAAAAGATCGTAAATTGGACGACATAATAAAAAGTTGTGGGATGTTGAAGATGAAGGAGCAGAAATCGCGGTTCTGATCCTTGACGCGGAGCGCGAGAAAGTCGCGTGGTGTCCGAGGACTTTTGGGACCCCACTTTAGTGATGTTGGCAATGTCCACTAAGCCCTCGGGCCACTTATGTCATGCTGACGCTAGCGAAGGAGGTGGTCGGTGTTGATGTGCTAGACATGCGGGAGAGCCTATTGTCGAGAAACTGTCCACTGGCTTTCGTTAGGCCACTCCCTATCATTTCAGTCCCAGTTCCTTCTTACAATAGCTCAGCCAACGGTAGGCGCAGATTCCTCAGCAATACGGAGGGCCCTTTCAAAAGTCTTACCCAAGCGCTAAATGCGCCACATCTCTTAATCCTTGTAAGTTACCTAAGATACAAGGTGTATCCAGCCATTTGAGCTAGCTGCTACGTCCACTCTAGTTTTAGGGGTGCTAGGGGGATTAGAATGTAACACAGTGAGAACAGGCTGCTGTAAAATTAGCAGCCCTTTAGCGGATAAAGCACTACAGGAAGTACTTAATGTACTTAACCCAGCCACAGCCGTCAGATTTCCTTTTTCGAACTAGCGCTTGGATAAGACTTTTGAAAGGGCCCTCCGTAGATTTGACGGCTATGGCCTCACCTTCTCTCGCACTTCAAGTCCATGTCAACGGCTAGGCTACCTCAAACACGCCTCCATTACACATCGACGAACCCCTCAAGCTTCTATCTCCTCACACTGAAAACCCTCTCCGAGCTCTCAGGTTGTTCCCCCTCCGCGCCTACTCGACGCGACTCTGTCCTACAAGCACATGTGGTCTGAAACACTGACCAGCAAGTGGGATGGTCCTTGTCTCCCCTTGCTCGAGTCGACCTCGTAGTACTTACTTTGCCTGCCAATCCACAGTACTGGGGGTGTTTCAATCTAGGGGCGTGGGGGGTTGAAATTGAAACGCCTCCAGTACCGCTGGTCCACCCATTCATCCATCCGTACGGATTACCCTTAACACCTACCGGCACCTCTCTTCCTCCAATCCATTATCAGCACCTGCGACACACCGTCTGTCCAGTGCTGAATCCTCTCCATTCCTTCGCCATCATCGCTCGCCATATCACTTTCAACCTGACTCTGTTGCTTGCCTCGTCAAGTCCCTTCATCACTGGCCTCGGGCGACGACGGACGCCTAGTCGAGCCATTGTCCCCCCCTGGCTGTGCGCTCGAATCCCTACCTACTACCTTATCGTAGCTGAATATGCTGTCGACCCGTTGCCTCGCTTGATTTGCTTGCCCTCCTTCCCGACGCAAGCCCCCTCCAAAACCTCCCAACCGACGGCCCTCTGCCTCGACTATCGATATCATTCCCTTCCACCCTACCCCGCGCTGCGTCCCTCCCTCGCATTTTGCAGTCGGAAGAAGTCATGCTAGACGACTCGACCCTGGCCGCTGCGGCGGCCATCGTGCAGTCCCTCGCTGCCGACGGAAGCACTCCCATGTCCCTACCCTTCCATGAAGATAACCCTCAGATCGAGCTACCTGGTCGTGAGACGCCCGCTAAGCGACAACTCGCAGCCGAACTCTCAAAACTTGCCCAGAGAGTCGACAAGCTCGAGACCAGAGCTCAGGCCGCCAGCACCTTTCCAGAAACCTCTAATGCGGCCACCAACTCCCTCTGTGGCAACGACTCGACCGGTAAACCCCCTTCCGCTTACGGCCCACTGAGTTCTAAGCCCAAGTTACAACGTGGAGGTACACTGGATGCACCCTGGACTGCAGGCACCCTGCTGGATGAAGCTCTGGAGAGCCTGCAAGAAAAGGTGCTCGGCCAGGAGATCACTAGTGTCAGCGCCCAGCTTCTCGAACAGGAAGAGCTGCAGGAACGGGATTTCTCCCGAATCGAACAGAACCGCGTCGCTAGGCTCGAACGCGAGCTATGGAAGCACCAAAAGGCCAACGAGGCTTTCCAAAAGGCCCTCCGAGAAATCGGCGAAATCGTTATGGCCGTCGCACGCGGTGACCTGTCTAAGAAAGTCCGCATGAAGTCGGTTGAAATGGACCCTGAAATTACTACTTTCAAGAGGACCATCAACACCATGATGGACCAGCTGCAGCTCTTCTCCAGCGAGGTCTCCAGGGTCGCCCGTGAAGTAGGCACAGAAGGCCGGCTTGGCGGCCAAGCTCGCATTGAAGGCGTGGACGGAACCTGGAAGGAACTGACTGACAATGGTGCGTTGCGCTTCATATTCACCTCGAGGTGTAACTTCGACTATGGCACGAGCTCATGCTGACATGTCTGCCGCAGTAAACGTAATGGCCCAGAACCTGACGGATCAAGGTAGGCACTTCGTGTTTTAGTCTTCCCCTCCCCGCCGGGCGGGGATTGCTGCCGCACCACGCTTGCTGACACTATTTGACAGTGCGCGAGATCGCATCGGTCACCACTGCCGTCGCACATGGTGATCTTACCAAGAAGATCGAGCGTCCTGCCCGGGGAGAGATCTTGCAGCTGCAGCAAACCATCAACACCATGGTGGACCAACTGCGGACGTTCGCCTCTGAAGTCGCCCGCGTAGCTCGTGATGTAGGCACAGAGGGAATGCTCGGTGGCCAGGCAGACGTTGAAGGGGTCGAGGGCATGTGGAACGAGCTGACTGTCAATGTCAACGCCATGGCAAACAATCTTACCACCCAGGTGCGAGACATTATCAAGGTGACGACGGCCGTCGCCAAGGGTGACCTCACCCAAAAAGTTCAAGCCAACTGCCGAGGCGAGATTTTCGAGCTCAAGTCCACTATCAACTCCATGGTCGATCAGCTGCAGCAGTTCGCCCGTGAGGTCACCAAGATTGCTAGAGAAGTCGGAACCGAGGGACAACTCGGTGGTCAGGCCACTGTTCACGATGTCGAAGGAACTTGGAGAGACCTCACCGAGAACGTCAACGGCATGGCCATGAACCTCACCACGCAGGTGCGTGAGATTGCGAGAATCACAACTGCCGTAGCCAAGGGCGACCTCACCAAGAAGATCGAGGTCCACGTCCAGGGCGAAATGCTAGATTTGAAGAACACTATCAACACCATGGTGGATCGCCTCGGAACGTTCGCTTTGGAGGTCAGCAAGGTCGCCAGGGAAGTCGGAACCGATGGAACTCTGGGTGGCCAGGCCAAGGTCGAGAACGTGGAAGGCAAATGGAAGGATCTGACAGAAAACGTCAACACCATGGCCTCCAACCTGACCTTACAAGCATGTACACGAACGAGAGCGCTGGCGCCCCCGACGCTGACATTTTTCCTTCTAGGTAAGAAGCATTTCAACAGTCACCCAAGCCATCGCCAATGGCGAGATGAGCAAGAAAATCGAGGTCGAGGCATCAGGAGAGATGCGGGTCCTGAAAGAGACGATCAATAACATGGTCGATCGGCTCTCCAACTTCTGTAATGAGGTGCAGCGAGTCGCCAGAGACGTCGGCGTCGACGGCAAGCTGGGTGCTCAGGCCAACGTTGTCGGTCTCGACGGCCGCTGGAGAGAGATCACGACTGATGTGAACACCATGGCCAGCAACCTCGTAAGCTAGCTCTGCCGCTACGTGCTTCCCACGTCCCAAAACTCACAATGCTAACATAGGCCTAGACAACTCAGGTACGCGCTTTCTCGGACATCACAAACCTAGCCACGGACGGGCACTTTACCAAGTTTGTCGAAGTTGAAATGTCCGGTGAAATAGACGAACTGAAGCACAAGTTCAATCAAATGGTATCCAACCTAAGGGACAGTATTCAGAGAAACACTCAAGCCAGAGAAGCAGCCGAATTGGCCAACAAAACCAAGTCGGAGTTCCTAGCAAACATGTCTCACGAAATCCGGACTCCCATGAACGGCATCATCGGCATGACGCAGCTCACGCTTGATACTGACCTCACGCAGTACCAACGAGAGATGTTGAATATTGTCAATAGTCTGGCAAACAGCCTCTTGACCATCATCGACGATGTTCTCGATCTTTCCAAGATTGAAGCCCGCCGAATGGTCATCGAGGAGATTCCTTACACCCTCCGCGTCACAGTCTTCAACGCGCTGAAGACATTGGCGGTGAACGCCAACGAAAAGTTCTTGGACCTCACCTACAAGGTGGACAGCTCGGTGCCCGACTATGTCATTGGCGACTCATTCCGTCTCAGGCAGATTATCCTGAACCTGGTCGGAAACGCCATCAAGTTCACAGAGCACGGCGAAATCAGTCTGACCATTCGCAAGGCCGATGTCAAGCAGTGGCCCTGCCTGCCGAACCAGTATGCCATTGAATTCATCGTTACGGACACGGGCATTGGCATCACGGCCGACAAGTTGGACCTCATCTTCGACACCTTCCAGCAAGCCGACGGATCCATGACTCGCAAATTTGGCGGCACTGGCCTCGGTCTCTCTATTTCCAAGCGGCTGGTTAAGCTCATGGGAGGTGATCTGTGGGTGAACAGCAACAACGGCCAGGGCAGCGAGTTCCACTTCACCTGCAAGGTCCGTCTTTGCGACGTCGGCCTCGACGCCATTGAGAAGCAGATCAAACCCTACAAGGGCCACCAGGTGCTCTTCGACGACAAAGCCCAGACGGTCCATGGCGAGCAGATTCGCAACATGCTCAGCCTCATTGGCCTCGTACCCGTCGTTGTCGACTCTGAGAAGAGTCCTTCCTTGACCAGGGTCCGCGCCGCTGCCGCAATGCCGTATGATCTGATTATGGTTGACTCGATTGAGGCGGCAAGGAGGATGAGAGCCGTTGACGATTTTAAGTATCTTCCCATCGTTCTGCTGGCGCCGGTTGTGCATGTAAGCTTGAAGGCCTGTTTGGACCTTGGCATCACGTCGTATATGACAACGTCGTGCAAGGCAGTGGATCTCGGCAACGGCTTGATCCCTGCGCTCGAAAATCGCGGCACCCCCCCTTTGGCCGACAACACCAAGTCCTTCGAGATTCTGCTCGCCGAAGACAACCGAGTCAACCAGAGACTGGCTGTCAAGATCCTTGAGAAGTACCATCATGTCGTGACCGTCGTGGGTAACGGTCTCGAGGCTGTCGAAGCTGTCAAGAAGAAGAGATTCGATGTCATCTTGATGGACATCCAGATGCCCATCATGGTAAGCCGGCAACCCCTCACTAAAGAACATTGAAGCAATAAACTGACAGGAGAACAGGGTGGCTTTGAAGCTACCGGAAAAATCCGAAAGTGGGAAAGGAGCCAGGGCTCGCACCGCACGCCGATCATTGCCCTGACGGCTCACGCCATGATGGGTGATCGCGAGAAGTGCATCCAAGCCCATATGGACGAGTACCTGTCTAAACCTCTGCAGCAGAACCATCTCATCCAGATGATTCTCAAGTGTGCCACTCTGGGCGGCCCGTTGTCTGAGAAGAATATGGAGATTGGCCTGGGTCAGAAGAGTAAGGAATATAAGGGCGAGTGGAAATACGACGATTCGGCCTCGGTACTGCGACCCTCCTAGAAATTAGAGCTTTCACATTGAGGGAACCGCTCATGGGCCAGAGCCTCGAGAGCCTGGCTCTCGCCAGCGCCGACCAAGAAGGTTGCTCGAACCCTCTCGGGACCTAACGTGACGGAGAAGTTGGACTTTGTGCGACGTGTTCGCCATCATAATTTCGTGAATGTACAAGCCGTCTTCCATCACTCAGACGTAGAAGCAGTGTATGTTAGTTTGAGTTTATGCCCATAGTGGTTATTGACTTGTGTGCCCAAGCATTCGCCCACCTCAACCAGCTTAGTTTTGCAACGATCATGGGTCAGGTATGTGTCGGCATTACAGCTGGCGACGGGCCCAATTGACAGCAGCTGAGCAGCAGTATTGCAAGGCGTGGCATGCTGGCCGACTTGGCTGGCAATGTTAAGATCGGTGAGTCGCACAACAGTCATATGTACGCCTCTAATGCGCCCAAAGGCGGTCAGGAATGGTGCAACGTTGGATCGATCTATCCCGCCCTGAATGGGCTGATCTCTTTCACATGCCATGTAATATTCCTTAGCCTTACACGGAAGATGCGGTGGAAGGCAAGGGCAAGTGCCCGGAGGAGTCGGATGGATTTCTGGCGGATCGTAACTTTGGCTACATCAACTAGGAACCTCGTCACGGTAAAAGCGCCCTAATTCTCTATTGCGCAGGCTAACTATGCACAGCACCCATTGTTGCAGCTTCCTTGGAGGACGGATTACGTGAAGGACTTTGTTGCACTTTCGCCGTGGAAAGGAAATTGGAAGCAGACGTCATGCGGATCCGGATCTAGGGGATCGGAGGAATCCGAGTACCAGGGTTCAATTTTTAGCCGGGTGATTGTTCCTGTGTCAGGGGGCACGTATCATTCATCATCGCCGATACTTAACCCTCCTAACTTTTAGAGTGGAGCATTGTCTGGACCTCTTCGGAATACCTGTACCATATCATTCTTTAACTCTGCTTCTTAGAATTCCTACGCCGTTTGAGCGTCTTCGCGCAGCTTTGCATGACGAGTTTTCCAGTTGCCGTAGAGCCAGTAAAGCTGACTTTGTCAATCCCGTCATGTGCGGTCAACAACGGCCCCAGCCTATCATCACCGCTGAGGGCTTGAACGACACCAGGAGGAAAGTATTTCTGCGCTAGTTCGGCCAACTTGAGACCACAGTATGGGGTGAAAGGGCTAGACGTGTCAACAAGGCAAATCGCTAAGCATATCGAGAAGTTTCACATACGATGGCTTGAGGATAACGGCGTTTCCGGTGACAAGGGCGGGTGACAACTTTCCGCACGCTTGTTTTGATTAGTATCTCTCTACTACAAGTCGCTACCAGCTGAGCTCGTACCTAGCATGACGGGATCTTGGACCGGTTAGCTACATCCTCTGATGAGTGGGTATTTTAATCTTGAGAAACGTACAGTTCCACGGCACGATGGCCAAAGACACTCCTAGAGGAGCACGTTGAGTTAGTCCCTGGAACCACTGCTTGCTCATCGATATCTAGTATTACCTAGAGGAGTATATCGAGTTTTTACTATAATGTCGTCGTTCTCCTCAATGATGTATGGGGAAAATGGGAGCTTCGCCTGAGTTTCCAGCCAACCGGCAGCTCGATCCAACTCGTCATGTGCAACAGCAAGCTAGGCCACAATTGAGTCAGGATCAAAACCTCGAGAGGGAAACGAGTCGACAAATACCGGCTTCCCTTGCTCCCAAGGCTCGAACCCACTACACTGTAAATCCACGTGGACCACATATAAGTGGCCCATCTCTATTACATCCACTTGTCGGCGCTCAGATTACGTAATAATCCACTACACTTGGACACGAAAGTGGATGTAATGGAGTGGATTTAGGTGGATTTAGGTACAGTGGGATATTCCCTGACCCTATATGGTTCATAGTACTTATTTTTGTATATGACTGCCTATTAAATTGAGGTACCTGGACCCAAGTTAGCCGAGGTCGATCACCCCTACAGCTAATCTAATAATATTAGACGAGAAACTACCCCTATTGAGCGCGTTTTCTATAGATTTCCTGCTTTGTTTTTGCCAAAAAAAAAAATTGATGTCAGCCAACCAGCCAGGCCAACTAGACCAACAGCAGCAGCTCGAAGACCGTCTTTTTCGCCATTTCAGAGGCTGGAATTGGTCAGAACGCACTCGTGATACTAGCTCTTGGCTGTGGGACTTTGGCTATAATATTTAACGTCATAGCTTACGCAAATGGGCTTGCAAGGACTGTGTCCTCGGAAATCGTCCCATTATCGCGAGTTTTACCTCTTCAGGTCTCCAGAATGCAGCAAATCATCTATAGCGTGAGCATAAAACACCAGCACCAGAGGGAGAGAAAAAGAGCACAGCACAACTGAAATCCGAAGGCGCACTGAAATCGAACCAGCCGACTATTGCCTCTATTATAAAACTGGACGTCAACAAGCCTACAGAACAGAATATCGCGAATAGCTTCATCTCACGCTTTAATAAGTAACACTTTCAGCATATACTAGTCGAGTTAATCGTCAGTAGCAACCAGTTATTTTCCTTCGCCGAGAACCCCATCCTCCGAGAAATCTTCAACTATTTGAGTCCCTCCGTTTCCATCCAACACGCCAACTTGACTGCTACAGCTATCCGATATAAGATCATTCAAGAGTATAACCGCCACAAGCAGACAGTTATCGAGGTGCTGAGGAACTCCCCTGGAGCCCTTCATATTTCATTTAATAGCTGGACGTCTCGAAATAAACTTGCCCTCTACGGCATTGCTTGTTTTTTCAGAGACAAGAAGAATCGGTCATGCAAAATCATGATTGGAGTTCCAGAGGCTCATCGTCACTTCGGCTCAACGATCGGTGGGGAGGTTCTCGACGTCCTACACACTCTTGGCGTGGGTCCAGAGAAGGTTGGCTATTTCACGCTCGACAATGCAGAAAACAACGATACTGCCATGGAGGTCATTGTTGCTGAACTTGGGTTCGATGGCCGACTGCGCCGAGGACGCTGTATTGGCCACACAATTAACTTGTCAGCCAAGGCGCTCTTATTTGGCAAAAACGCCGACGCATTCGAGAAGCAATTGTCAGGCGCAGAAGCGTTATCTGATACTGAATACGCTCAATAGCGCAAAAAAGGACCAGTTGGCAAGTTACACAATATCGTAGTTGATGTGCGTATTAGCCACCGGCTGATTTACTTGTTCAAGGAGGTCCAGAGGGTAAGCGGTTTAACTAAATCCTATTCGTCTCATATTAACTCGGTATATCTAACAGGACGAAATTAATCGCGCCACCACCCTTAAACTCCAATCGAAGAAACCACTCAAGCTAATTATCGACAACGACACACATTGGCTGTCGCAACTCTACATGATCCGCAGGGCTCTACGGTTGAAAACCTCTATCGAACTCCTACTGATCAAGTATAAGGCGCAATGGGAGGACGAAAATCGGTCTAAAAAGACTGGCCAAGTGACACAAGCCAAGTTGGCGAAAAAACCACGCATCCTCCGAGACGAGAATCAGCTAACGGACAAAGACTGGGAGGTTCTTTACTATTTGGAGGCTATTCTGACTGTTTTTGAGACTGTGGTAAAGACGCTTAAGGGTGATGGATACATCTGCAGGCGTAAGCAAGGCTGGACTGGCTCCTATGGCAATATCTGGGACGTGGTACTTGGCTATAAGTTGCTGCTTAACACACTGGAAGAATATAAGCAACTTGCTGCCGATTTTCCTGATCCAGAGCACTTCCGCATCGGAATCAACCTTGCTTGGGATAAGCTGGATAAATATTATCGGCAGCTGGACGAGACGCCTATCTACTATACGGCTATAGCGCTCCATCCAGCTTATCGTTGGGACTGGTTTGATGAAACGTGGGCTCATAAGCCTAGCTGGGTTGAAAAGGCAAAAGAGATAGTTGCCGACATCTGGCTATCCGATTACGCTCATCTCGAGGTTAGAACCAGCAGCAGCAGAGGCGACGACGAGCCACCAGTAAAAAGACCTCAGTTTTTCAATCCCTTCGAGAAGAATAGTTGTCTGCCAAGCTCAATACCAGCCTACGCAGCAGCTATTGTTGGTGACGAGTACCAAGCGTGGCAGACGGATCGTGATGCCAGCGACGGCAATGTTCGTAATCCAATTGGTTACTGGATCACTAAGTAAGGCAGATATCCTCGGTTATCCAGGATGGCGTTGGACTTCCTGACGATCCAGCCGATATCAGCCGAGTGTAAGAGGTTATTTTCAGCTGCTGGCAAGATAGTCTCGGGGTTGCATACAAACCTAGATTCTGAGATTATCGCCATTTGTCAGGTTCTACGCTTTTAGTACCGTGCTGGCCTTATCAAGGACCTGGATCCATTGCTTAAGTCACACCTTGAAAGTAAGCTGGATGGCGGTTGTGGGACTCTAAGCGACGACGAGCTGGCGATTGCTGAGTCAAAATGGCTATTAGAGGGCGAGGACAGCGCCAGCGAGGTTGACGATTCATCACAGCAGCAACAGGCTGAAGAGTTAGTGTCAACCTCTGAAAGTGAGGCTGAATAGGCGTCGATGAGGTTGTGAATAGCCTCAAAAGTCCACTTACAAAAATCCACTTATAAATCCACGTGTACATCCATTCCACTCCGGTCGAAAGTGTGCTACATCCACTTTGTAATTGCCTAAAAATGGTCCATCCACTCTACTTGGTCCAAAAGTGGAGTGGATGTAGTGGTTTCGAGCCTTGGGCATCGCAACCGGTTGTTAGTTGGTAAGAAACTTTAGTCTTTCTGAGTTACTGTTGTTGCCTTCTTGTGTGGGTTTAGGTTGTCTGTCTCATTGTTGTTCTGGCTGTTGGGTTTTTCCTTCTTTTTTCAAACTGTTGAACCTCCAGTCTCCCCTCCGGCTGTGTGCTACGAGGGCCTTAAACTCTTTGTCATCGACCCCAGAAGGGTGGTCGCGAAGTACCTCTGTCCAGTATATGACGATGCTTCTTGGACAGCTACCTGCAGTGCATTAGCATGGAGAGCGCAGAGGGGGAGTGGGCGCACGTGTCAGAGGAAGTTAAGTAAGTCGTTAGCAACGCCGGGGCAGCGGGGTGGCAGATAACTCACAGCCAGATTAGTACTTTTACTATGAAGTAATTATCCCTTATTAAATATACTATATATTATTCAACAAAATGTATAAAAATATCTAGAGCTGTCTCCAGCCAACCTTATATGCAGGTTGCTTATCAAGATACACCAAGTACTTCTTCACTTTACTCTCAATGCCAGCTGCATCTAACCCAAACCTCTTATAGTTGCTTGCATTCGACGCCGAGTACCCATATGTTGTCATGCCAATACTAGCAGTGACGTACCGGGCCCATACCGTAGCAACGTACTCCTCAGCACTAATAATAGGCTTCCCGTCTCGCGGGAAAACAGATCGCTTGTACTCGTCCTCCTGAATCTCAAACAGGTCGAGACTAGGCGCACTAATAATTCGAGTTGGGATTCCCTGCTTTGTGAGAGATTCACCAGTCTTGACGGCGTAGTGAAGGTTCGAGCCACAGCTTACCAAGGTCAGAGCGTACTCTGCGGGAGCGTGAATGACATAAGCTCCGCGCTGGACCTTGGCCCGATCTGTGTTTGGTACTTTGCCGGCTGGATCTCTGGCGATTGACAACATGGTAGGTCGCTTGCTAGCTTTCAGGGCAAGGATCCAGGCTCCAATGAGCTCTTCTGCGTCACAGGGTCTGATGTACACGAGATTCGGCATGGCACGATAGAGCGAGTCAACCTCGACTGGCTGATGCGTGGGGCCGTTTTGTCCTTCCTCTATTCCATATGTTAGCAGCCATGCTGTTGACTTACTTTTCGCTGTTGTAGTAAGCGTAACTTACGGAAGGAATCATGAGTGGCTATGTGAATAACTTGAAGGTCGCTCAGGGCTCCCATTCGCACTCCTGGGGCAGCCTAGGGCAGCTTTGTTAGCAATAGGACCTTAGGAAGGCTCAGGCCCCGCCTGGCATGACTCACGTAGAGGAAGAACATGAAGAATGTGGCAGTAATTGGAAGGAATGATCCGGGATGGAACGCCGCCATGCCGTTCGCGACAGAAGCCATAGCGTGCTCTCGAATGCCATTTCGCAAGTAGCGACCGCGATAGCCAGTTTGCGGCAAGAAGACGTCTCCCGCCGAGTAGACAATCTTATTTGAATTGACCAGGTCAGCACCGCCACCACAAAGAGAAGGAACAGCGGCCCATAACCGTTCCAGGATAATGCCATTGCTGTCTCGCGTAGCTGTGCCCGCAAACTGCTTGCTATCCATAGTCGATAGAAGTTCAACTCCAGCATCAATCCCGGGCTTCAGCCGAGATGTGAATTTGGATGCATCTTCAGGATACAAGTCTTTGTAATTTGAGAAAAGGCTGGTCCATTCTCCCTGAAGCCGAATTCCATGCGTTCTTCGTTCGCGGAAAAAAGTCAAGGACGCTTCGGGGACGATATGCGTCGAGGTAGAATCCAAACCCGCAAGCCGCTTCGAATACGCGACGCTGTCATGGTCGACAGATCCGTGGTGAGCCTTGTAGGTTCCAGCTACGGCGGTCCCGATGCCAATCACGGTTCTGATGTTGATGAAAACTGGCTTTCCAGTGTATGACTTGGCGAGCTTCAGAGCCGAAACAATGGAATCAACATCATATGTGCCGTCTTGGACGTCCAAGACTTCCCATCCCTGTGACCGCATCTTGGGGTTGATATGTTCGGTATTGATCCAGCCTAACGGACCGTCGCATGTGACGCCGTTGTTATCGTAGATCAGAACTAGATTGTCGAGTTGCAAGTGACCGGCCAAAGAAATAGCTGTCATAACAGTATCAGAAACTGCGTTGCCAGCATCAAGAAGTACAAGGGCAATCAAAGCTCACCTTCCAGGGCAACGCCTTCCATCAAGCATCCATCGCCTGTCATGCACCATACCCTCGACTGAACAAGGTTATAGTCTGGCTTGTTGAAGGTCGCAGCCAAGTTCTTGGAAGCGATCGCGAGTCCCACAGCGTTGGCAATTCCCTGACCAAGAGGTCCAGTCGTCACCTCGACACCGGGGATCTGGATTTCCGGGTGGGCGTGGCTTAACGTATGAAAGCCATTCTCCTTCGCGTCTCCGTAGCCTTTCAGCTCATCCATGGTCCAGACATCGTACCCGGTAAGGTGGTTCATGACGTAGAGAAACATGCTTGCGTGGCCTAGTAGTCCATTGCGCATCTGCTATTAGCCAAGGCTCACAACGCACGAATATAGAGTATTTGGCACTACCGTTTGAGAGAACAAATCGATCTCGATCAACCCATTCAGGGTCTGCCGGGTTGTAGCGCATAACGTATTTCCACAGCGCAACACCAATGGCTGCCATTCCCAGCGCCGAGCCGCCATGGCCGCCGCCATGTTGAGTGCAAATGTCAAAGACGAGGTTGCGAATGGCGAGGACGGCAGCTTGGTCGTCGCTCAAGGAACCTGGGGGCTTGAGAATGCCATTTTGACCGTTTTCAGTGCCTTTGGACATGAGGAATCGTGAATCAAGGATCAAACTAAGCAGATGAGCAGACAAGAGTATGAGTATACAGGATGTCCCACAGCCCTGTTAGGGCGAGGTCTTGACATGATGCAGCTTTTTATTACTTATGAGCGAGTTATTCCTCTCAGTCAGACCTCCTGCGCTCCATTTCCGAAGCTTGCTCGGATTCTAGGCCCCGTGCAAGCCCGTTTTCCTGTGGCAGGATTACAAAATCCCTTCAATCGGAGGGCGGGGAAGTCAAAACCCGAGCCATTATTATCGCCTACCGCGCTGGATAGCGAAACATGAACCTGGAGAAACCAGGATGAACCAGATCCCCGCACACCTTACTCCGCGTTGATGCAATTCCGGATTGACAAGCGATGACATGCTCTTTTTATCTGAAACCGTGTACCCAAAGGAATCTCCGGTGTATCCGTCCGAAGCAATTCGACCTTTGGCGCCGGTCCCGCTTCAATTTGGCCCAGACTTAGCCGCTCGGTGTTGTCGGAGTTGTCACAATCGGTTAGGAGAGATGCCAAGGCGGTACTGCATATCTTTGTAGCTAGCAATATCCATACAGTTAAAGAAAGTAATGGCATTCCCTGCATAATTATCACACAACTCGAACCCTGTGCCCTCACGTCACCTATGGTCCGGAACCATGCACTCAAGCCATAAGGGCATGGTTCAATGTAGTACGGCTTTATATCATTGACTTCTTTGCGATTTGAACTTGTGCTGCAAGACAATGAAATTTAAACAAGTTCTACGCGTAGTCTACTGCTTATCAGGAAACCCAAAGTCGACACCAAACGGTGGGTAGACATAGCGTTTCAATTCCTTTCTCACCGCCAAGTCCGCCGAATATGCACCAAGAGCCTTCATATCGTCCTCATCGAGGGCAACGGTGTTGAGATTGTCTTTGATCCGAGTTTCGGACGTAGATTTGGCCAATACGGTACTTCTGCGGGCAACTGCAAATGTGTAAGGAAGGGTGTTAACAATCCATAATTCCTCAGTATTGGCTTTGCTCCCAGTTTAGGAAACTTACGATGGTAGCTGAGAAGTACGGTACTAGCAGTGACATTGTGATTTCCCGCAATCTTTGTGACAGACGGGGTTGTCATTACTGGTGCGCCAGTGCTTCCAAAAGGGCTATATGCCATGATGTGGATCCCCTTCTCATGACAAAACTGAATTATTTCGTCTTGGGGAAGGCTTGGATGGTTCTCGATTTGATTGACCGCTGGGATGACCTCGGCGATTGAGAGTAGTTCTTCAAGGTAACGCTTGCTATACTGTGGAAACTAGTGTTAGCTGCGCTGAAACAGTAATGGTGGACGGGTAACGTACGTTACAAACGCCAATAGCCTTGACCTTTCCAGTGGTCAGCAGTCTCTCCATGGACTTCCATGTCTGGAGATGAGAGTGATGATAGAATATATCGCGTTCGCCATTCGGTAAAGTAGGTAATGTGTCATGGTTTCCTATCAAAACCAACGGGTTCGTCAGTCGCCTCACTTGTCAGTGTCGTTTTTGACATGGCAGAAGTGGTGCTTACCAGCCGGATTCATTGCCACTGGCCAATGCTGTTTCCCACTTCGTCAATGCTTCTCACTATTGGAATTTGACGAATGGCGCTGAACTCACAACCAAAAAAAGGTCAAGGTAGTCCAACCCGAGAGCCGTCAGACTCTTGTCGAGTCCAAGTTCAACCCTTTCGTCGCTTGTCTGGTAGGTGGACCACAGCTTGCTGGTGACAAACACGTCTTCTCGCTTGGTACCCGTGGTGAAAGCCTCAGTCAGAGCCTCGCCGACCTCTTTTTCGTTACCATAACAGTATGCGCAATCGATCAGCTTGTAGGAATGTTGCAGAGCGAACAGTACTGATGACTTCAACTTTCCGGGTTCGCCTTTCCAGGTACCTATGTGGGCAGAAAGAATTGGGGTTAGTCAACCAGACACCCTGTAGTAAACGAGTGAGGCAGGGTAAGGAGTGGCCAGGGCTTTGACTGCAGGGAGGCAGTTGTGATTACCAAGTCCGATTGCTGGTATTTCGTGACCAGAATTGAGTGTGAAACGTAAATCCGCCATTTTGATCAGTGAGAATATGCGAGGGCTTCGGTGTAGTTGCTACCTTTGTGCTATGGGATTTATGGGCCCTTTAGCGAGATTATAATGGCGAGTTAGCATACTTTCAGGTCTATACAGTGCGACGCGTGTAATCGGAACTGGTCGGAACTGAAAACCCGACAGCTCCATGCACCCAATTCTACAGAACAAGCAACACACAACAAAACATAGGCGTACTGGCCAGTCAGCTGAGCGCATTTGTCCTGGCGAAGCAAGGGGCTATGGGGAGTCATTCGCCATCGAATCGCAATAATTTAATTTTCTATTGAGTTTTATCTATTACATTCCCGCAGCTCGTTGTGTCAACAAGCTAATTCCGACAGACGGCGTCCAGCTTCGTCGTAGTAGATTTTCTTTGCAGAAGTCACGCTCTCTCGTAGGGCCGTAGCAATCTCCACCGCCTTAACAGCACCGCTAAGCTCGAAAGCCCCTTGGTTCCAATCATCTCGGACGTGACATGTTAGCCCGAGGCCATGGTACGGGAACTGAAAAGCTGGGCGACCCTGCCGCCCCAGAACTCGATGATTGCCAATGCGTTATCTGTATCATCCAGTTCTGCTAATTCGGGATGAACGGCACAGATGCTGCTGGCCGAAACGCTCTTTACCACAAGATCTAGCCCAAGGACCCTTTGGCACAGGTCAATGTTATGGATGTTCAGTTCCAGAAAAACGCCGCCACCGGCTTTGACATAGGGGAGGAAGTAGCCCGTGGGGTTAATCATGCCACAGGTTTGAGATGGAAACACCAATGGCGTTCCAATGGCACCGTCGTTTGTGCGGTCCCATGCTTTCCTGTAAGAGAGATCGAGGCAGCGTGAGAAGGCACAGAGGACCTTGAGATGCAAGTCTGCCTGGTACTAACTCGGGGAAGACTGCACATTGCCCCCTGTTGCGCCTCAAGGCTGCGTTGCCTGTTTCCATGTTCCCCAGGATCCCCAGGCAGAATTGTTACCCGTATTTTTGCCACAACCCCGCAAATGAGGAGAAAGCAAAAACGGACTGGGTGAGATTCGGCTACGCCCAAAGCAAGTGCCATCGCCTTGTCCATGTCGAATATATCTGTGAGAGAGAACCGATGTTCATAATGGAATCCCTTCTTAAACTTTTACCCCTATTCTCCTAGCAACTTTCACCATTGTAGTTGTTAACATCCTATCACTCCCCAAAGCCCGAGAGTTCCGCTGTGACAGTGTATATTATCTTCCCTTCCAGAGCGCTTCGGATATGACCTAGGAGTCTTCGACGGGCTTTGAGGCAGCGAATATTTCATTAATATCTTTAATATAATAAAAAATTCATTGTTGAAATCAATGTTTGGACTACTGTTTCGAGCTCTGTATCACGTGCTTGCATGAGTGTAACAGGAGGGCTTGGTCAATTGGTCATGCCTACCTAGTTACATATCCTTCCACAGCAGGCTTCCCTTGATCTCCAACATCTCAATCCTTGGGCTGCGAATTGATCAGCACCACGTTGGTCATGAGTTGCATAACCCATTGCCTGCAGCCAGTTCCATTCAGTTGCTGTACGAAGATGTCATCTGCTTGCGTAGTTGGCTTCTTCTTCTCGAGGTTAAGGGCCAGACTCTCTAAGTGGATTAGCTCGAACCCCAACCATCGAGCAGTTGCTAGATTGAAGTCGAAGAGGACTCTCTACAGTAAGACGTGGCAGTTAAATGCTGCTAGCTGTATGAGGCTCTCTGGCCTAAGGCACTTATTATTTTGAACCTTCTTCATGTGCTTTAAGTGGCATTTTTCAGCTGCTTTCTGGAGCTAAGAGATGCTATCTGGGTGTGCTTAAATAAGGTCATATAGGATATATGATAGGCTGTCGTGTAAGCCGTCTGGTAAGGGCTTGTTGGATCGAATTGTCGTGTAGAAAGCTATTTCTGATATGTTGCGATTGTGGGAGGTTGGCTGGAATGTGAGAGTATGACGGCTGGTTCAAATGCGAGAGTGTTTTGGACGGCTGGTTCGAATGCGAGAGTGTGACGGCTGGTCAGAATGCGAGAGGTGACACTTACAGAGCTTTTATTCCTTTGGCTATTTTACCTTTTCCATGATCTAGCTTTTCCATGATGCAGCTATATCAAGGTATTGCTAAAGGTTGCCTTGGGACAGAAACTTTAGTCCCACCTGAGTTATTGTTGAATCTGCGGGCTGGGTATTCGGTCTGCGCTGTTGATCTATTGCTGGTTATTTTTTTTTTAAATGTTGAGCTGCTAGTCCCCCCTCTGGGTGCGCGTGCGACTAGAGCCCCCTACCCTATGATAATAAAAATTAATAATATAATAAGTTATAGTTATAATTAAGTTATAATATTTTAATATTTTTAATATTATAAAAGTTTTTTAATAAATTAATTATGTAGACCTGCCTATCTTGTATGTTCGTAACATAAGTGATCGGGACAAGGTTTAGGGTAGGGATCAGAACGAGTGCAAGTGGTACAAGGCCAGATGGCGCGAAACGGATTTCAAATACTGACATTCATAAATCGCGCGGATATTATCAAGCCCCTGTCCGCACCTAGTCTTGTCGAGCCTATCTGCATAATACAGTATTGATATAGCTCCACGTGACGTGCCATGATGGTTATGGAAAGAAAGAACCCAAGGTCATGCCGTCCTGCGTCATCTTGGACTTGTCGTCTTCGGGAACCAATTCCCGAAGCCTTCCAAACTTGGGCCGCGATTGGTCATAGACACAGAAATCGTCTGTCATGTGGACTCTCACGCATTAGTGCGCTAACCCTTGCCCATGACCCCCATGTGTGCATCTGCAGACCAAGCCAGCCTTGAATTCTCCAACCTCACTTCACACACGCGTGCTCGAGAAGGTCACTGCTGTGACATGCGAATTCTCTCTGGGTACCCTAGACCCCAGCCCTTCACGTGCTTCAGCCTAAACCGAGTGCGTGCATCTCGTGCGGGGAAAGGTTGTCCTTCCCCAGATTTTCTCATTTTGTTCACCATCCGCGGCCGAACGTCACGGTCAAATCCATTGAAAATCATGCCAGAATCACCACCCAGCAATCCTCGTCCCTCCAGGAACCGTCGTCATATCACCACAGCTTGCGGGCCCTGTCGAGTAGACAAGATCAAGGTCGGTGCTTCGGTGCTTCAATCGTTGCTGGCTTCTAAAAACTGCGTTTGAATACTGAGTGGCTGAAGTGTGACGGGGCGAACCCTGAGTGTCGCCAATGCACGACCAAACACCGCACCTGCACCTACACGTTCGTCGATAAAAGGAAGTATGTTTCAATTTGCCATCTAAACCGTGTATATTCAGTTCCTGGTGTCTTGACACTGACGGATATAGGCTATCCCTGAGGAAAGCCGTCGAAGTCTACTCGCAGCGATTGAAGCAACTGGAGTCATTCATCGCCCTACACAACCTCGATATCCCACGCGCGTCTCAAATCGACGAGGAGCTGCTGGAACAGATTGATGCCATCTACGGTCTCAAATCATCCTATTCCAAAAATTCACGGCTACCTCTGTCCGATACTGCGTCGAACGAGCAGGACGGCAAGACGCCTGACGTGCGGCCTGATGAGCAGCCTTCGCTCGATGCTGCCACCGACCATATAAGCAGCACTACTGACATCCCACAACCCATCGAGAATGCTGACGTGAAGTTACTCAGCCTTTCTTCCTCCATCCCTTGTGTTCCTCCCGTTCCGTCCGCTGCTCCGTTGGACCTACAAGATAGTGGTATCCTTGGGGGAGCCGCCATCGATTTCGACCTCTCGACAACAGCACTACCTTTGAACCACTCCTTCGACGTCGACTGGGTTTGGAACCATTCCCTCTTACACGATTTCGCCGACAACCTGGATGTTGGAAACCACAACTTCCCATTCCTCAGAACCGATGTAATATTCCCGGTCGCCGGAACAAAAGAAACCTCGCCATACCCCTCTCCCTCAACACCCCTCGTTGTCGAAAACGATGGTAAAGACGGATATTCGTCGGCCGAAGATGAAGAAGATCATTCGGCTGTTACGAATCAGCTGTCGGCTCGCCTGGGATCATTGCTAACCAATGAACACGGAGAGCGGCATTTTTATGGCGCGACGTCGATCCTGAATTTAGCACGGGACAACGCAGTGTCATCGCCCTACACCAGGATTGACCCCGATGAAAACCATAAACGAACAACCCGCTTGGAGTCGGCCGGTCTCAACCAGCATATCGGTAACGATTTGGTGGACCATCTTCTGGGACTCTTCTTTACATACCACAATCCTAACCTCTTCACCGTCGATCGATCCATCTTCAACAAGGCTCGCGACGAGCATTACGGACGAAACAATAGCACATCGTTTTTCTCTCTCTTTCTCCAAGATGCCATGTATGAACCACCACGAAGTATCTGCCCCAGACCTTTCCAGGGACTTTTCTAACTTGAGCGTCTCTTAGGTGTGCGGTTGGTGCCTTGTTCGAAACTCGGAAACACCCAGCACTGCCGTATCCGTTGACGGAGTTTTTCGCTGCGAGAGCCATCTCCTCGCTTGACCTAGAGCTGGGACGCCCGCGCGTTGCTACTGTTCAGGCCCTTGCTATTCTGAGCAGCCATGAAGCATCGTGCACTCACGACTCTCAAGGCTGGCTCTTCAGCGGTGCGTACAACAAACCCTCGTGAACTTTGGACCAGACAGGTGCTCGGTGCTAATGCGGGGGTGTCATTCCAGGTATGGCTGTCAGGATCGCCATCGACCTTGGATTGCACGTCAGTACCGGGTCTTATGTGGACGCCGGCTCCATGTCCGTCGAAGAGGCACGAGGCAGAAGCGTGGCATTTTGGGGTTCCTTTGCTATAGATCGGTAAGTCGCAGCCTACATCGGCATCTTATCTCTCAATGATGTTCATCTAATTCATTCATCGAATGACACGATTATTGACGACATCTGCGTACTAGTATGTGGAGTCTGTATCTCGGAAGACCGTCGCACAACGTCCTTCAATTTGTGACCGCGGAAACTCCAATATCCTTGTCCACGCGTCACCAAGCTTCCAACCCCCCTGGTTCTCGGAATTCCATAAATAGCGGGCCGCCAGACCCCCAAGAGACGATTGTAGAACAATGGATCCAACTGCTGAGTATCATGTCAGCGTTAGAGGGATCACTGTAAGTTGCGATAAGCATCGCTCATTAGCGTACTGCGTTCTGGCAAGCAATGGCTGACTCATGATTGGGGTTTCTGTGAACAGATACTTCCAGGTGGATGCATCCAACTTGGAGTTACAAAAACTGGCACAAGACACATGGAATCGTCTCCGGTCGTGGAGATGTAGCGTTCCATCTGACGTTGATGTTGATACTGATGGTCCTCTTCCGACTGACTGCTCGCCGGACATATTCATATTGCAGTACGTCATCCTTCACCAAGTTCTGCATACATAATTGTAACCTCAGCAGCTAATATTATGTCGCTTTCCAGCATGCTCTATGAGTACCTAGCCATCGTTTTGCATCGGCCCTTTGTCGCCAAGCACTATATCCAACCTCACCCTCTCTTAGGCAAAGGCCCCCAACACGCCCGCGATATGTGCATCCAGTCAGCCTGCCGCATCTCCACCCTCCTCTCCTGGTACCAGTGCCGCCGCATGCTCAGCCAAACCAACATCCAAGTCGTCCAGTTCACATTCAGTGCCGCGCTGATCCTAATATATGCAACAGTCTCTGAGAATAACCCGCAAAGCCATCAGCAGCTCTCGGGCCATCTCGAGACATGCTGCCAAGCGCTTGCGCATCTTGGTGACACCTTTGCCAATGCTTCACGCACACTAGATGTTTTGCTTCAAGTCAAGAGGACTTGGCAGGCACGTCTTGTGACTGCGGCTGCGGGGAGGAAACGTTGTGGGTTATCGTCCTCGACTCGGTCGCAGGTTAGGAGGCGTACCGAAGCCGCGTCCAGTCTTGGGAGCCGGACCTAGCTCTCTTTGGGTTGTCTGATTCGGCCCATATAACGATTCGCATTCACTGGCGTCTTTACATGATGGTTTTGGATATGATCTAGCTAAGCGAGGTGGAGGCATGTACGCAGTTGCTTGCACCCATTGCCATTGGAGATACAGTTTGCATATCGCCATACTCCAACAAGATCTATCTCACGAAGCGCTGCAGCTGACAGAGGAAGAACTTGGATGGGTGTGCCCATACCCACCAAGAGCACTTTGCCGCCGCCTCTTGCAGACTATCATGGACGTCATCGCGTTAGTCTTGCAGGCATGACTTTAATAATGAATCTGACGACTTCCGGGGGCCACTTACATAAATGGCGGTTCGAACATAGCTTTCTGAAACTGCATTCAAACGACCTCGAAAACCTGTTACCACCGTTCATGGCCACCGGCGCCTAGGCATCCTGTTGGGCAAATGACGGCCCTATTCTAAGCTAGCTGGCTTCCGAATCCGGAGCGCAAGTGTTTCGTCTGCGAAGCCATTTTCCAGTGCAAAGTCCAACCGGTTCTGAGCAATGTCCGTCATGACTACCCATCCGTATCCCACGCTCTTGGCCACCGCGGCGCATAGGAGTCCGATAGCACCAGCGCCAATAATAATAACATAGGATTTCCCTAGCTTTGCAGCGGCTTTTCGGACGACGTGAACAGCAACTGCTAGAGGCTTAAGGAGAGCCCCTTCGGCGTAGGACAGGGTGTCTGGGAGTCTGGACTGATGGATGGTTAACATCAATGCTCATGTCGATAGCTGTTATCAATTCAACTCGCACCGACTTACTTGTGAACCCATTTACCGGGTAATTGAAGCGCTTCTGGAGAGTTCCTTGGTAATACAGGTTAGCAGTCGCACTGCTGCGGAACCTCATCCTTTCATACATATAATATACACCCTCTTGGCAGTCTATGCATCTGTCACAAGGCACGCCAACCTCGACAGCAACTTGATGGCCAGCTTTTGGCCTGTACTTGGACTTGACGTCAGCCCTGTATGGGCAATAATGCCGGCGCATTCATGCCACTGTGAAAGCGGCTCCTTGATGTGAATGTCGCTGTCGTGATAGTGCGAGAAGTAGTGGAGGTCTGACCTGCAGAGGGTGGTGGCCTTCATCACGATGTGGACTTGCCCATTTTCGGGGCACTAATCGGTCGGGAAACCTTACTATGGCGGCTGTTAGTGGATCTTTGCGAACACAAGTCCTTCGGTTAGGAGAGAGGTACTCATCGCAGGTCCTTTGGCACATATAGCACCTGGGCCAGGACCATAGAGGGGATAGTTCAATTCTTGGTGACCATGCTGCTAACGTTGAGACTCCAATCTTGAGTTGGTGAGATGACGTCGCCACCAAATTGGCTGGTCGGCAAGGGAATGAATCATGCTTTTATTGTTCTGATATCAATTCCTATCGGTAATTGACCTTGCCATGCATGCGATTTCCCTTGTGCAATCCCAAGGCGAAAAAAGCAAGACTGCACACATGATTCCATCATGTCGGATACTAGAACCCGACACAGAGCCTGGCAGGATTTCCTGGTCTATTATGCTCCCCTTGTATCGGCAACCTTTTCCGACCGCTGGAATCAAGGCGGAGGCTGAAAGCCGAGTCGGATAGATAAATTTCTGGGGAACTAACTACCCCGGAGCTTGTTCAGGCCCCAGATCATCTTCAATTCAAAACCACCCCATCGACGCGTCATTCGGTATTTAGGGTGCAGCAACTCATTCCTTTCATGCGCCTACATCGCATTTCACAATGGGACTGAGCGCCATCATTATCGGGGCAGGGCCTTCGGGCATTGCCATGGCTCACAAGCTGAAGTGGGAACTTGGATTTGATGACTTTACAATCTACGAGAAGCTTGATGGTATCGGCGGTACTTGGAGGGCGAACACATATCCTGGCTGGTAGGTATTCCAGGATCCATTCCTCGGCCAATTCTTCTCGACACTCTGTTCCACCTATACGTTCCTCAAGCGAGAAGGTCAACACATGAATGAAGACATTTGCTGATTCTTCGCCAGTGGATGCGACGTTCACTCTCACCTGTACTCGTTCAGCTTCAACCTCAACCCCAACTGGTCCAAGGAATTGGCAGAGCAAGAAGAGATTCTCCAATATATCGAGGACACGGTCGACAAGTTTGAGCTTCGGCCGCACATCAACACCTCCATCGAGTGCGTCGGCGCAGCCTGGGATGGTGCACAGGAGCACTGGTCGGTGGAGCTGAAGGACATCAAAACCGGCATTGTCTTCAATCGCCAGGCTGCCGTCTTCGTCTCTGCTGTTGGAGGCATTTCCATCCCACGAGATGTGAGCGTTCATGACCCTTAGAGAACGGCCGAAAGACCATCTAATAATCACTGCGTTGCCGCAATGTAGGTTACGTTCCAGGGTATGGAGGACTTCAAGGGCCCCATGTTCCACACTGCTCGTTGGCGACATGACGTCTCGTACGCCGGAAAGAAAGTTGTGAGTGATTAAAGATCTTGCAACATTACTGATATGGCTGACTCAGATGCTTTCTGTCAGGCTGTCATTGGGAACGGCTGCAGCGCTGTCCAAGTCATTCCCTCCATCGCCAAAACCGCCGCCACGATCAAGCAGTACGCCCGAAGCCCCCAATGGTACCACGAGCGCCCCAACCACGTGTTCAATGCTTTCGAAAAGGCTGTGTTCCGCTATGTGCCTTTCGTCATGCGCCTGCGAAGGTGGAACATCTTCTGGAGCATCGATAAGCAGTCGTACTCCTACAGAGGCACTGAGGCAGGTGTCAAGCGCGCCGGAAGGAAGAAGAGCATGCGCGCCAATACATTTATAAGAAGGCCCCCAAGAAGTATCACGATATCCTCGTGCCTGACTTTGAGCTTGGCTGTAAGCGTAAGATTGCTGACCCTGACTACTTGGAGAGCTTGAATCGAAACAATATTGAGCTTATTCCGGAGGGATTGCAAAAGATGACAGCAGATGGAATTGTCTCTTCATCTGGTCGTATTGACGACTATGATGTGATAGTTCTTGCTACTGGCTTCAAGGTGTCGCAATTCCTGGCTCCAATGCGTATCGTCGGTGCGAACGGATCTACGCTAGATCAGCAATGGAAGGAGTGCCGTGGAGCTCAAGCTTACATGGGCACTTTCGTCCATAACTTCCCTAACCTCGCTATCCTGTAAGTGTCTCTATGGGAAGCCAATACCATACTGTCAAATTCAGAGACTGATATACTGCTCTAGATTCGGTCCCAACACCTTCCCTGCTAACAACTCGGCGCTCTATGCGTGTGAGGTTCAGGTCGACTACGCCGCCAAGGCACTCTTCAAGCCCCTGCTTGATAAGCGCGCCTGTGTCATCGAAGTGAAGGAGTCCGTCGAGAACCGTGCAACCAACGAGATTCACTTAAAGCTTCAAGGCAGTGTCTTTTCCGGAGATTGTTCCAACTGGTACATCGGCGACTTCGGACGCAATGCCGCGTCTTGGCCCGGACTGGCTATTGAATTTTGGTTTGCCACACTCTTCCCCAACTGGAAGGCCTTTGAGATGAAGGGGGGAAGTAAACTCTGGATTGTGGAGAGCTTCAAGAGGTGGACTCTCAGCAACAAGCTTCAGTTGGCCGGCGTTGCTGCTTTGGCTGTCGCGCTTGCTCGTCTGGATCTCTGGGCCTTGAGTATCCCTAGACTCTCTTATTGAAGATCATGCGTGATGGTATGAGCCAAGAGATCTAGTATCAGAAGTAGAAAATTCAGATGGCCTTTGAATACCATAGTTTGAAGATTTTTGGCCTCACAAATTTAACAGATGTCTTTGGTTTTCATTTCTGGTTATGAAGATATGTCCGCCGGATTGGAGATAAAGTCGAATGACAAGAAAAATGAATCTAAGTCCGAAGAAAAAAAAACGGAAACCCAAAACGAACTACTACTAGTTCCCGATTTTTTTCTCAATTAAGAGCATTTGCTGTGGCGTGATGGAGTGCAAAGATTTGATAACATTATTGAAATTGCTGAAAATTGTACTTTTCAGTGTCTATATAACGCGATCTGGATCACTAGTAGCAAGACATAATCCGGTTGCTTAATTACTTGTGTTCTAGGCGTTCTGCCCCCCCAAAGGTAAGCCTCAAAGTGTGCAAATTGCTGCCATAGAGTCAAAATAATACAGTTGTTGCTCAATTACGGGATATTCTCCCACCTCCGTTACTGAGAGATGTATGGCAACTTCCCTCCAACCTAGCTGGTCATCTGCTCACTCCTTCTTGCAGCTCTATAAGGGCTGACAACACCACTTATTTTTTTCTAACATTATAAAATAACAGCGATCTTTAGTAGTAGGTAGTATATAAGCGGATTATGAAGTTGTGAGGTGACGGAGTTCCGGGTCCCCACTCTACTAGGGGGGTCTCAGACCGAGACCCCCCTAGTAGCTAAAGGGCTTAGCTGTTTGTCTATCGGAACCTGGATTCCGGGTTACTTAGGGCTGGCTGCCGAGGAACCATGACGCTTGATCCTTTCCCGAGATTTGCTCTGAGATCAGACGATGTCAACAAGGGATATTCAATTTCTCCCTGGAAAGGGCTTATCGTAGTAGAAGGACTCCCCCTTCACGCATCATAGACCCTCAGCCAGGATGCCAGACCCCGAGAAGCAGATTTCAGCGAATCGTCGCCATGTTGCATCAGCATGTCAAGCTTGCAGAGACGCGAAGATCAGGGTATGAATCAACATCATCGACTGTCCGACTGATCAGGACGCTAACTTCGAAATTAGTGTGATCGAAAGACGCCGATTTGCGGCCACTGTTTTAACAAGGACCGGCAGTGCGTGTATAACAGTCTTGACAGGAGAAAGTGTGTCCAATCTTTGAGGCCTGCTTGCTCAATCTCGAAGTCTGACCTTTCTCAGAATTTCAGTCCCAAAAGCTGTCAAGGCCTTCGCGAAACGTGTTCAACAACTCGAGTTGCTCATAAGCACCCATGATTTGGAGGTCCCCCCATGCCCTGACGACTGTAAAAAAACAATCGATGAGCTCCTCGCCGCGTATGCGCCCAATAAATCAACGCCGCCGCTAGCCAAGCGAAGGAAGATTTCAGTTCCAACGACGGCACGCAGCTTGCACCCGAAGGGAACCAATCTTGTGTGACACCGCCGATCGAAGCCTTTCAACAATCGCACGTCGTTGCGCCGGGCGACCACCGGTCTGATTACCACGAGGGAGGAAACCTTGATCATGATAGAATGACTCGAGAGAACGATATTACCAATGCAAATCTTGATTCTAGCCTGGGATGGCTTGCTCCCTTCTACGGTTCGATCGATGCCGACTGGGTATGGGACGTCTCCTCAATGCCGCAGATGGATGGGCAGCCACCCATCACAGTCCCTCCTCCGCCATTCTGCTTGAACGAGATTCTTCCTTCTCAAAGTACAGACAGCCTTGCGGACATCGACGACGAGAGCACGGACGACGAAGAACAGTCTGAGGTCACAAACGAGTTTTCTTCTCGACTAGGTACCCTCATTACGACCGAGTTTGGAGATATGCGCTTCTACGGCGTAACTTCAAATCTCAGTCTTGTGAGTAGCGGCACAACTCCGAAGGAACTGAAGAGCCTTGCAAAACCGGTTGCTCGGGTCCAAGCCCTCCTGGATGCTCTGGGAATTGGTCAGGTTGTCGAGGATGACTTGGTTCAGCATCTCATTAACCTGTACTTTGCTTGGCATGACCCGAGTCTTCATGTTGTCGACAGGATAGCGTTTGAGCATGCAAGGGCAGAATATCGGCAACTCAGCTCTGACACCAGTTTATACTCTGAGGCGTTAGCTAATGCAATGTTCGGATCCCGTGCTCCTCTACCCCCTATTCAACACAGCTAACTCCATATCAGGTGTGCCGTGGGCGCTGGACTGGAAACCGTGAACCACCAAGATTATCCTGCGCCTTTGGGAGAGTTCTTCGCAAGCCGGTCAAAAGCCCTCCTGGATTTTGAGTTGGATCATCCAAAGATTGCCATAGTCCAAGCCCTGGCTATCTTGAGTTGCTATAAGGCAGCGCAAACACGCGACTCTCGTGGCTGGCTGTTTAGCGGTGAGTGGCAATCCTAATTCTGCTTGAGGAGCGACGACTCTAACCTGGATCTCTTCTTGCAGGTATGTCACTCAGACTTGCGTTCGATCTCGGTCTCCACCTGAGTACAACCTATTTTGTTGCCAAGGGGAAAATGACCCGGCGAGAGGCTCATGCGAGGAAAGTGACGTTTTGGGCATGCTTCATTACAAGCCGGTAAGACAGCTGTTTTACATCTGCTCTGCAGTTTAGACTGATGTCGTAATAGCATATGGGGACTCTACCTTGGCCGGCCTTTCGACAACAGCTTTGATGCCGTCACGGTTGAGAAGCCGCTGTCCGATGGCGATTATTCAACGAACGACTTCTGGCTGGCTTACGCACCTGTGAAGTCTGGATTCCATGACATAAGGTTGCCAGACCACCAAGAGTTACTCACCGAGAGATGGATTAATCTTTACGAGATCATGGCCGTTCTGGGACATTGCCTGTGCGTCGACGGCTCCTCTTGTCATGTTATCGCTAACTTGGGAAGATACTTTCGAGCCGACGCTTCAAACACGGACCTACAGGCCTTGGCTCATCAGACCAATCAACTTCTGTTGGATTGGAAATCCAAGCTGCCTCCTCAACTTTAGGTCGACACCGAATCCGAGTCCACTGGGCTGTATCTCCCCCAAGCTCTCATACTCCAGTAAGCTTCCCTCCCACAGCCTTGAAATCTGGACTCTAATACTTGAGTTGTAGTATGCAGTACGCCCTTTTCGTCATCACCCTACATAGGCCCTTTGTTGCAAAGCATTATATCCAACCTGAGCCGCCTGTTGGACCAGGCCACCTTCACGCTCGTGAAATGTGTATCAGCTCCGTTGTCGAGATCGCAAAGCTGCTTAGGATCTTTGAGAGCCAGTATACATTAAGCCGGTCAAATTTCCAGATGGTATACATAGCCTTCACTGCCGCTTTGATCCTTGTTTATGCCACTATCGCGGAGAACAATTACAAAAGCTATGGCGATTTGCCCTTTCATTTAGGAACTTGTAGTCATGCGCTGGCAAAGCTTGGGAGTATCTTCCCAAATGCGAACCGGACTCTTGATGTTCTTCTCAAAGTCAAGAGACCATGGCAAGCAAGATTGGTGGCTGCTACGACGGGGTCCAAGCGGCGTGGCTCGTCGACAACGACAGGATCCGTATCAAAGAGATGGAGAGCTCAACTTTCACTGGGGAGTCAGTTATAATACTGGAATGATTCTCATTATAGAACTACTCAGGTATCTCTACCACAACCTTTACGACCAGCGCTCCTTTGTCGTCGCTGGTCCTCGCAGCCATGGTAAATGCGTCTGGCACCGAAGCGAGACCGTTGAATGTGTGAGTGATGAGCTTCCGCACGTCTGGTAGGTTCTTGTCTTGTGCACAATGATTCACAATTTCGAGCGCGCGAGGGTAACAGTTGGTATATCGCCAGACACCGACCAAGCTAACCTCTCGTAGAGCCGCCGCTGAGAGAGGAAGGGTTTGAATTGGAGTACCCATGCCAACGAGCAAGACTTTACCTCCTCCACGGGTTGCCTGGTTATGACATCAGCATGTGTCCTTGTCTGGATTATCTTTGTCTGCATTAGAAATAACGAGATTCCTTACATAAATAGCCACTCGGACGCATGACTCAACACCTGTGCACTCGAACGTTCTGTGAAACTTGCCAGCAGAGTTCAGAGCTGTGAGTTTAGCCGCATCTGCTTCAGCAATGAGCAAAGCCTCTCCAAGTTTCTGAGACTTCTTCGGCTCGAGTAGTAATATCGCGTCAGCAAAGCTGTTGTCCTTTGCAAAGTCAAGCCTGTTCTGGGCGATATCAGCCATGACGACGTAGCTGTATCCATCTACCTTGGCAGCAGCAGCGCAGAGAAGGCCGACTGCACCGGCTCCGAGGATCAAGCAGCTTGAGCCAGCTTTTGCGGCAGCTTTGCGAACCGAATGCACAGCAACTGCGAGAGGTTCCAAAAGAGCGCCTTGTGCGTAGGTTATAGAGTCTGGGAGCCTAAGGGTGATGCCGTATTAAGTGAGAGATCTGACGTTTGAAACTGCGCAACTTACTTGTGCACCCATTTGGCCGGGTGATTAACGCGTTCCTGAAGCGTGCCCTGGAAATGAGGGAATGCCGTAGCGCTGCTGCGGAACCTCATCTTCTCGCAGACATTGTATGCTCCATCCTGGCACTCTTCACACTCATCGCAGGGCACTCCGACTTCAAGAGCCACTCTGTCGCCAACCTCGAGGCCATACTGGCTCTCGGCGTGGGAACCAACCGCCACAATGATGCCGGCGCTCTCGTGACCTTGTGAAAGAGGTTCCTTGATCCGAATATCCCCATTGCGGAAGTGAGCGAAGTAATGCAGATCCGAGCCACAGAGGGTCGTGGCTCTCATGGCTACTTGAACCTCATCTTCGTTTGGTAGACTGATTGGGCGAGAAATCTATCAATTGTTCAAGTCAGCACCATTTGGTGTCTGCACAGCTTGAGTCACTCGTTCAGAGGGCAGTCTACATACCAATCGCAAGTCTTTTGGCCCAAATAAGACTTGTGCCTCGCTTTGTGTCGGGAGTATGCTGGGCATGTTGTGGGTACTTAACTGTGTCGTTCTGACCTTAACTGTCTCTACTCACTCTGTCAAACTAAAAAGGCCTATTTTATAATCGTATGATGTCTTTCGGCATGAGTAGGCAATTCCGAAGATCCAAAAAGTTATCGTCGTTGGTGGAGTGACTGACTTCCGGTCACCCCGGCGATATCGGGTTTCAGGTTCCGAAGCCACTTCTCATTCTAAGTGCTTTCAAGAACGCCACTCATACACTCATCAGTCAAGAGTTCGAGGTAAACGAGACGATTGACTTTCTAGCTGCTTCAGAGCGCTTGTAGTAGGTTTGTATAAGTGTGCATTTCGGTAGTCTCGTTTCCTTGAACGCGAGTTTCATTTTCTGAGTAACACGATCCTATGGTTAAACACTCCTCCTAAATCCAGAAATGATGTTCCTTCTTCAGATATTACAGGTACAATCAAAGGTTAAAGAAGATAAAGCACGGTTCTCCCGTTAAGCTCGAGAAGAATCAACTGGACTACTGCACTCGAAACCTGGACATTGGCGGGGTTGAAAACTTGAGACCCTTGACCGAACAGGCAAATCCACCCAGTTTTAGGGTGCTGGCGTTCGTCATCTTTCCTTATGGTGAATGAAATGAGGCTTGAGTGTCTACTACTTGGTGGTTGATTGGTAACGTAGACTAAACTTCCATCTACACTGGAGGCAATAGCTTCGCCGCTCGCATCCGCTCCCATGCCGTGATGTAGCCCTGGGCCGTATCAATCTCCTCAGCGAAGCCCACCTCTCGAGATCGCGATAAATCATACTGTCGGTCAAAATCAAACTGCACCAACATAAAGTGGACATGTCCCCAGCCTTGCTCATCAACGAGTTTAGGATTGATCCCATGCTTCTGAGCGATCTCAAGCCACACGCCCTTGTGTTGCTCCACGAACTTCAGCATGGGAGTGGAGCTGGCATCTGGGCCTGCTCCCACTAGGCCAAAATGCTCGCAGAGCTTTGGCCAAACTTGAGCCCACGTAACTGTCTGACCGTCGGCAACATTGAAAACGCCACCGTCTCCGCATTTATCAGGATGGAGAGCAGCGAAGATTTCCATCTTGGACAGAATATCCTGAAAGGTATCCGAGTGGGTTGAGTGGTATCCATGCTCGTACCCAGGGAAGGGAACAGCGGCCCCGGCTCCCTTGACTTCTCGGTACAGGCTCAGATAGATAGCGATACCTTGTGCCATGTTCATGGCGTTTGAGCCAGGAGCAAAGCCAACTATACCGTCCGGCCGGATTTCGGAAAATGTCCACTGTTTTCCTTTTGACAGCTCTTTCAGCAGGTCGTACTGGGTGTAGTAGAAGATCTTGCTAGCCCACGGCTCCGGAATGCGGGGGGAATTCTCAGCCAGGGGTGGATGAACGCCGACTTCTTTGGGGAATTCGAGGCCGTATCTGGTGGAAAGGAGGTGTTAGCATCGTAAGGTGAATCAACAAAACGTGGACTGTGTACCCTTTTCCGCCAGTCTGAAGAATCACAGACTGGAGCTTTGGAGACACTTTCTCGACGGCACGGACAGCCACGTCCAAGAGGTTCGTGTTGGTGGTCTTCAAGGTCTCGGAATCTTTCTCTTGTATGTATGCTAGATTCATGTCAGTCATGAGTGACGGAGGTCTCAAACTTCAATGTTTACCAGTAAAGAAGACATGTGACACAGTATCAATGTCGGGAATCTTCTCCTTGAGTTGTGCAATAACCTCATCCACCGACTTTGTCAAGTTGATGCCGGAAACAAGTTGGATGCGGTGATCCGAAGGAATCTGTGCTTGCTCGAGTGTAAGCGGTCGATTTGTGGTGCCCGTAATGCGTGTGAATGTGGTTGCGGAAGGATAAGCCCTCATCTGGTTAAGAAGAGACCAGCCAGAGATGCCAGAAGCCCCAAAGATTAGAGCGTGCGCCATTGTTGAGTAAGACTCGTCGGCAAAGAGGCTTAGAGTACGTACGGTGCAGGGTGCGTGTTCAAGTGTTGTTATGGATAATGGGCGATTGGTCAAGAAGAAGCAGATGAGCCGCAGAACGGCTTTTATCAGAAGTGGGGGAAATCGATATTACTAATAGGGCATTCAAAAGTTTGAAGCATGACATCACCAACGTCTAGAGTCCCGAAGTTTTACACCAAAATTTATCATGCTAGCTTCCGTTCGGATAATGTCTCCTCCGATTGGATTACCTCACCTACAGTCGAACCTTGGTGAGAAATAGCCAATTCAGCATGACTTTGTACCCCGCTCCACCGGGTTTCCGGGGAACTCGCATGCTTGCAGATAGCGTGTCTAGTTGATGAGGTGAAACTCGGCTTATGGAATCCGGGCTACTGCCCACTTCTGAGCATTGGCGTATCTAAGGCTGACCTGCCCACCCCAGATGAGAGAAAGAGGTCATTTGAGCCAGGGCCTATTTCGAATCTTGTAGGGAAGCATCACTATGGCACCGCTACTGAGAGAGAAGGTGGTTGTGTAAGTTCTGACGTGCTCATTCGGGATTACCACTTCAGAAGCTAACCCCTACTGGAATAGAATCACCGGCAGCAGCACCGGTATAGGACGCGCAATTGCCCTTGAAAGTGCTCGCCATGGAGCGAAGCTAGTCCTCCATCACATTGGGGATGCGCAGTCGAAACAGGATATCCAGACGCTCAGAACCGAGATTGATGCAATCCAGGGAGCTCCAGCAACGGTGACCACAGCCGAGATTGGTGTGGATATTACAGATCCCGAAGCCGGTAAAAGGTGCGAAGGGGACCTGACAACACGGAACAGAAAGCATATGTAACAAGGCATGCTAATCAGAGACGTTAGAATTATTGACATAGCCATATCGACGTTTAAGGAGGTCAACGCTATCGTACATAACGCCGGCATTGCCCAGTTCGAAGACTTTACAGCTATTTCAAAACATCAACTGAATAAGCATATTGAGATCAACTTCGCTGGACCATTTGCGATAACGCAAGCTATTGTCCAGCAAATGATCACACAGGGCAAAGGGGGCGCAGTTGTTTCAATTGCTTCCATCACCGCGACCTTGGGATCTAGTCAGTTGGTTCACTACTCGGCAACGAAGGCTGCTATCTTAGGCATGACAGTTAGCTGTGCCGTCGCACTTGGGAAGCATGGAATTCGTTTCAACACCGTCAGTCCTGGTACTATTGAGACGGCCATAAATAGGGCCGATCTTGCTGGTTTGAAACGGAGGGTTATGGAGGAAAGGGTTCCGCTTCGGCGTCTGGGTATACCTGAGGATATCGCGCAGCCTGTTGTGTTTTTCATAAGCGACATGGCTCAGTATATCTCTGGCCAGAACCTGATAGTTGACGGTGGTGCCTCGATAAATTATCAATGAACATCAGCTCCGCTATATCGTTCTTTTACCAGTAGAGTATCAACGTGAAACGGTGCCACTTTTACAAATGGTAGCCCATGTACTGCTCAGGCAGTCCTCATCTGCTGCATAAACCAACTATCCAGAATAGCCTCCTACCTGTTGAGAGGCTCCCCAGAGTGGTCCTTTCCCCTGGCGACTCTAATAGCTGAAAAGCAACCTCTTCCTTGTGGTTCCAGGCCTACAGCTAATCATGTGCTGTGTTGGTACTTTGCTAGCACTACTACTACACTTTAGCCCGGATTAATGAAGCTGCCTTGATCAGTGAGGGGTGGTCAAGCCTGACGCGGGGCATGGATGCATGGAAACCGGAATCCGATCCATGACTTCACTCCCCAATTCCGGCCTCAACACGCGTCAATCCCAGTAACAAATATGGATATTGAGTCAATTCGCAGCGGAGGGTACTTCATTCCATAAACTTTACAATGCCGTCAGTGGTCATCGATTAAGTTCCGCAAGAAGCATCCGCAGATGCGGGGATGATCATCGATTCTAGGTTCGCTTACCTTTGCTTTATTCTCGGGATCTAGATCCCGTAGTTGACCAAACCAACAACCAGCAGCACCTGGCACATGCTATATCCATCCTTGAAACCTCCCACTCCCTCGGCCGACATTAATTCACGACCCCTTCATAACTCTCGCATCGACCGATAGCCCCTTGGCCCAATACTTCGTCCTCACAATCGATACTTCAACAGAAAACCGACCAAACATCGAGCCAAGATGCCACATGAACAGCAAAGCACCGTCCAAAATGGTCACTCTTCGCAAGGGGCACAAATTTCCCCTGCGCAGAAGCTTAGGGTCGGGGTAGTTGGAATTGGTCGCATGGGACGGCGTCATGCCATCAACGTCCTACATGGAGTGCCTCGAGCAACCTTGCTCTGCGCTTGTTCGCCTGCAGAGGCGGACCTTGCCTGGGGTCGAGAACAGTTGGTCCCGCATGGAGTTATCGTGGTCCCGACCTTCGAGGAAATGATAAAGACCCCAGGATTGGATGCCATCATCATCGCATCCGCAACATACTTGCACACAGAACAGACGATCGCAGCTTTAGACAGGGGCATTCATGTCCTTTGTGAGAAGCCGGTTTGCAAGACCCTCGATGAGGTTGGTTCCCAATTCAGGTTGGACCTAATTTACTTAAGCTGACACCAAAAACAGCTCGAGTTACTCGTCAAGAAGGCAGAGGCCAACCCCCGTGCAAAGTTGATGGTTGGATTTGTCCGCAGGTTCGATGAGAACTATAAAGAGGCCCATGAGCAGATCCAACAGAACGCCATTGGAAGGCCCGTGGTCATCAGATCTCAGGGATGCGAGCCCCTAGATGAGAGCCCATTCTTTAAACAATACCTCAAGGACTCCGGTGGCGTCTTTCTCGACAGCATCATTCACGATATTGACCTCTCTCTTTACCTCTTCGGCGAGAACTCACAGCCAAAGTCGGTCTCCGCATCGGGAGTCGCCGCCATCCATTCAGAACTGGTGGAGTATGGCGATACAGATAATACGGTGGGAATTTGCGAATACTGGGATGGTAAGATTGCATTCTTCTATAATTCCCGAACTACCGCCCATGGGTACGACAACGCGACGGAAATCTTCGGTACGGCAGGAAAGCTTTCGATCAATTTGATTCCCAGGCGAAATGCGGTTGAGATCTGTGACACGGACGGGTTTGTCAAGACGCCAGCTCACCCAGGGTGGTATGAGCGCTATGCTTCGGCTTTCGTGGCCGAAGCTATTGACTGGGTTAATGCGGTTCTGGATAACAAGCCTATGCCTGTACCGCTGCGATCATCATTGACTTCTTTGAAGATTGCAACCGCCCTCCAAGACAGTCTGAGAACCGGCCAGAAAGTCTTCTTTGATAGAGACGGGGTGCGCCAAAAGTAACAGCCGCCATAAACACGCAATGCTTCTGTTGGATAGCTTGTATGACCACTTGATGGCCTTGAACATGTGCGTGTATTGTGTATCTGTTGTCTGTAGCTCCCGCCCCTAAAGGTCAGTAGAATCTCCACCCACCGACGTAAGGAATCACGCCGAAGGTTGCGAGGAAAAGACTCCAGAAGTAAAGATCCCTGCGGCGTTTGAAGGTGGTAGAGATAAGGGAGAGTGGTTCTCAGCTGTTGCATATTGCTAGAGTTGAGCAGGTCTGAGACAGCATTAATTGTGCGAAACCCTACCACAACTTTGGGTGAGAGAATTATAGTGACCATAACGCCTTTTGCGCCATCGCTCTTCTCCGCACTTCTGCTGAGCGAGTCGAAACGGACGGCAAGAGACATGTTCCCGCTGGCAATCTTTTGCCAACTCCAGAGACGAGAGCAGTCAAGCCAGGAGCTGCGAAGTTGAAGAGACCGCGATGAAGAATGGAAGATCAATAGGGAGGATGGAGCTCTATCCGCTTTTCGGTGGACGTGGGGACAGACCAAAGGGCGGTTTTTGTGGCCCCCTGAACCACGTCCCTTGTTCGTCTGAGCTACAAGTGGACCAGTGGTAAGGGTCTAGAACTGGGGGAAAGAATCCGGAGAACGCGGGATGAGGGGTGAGGGAAGGGGAGAATCATTGACCCGGTCGTCATTACAGGTAATGACATGCTCAGGCGTAACCTTTGTCATCTGAACCTAACCCCACCAGATGATAGGCAAAAATCTTGATGCGTCAGGCCAGTCGGGCGCCAACAACGACATCCTGACATGCCCTCCACGAGCTCCCGCTGGGACGCCGATTGAATGAAGCTGAAGGATGGCGGTGAGTATACATTCCTACGTACTCACTCGCCACTGCCCACCCAAGTTTAAACCTTGTCTTCAAATGAGCAACGAGCTCTACAAGGGGGGCCGCCTATTGGAGGATACTTTAAACCCTGCTTTAGATCATGATCCAAATCGGAAGTCACAATCCGAGTGGCTTCTGCATGAGAGACGGCCTGTCTGAGTGTGTCAACAGGATCACCGATAGAAAGGCGCAGTCGCCCTTTCGGCCCAGCCGCCTAACCTTGAAACTCCAACGCCTCCGAAAGCTGGAAACCATCTCTTCGGATATCATGGCGTCAACTTAGACGAAATCGACTTCTCTACACCAGCTTGTCGAAGCCCACTAACATAAATCTTACGTCTTCCGCATCGACTTCGACGCGGGAGGTTTGTTGATTTCGTGTGTCTCTCGGCTCGACTCGGGTGTTATTGATGCACGAGGCCCTGCCCTCCCTCCGAGAAGCGGTGATGGTTTCGCCAGGGAAGATTTCTCGTACTAGCGGGCGAATGATGTTCGATACAGGGGCCGCGACACCCGGGGCAAAGACGCCTCTTGTTGCCTTTTGCAACAAGGCTTTTATCAGATATCTTCTCCTAATATCATGCTTATCAAATCGCCGATTGTTCCTACTTGTCTTCTTTTATTTTGCAGCACAGAAAGGTAGCATGAAATTGCAGTCTCGTTCCTTGTATATACTTCATCTAGGGACTGGATCAAGTCGAGGGGACCAAGCCCCATAAGTAACACACAGCCTGACGGTGACTATGACACAGGGCACAAGACAGAATTGTGACAGTCTAGATCCTCTCCCCACTGTCAGCGACATGCATGACCTCTAGATCCTTTTCGTTTCCCTCCTCTCGAGCCGCAACCCCGTGTAAAGTAACATGCTTCTCAAACAGTTCGTCAATTTCCTCCAAAGTCAACTTCGCAGTTTCCACATAGAAAACCTTGACGATAACGACGAAAACCGCGTTCAGTACTGCATAAACCAAATAGTACTTCCACCCAATATTGCTGATGCCAACCGGGGTTACCAAAACCACGACATAGTTGCAGATCCAATTCGTGGCTGTTGCAACTCCGGCTCCAGCTATGCGCATCCGCTGGGTGTTGACCTCAGCTGGGTACAGCCAGGGCACAGCAATCCAGGAAAGGCCAAAGGTAGTGTAGTACCCAAAGATGAATGCAACAGCAACAGGTTGCCACTGTTTGGTGTTGATACCCAGGCCAGCTGACACCAGGGCAAAGCAGAGCGCCTGTGCTGCCGCACCCCAAAGCATCATCTTCTTTCTTCCAAAGGACTCGATGTAGAGGGCTCCAACGCAAGTCGAAATCATAAGATTCATGGCGTTACAGGCGCCTAGGATGAGAGAGAGGTTTCGACCAACACCGAGCGATGCGAACACCACGGGCAAATAGTAGTTAACGACATTGATGCCTCCGAATTGTTGCATGAATTGGGTGCCGGCACCAAGAAACATGCGGCGAGTCGTCTGAAGGCTGTCATTGCTGAAAAGCGACTTAAACTCGAACTTTGGTGCCTCTGCCTCATGTCGAAGATTCTTCAGAATCAGATCATACATCTCCTTGGTGCGTTCTTCCGGCCTGTTAGGTCCGCCTAGTCTCTTCAAGACCACGTAAGCCTCCTCGTTACGCCCTTTCATGGCAAGCCATCGTGGCGAGTCAGGGAGCGAAGGCAGGAACAGTACAGTCAGACCAGCGAAGAAGCACTGGAATGCCAGGGGAAATCTCCACGAGACGGGGTTGGTTGCGATGAACGACATGCCATAGTTGATCCATTGAGCCATGACGTTGCCAACTTGGTTGAGACCCAGTTGGAGGACCATAAACCGTCCACGGTGACGGGCTTCGGCAGTTTCCGACTGCCATACAGGGATTGCAGCGGTATTCATCCCATTCCCAAGACCAGCAATGAATCGTCCAATAATCATGACAGGAACGTGGTAGGCGGCAGTCTGCATGATGGCCCCCACAACCAAAATGGCACATCCATAGGCAATGGTCCGCTTGCAGCCAACTCGGTCACCCCACCACATAGCGAAGATCGCTCCAAAGAAGCAGCCAAGGTCGTAAGTGGCCGTGATCTGGCCCTGGAGTGTTGGATCAGGATCGTCGAATGTCTTGATGAAATCAGCGTTGCCAAGCAGGGCACCAAACACGCCTTGATCATAGCCAAAGAGCGCGAACCCGGCCCCTGAGGCGAAGGTGATCATCCCCATGAGGGCGGTGCCTTCGAGGTTGTTGAGCAACATTTTTTTTATCGCTGTCTGAGGCAAGGGTATTAAAGAGATGAGATGGATAGAGATGAGATGGAGAGATGAGATGGAGAGAGATGAGATGGAGAGAGATGGTAGGAAAAAGCAAAGACGAGAAGATGCCCTGAAACAGAGAGGTTCTGTGCATATAATATTATTTTTTCATCTCCTAATATGAACCCTTCTAGACTCTCCGCTCATAACGGAAACTAGAATCCGAAATTCCCCCTCAAAATCCAGGGTTCCGAGATTAAGGTTCAAGCCCCAGGTTGGGGAAATCCGGGGCAGAACAGGGATACTGCAGAAAAAGCTGCCGCAGGAATTCATGGAAGAAATTAAATACGGGGTAAAAAACACGCTCGGCAGATTCGGATGCAAAGTTAGCTCATTTAGCCAGAGAGGAACTGTCGGGAGTTGGCATCCGGAGTCCGCCCAGCCACACGGAGGATCATGACTCGTGCATGAAGACACCTAGTCAACAGCATTGACACCCCATCTGAATCGGCATCTCCGGAAAATTTGTCTTGCCAACGAGAAGAATCAGGTTTCTAGTGTCTGACGAGCTGGCGACGCAGTGACGCCCTTCTGTTCACGCACCGCGTGGGTATGACTCAACAGCTGAGTAAGTGGCGTGAATGGATAGCGACAGTAAGTGACCACTGATATCTACTTACACTATGGTATGTAGTTTTACCTTCTCAGTTTATTACCTAACAATAGTATCTGGAATCTCTAGGTTAGTGCAATCTCCCAGATTATCTGATATAGAAACTTAAGCTTCAGCACCCTCAGTTGTATAAGGCCATCCTTACCTGCACCGGGTCCGGTGCATCTAAGGCCACGTGACCCCGTGCACCGGGCCCGGTGCACGTAAGGATCCGATATGTAAGCTCGATCTCGAGCGCCTTGAGATATTGTCAAGAGGTCAAAGATGTGCGTATTGTGATGACTATCACTAGCTAGCTAGGCGAGGGAATTAGAGCCTGCATGAGGTCCCAGCTGCTTGAGGCCACAGCCGCCGTAGGTGACCGTGGGCTTCCTTCAACAGATGTCTCTCTTCTATCTACGGAAACAGCATTCATTCACGCAATTGAGGCACCACAATGATGTGATGTACATACAGCGCTTCAATGTACAATATATCATCTATTGCCAATGTACCAGTCTGCCCGAGGCCGTAAATCACACATAATACCTGGTGACAACATCACAGCTATCGTGATGTAAGTGAATCATTTCAACGCAGGCAATATATAAAGCAGGGCTTTCCCTTCTAGAATAAGCTCTCTCTTACTACATCAAGCACCATTGAAAAGATGTACAACCGCAACCAAAGCCAGCGTCAGAACGCTCCAGACATCCCCATCTGGGTGGATAACACAGCAACACCAGCAGGGCCTTTCCCAATAAACAACAACAACCAGTTTATCCTACGGCCTATTGCCAATAATCAACAAGAGCAGTTACCGGCCTTCCTCCCTCATACATCAACAGCTCCCTTCCCTGTTGAGTTTTGGAGGTCTGCTACGACCTTGCCAACAGACCCAACCTCTCCTACTGTGCTCTATGCAGACCCCCAGGCACTTGCAAGAGCTCAAGCTACTCGATACCCTCCCCAAGGGCTGCCTGTTATTACAGAGGCACTGCCATTTGGACATCAGGTCAGGGGAGAGTGGCATATTGGGTATCTTAATAATGTTGTTTATGACCGGCAGCATCGTATTCATCCTGATGTAATTCCTATGTGGACTCAAAATCGCTTGCAGACTCTTGATGACACATATCGCAATATGATCATTACAGTCCCAGGTACTGTATGGCCAACAGCTGCTGTGGGGATGACCTCGAACTTATCAACTCTCCGGGCAATAGAGGGATCAGGGATTCATATTTGGAACGTTGATCCAAATGGATATGTTCAGTGGATGTGGCAGGGAACCCAGTAATATCATTGAATAGTTCAATAAATCTACTGTCATCATATTATTTTTACAATATCTCTAGTTGTTTTGTAGGTAGCTACCAAGCCTGCTTAACCCTGCATTGAAACTCGGCCACAGCTCTATCAAATTAAGCCATTGGATCACCATACCTATACTCGGAGATTCTCCTTTTCTTTCTCTTTCAAATGATATATACCAATTGTATTTCCTGTTACTATTCCAACTATCAGCAGGGGGGATTCTCATCGCCATACAATCTCTCCTGTACCTGAAGATCTCTCTCAGCTGCATCCCAAATATCTCGCATGCCTCGCCGCCCTGAGAATGGCTGCTCTGCCATCTCTATCCCTACATCTCGTTCAACCCTCTCATTCTCAGCTTTATCCCAATCAAGATAACTCATCATCTCCTCCTTGGTCCAGTCTCTAATGCTATTTCCCACCCTGCAACGACTCCCCATTTGCTTGAAGTTAAGGCACCAGTCATATTCTGCTTTGCTGTAACGTAGAGGCAGCCCCATGGCCTTCCGGTACTGTTGATTGGTCTTGTAGGCTCCACGATGCAATGTAGTAAACCAGGCCTCTCGTGCTTCTTTGTATCGTTGGAAGATAGCACAGGGGTCATCAGCTCGTAATGCAGGCACTGCTGATGCATTTGCTGTCATGACAGTTGCTGGTCTAGCTACTGAAGAGGGTATCGTATGAGTTGTCGTATGCATTGTTGTATGTGTTGTTGTATAGGCTACAGTCTCAGATATTGTAGAGGATCCTGCTGGGGATGATGGGGATAGTGAGCGGGTTACAGAGCGAGAAGATGTGTGTGTTGTTGTATGCGTTATCGTAGTGGTCTGGGTGGGAGCTTGCAATAGATGTTCATAGCGTAAGGGGCATACTTTAGACCTCATTGTGTGGCCTTTCTCATGACATCTCGAACATGTTGGCAGAGCTTTTGGTTGTAATGCCTTCTCAACAAGTTCAAATGCACAGGGCTCACGTTGTGTACTTGTTGGTGGCAGTGTTGATCTAGCTGCTAGACGATCAAACTGCTGATGAGGCTCAATAATAAGCTGGGGGGTTCCTGTGCGTTGGAGATACCAATGTGAATGAAAGTGATGTAGTTGAAGGGGCTCATTTTGCATCAGTAAATGATGAAGTGTATGTGCACAAGGCAGACCGAGAGTCTTAGTGAAGACCTCAGTGCATGCAGGATATTCTTTTAATAGTCGTTCCCGTTGAGTATCAACCTTGTGTAGGGCTTGATGTGAGATCCAACCATGTATGTTGCCGTACAATACACCGGATAGTCGAAGAGGTGTAGTGATATGCTGTCTGGATTGATTTGCCTCAACTTCAGCAAGCTGATTTGATATCACAAGCTTGATAATCCTCCAGGCCCCAAAGAGGTCCGCTTGTGAGTTTTTCAAGTGAGACTTGACAAGCTGATGAATGCCCTCGCCTCGGGATGTGACATATTGCTCAAAGTGAAGATATTGATTAACCCACGCCTTGACAAACCTCTGTTTGTAGAGATCTAGCCAGGTATCCATGATGTAACCCACTTCGTTGATGTGCTCAGAGATATAACGCTCCTTGAACCTCTCAAGTCTCTCATCGTAGATGTCTTCTGTTGGTGAGGCCACAATTTCATGCCAAAAGCCATAGAATTCCTTCCACTCTTCATCTCCTTGAGACTTATTGTCCTTTTGACGAAATGCAGGTGAACAATAGCTTTGGACTGCCTTGTTGATATGCCATAAGCATAACATCAAGGTTGACTCAGGGAAACAAGAGGGAGAGGAAAGAGCGTTCATACAAGCAAGACAGCGATCTGTAAGTATTACAGATGGAAGGGCTGCTCCATGAAGCTCATACATACACCGTAACTGTGCAAGAGCCCACGTAAAGTCATCTTCTTCCTCGCCACTGAGGAATGCAAATGCAATACAAAAAGACCGCTGACAAGCATCTACACCAACTATGTCAAGAAGGGGCATCCTGTACTTATTGGTCTTGTATGTACAGTCCAATATAAGCACTTCGGGATATGATATGAGGTATGCCAATGACTTCGGATGTGCGAATAATACAGCCACAACTCTGTCATCCTTGTCGAGGCGAATTTGACTCCAGAAGCCCTCACTCTTGAGCTGATCGGCAAGGGCATGTATGTTGCTTTGACCTTCAGCAAGCTTCCGTTTGCCGTATGTAATGTAGTTGTAGATATCTGACTGTGTAGCAAGTGTATCCGTTGTCAAACGCAAGAAGGATCTGACCTCCTTTGGTGCAATGCCGGCATTGGTGAGTTGTTGGACTGTTTTCTCCTCTGAGCTTGATAGCTGACGATGCTCTGGATGTGCATCTTGATTCCTGCTTGGCTCATGATTGTGTTGACTGAACCCAGCGCCGGGACGATGCCTCAGACTCCATTTAGTCTTGCATGGGCTTTCCTTTGCTGTTACAGAGAAGAGGCATCCGGTACGGCGTGTGACCATCTGACGTTGCCGATTCGCTATGTCCGAGATCAAAGGGGTGCGCCCTGCTCCACGGTCACAGTTGAAGATAACATCACGTCTTCCGTTCTTAGACTTCCTAGACTTTCCAATTACAAAGGCATAACCTCGTGGCGCTGCCCAGTCATTGATTGCTTGACGTAGTTCCTCCCGTGAGTTGAACTCGCCTTCAGGAGGAAGAACATCGTCAGGGAAGCGACGGGGAACGGCAATTGGATCCATTGTAGCAGAAGAAAGGCGCGGCAAGTTGAATTGATACCATAGAAGCCTGATAACTGTTGAATTGGGTGCCAATTTGCAGTATTTTATCCCTCACCAAAGCGCTCGAGATCGAGCTTACATATCGGATCCTTACGTGCACCGGGCCCGGTGCACGGGGTCACGTGGCCTTAGATGCACCGGACCCGGTGCAGGTAAGGATGGCCGGCCATCGTGGGCTCAACGGCAGACTAGCATCTACGGACAAAGCAGCCATCTAGAACAAGAGTCCGGCTTTAAATCAGTGGATTCCGCCGCCAAAACTTCACACAAGTGAGCATCTCCATCGTCAAATCTTGGAGAGAGTGTCGCTGCTGCCAACCAAGAGCTTGGCGAGACTGAAGATTCTCTCACACTCGCACGCCGTCGAAGGCGTCGATATCTGGGAGCTGGTCGGCGACGGACCGTCCCCCGCGAAAAGTAGCAAACACGGTGCTTCCGGCTGCGGCGGATCTCGTGTTCAGGGTCGAAGGCTGGCTGGCCGCCTCGGTAACTGCTTCCGAGAGGACGGTCACCGAAAATGTATCGTCAATATCGGACATCTTGACGGTGATGAGCGTGGTGCTCGGGGCTAACTTTTGGCCGCGCCAGCAGGATTTTTACCATCCGAGCCACCGTGGCTATGACTGCTATAGGGTCCCTGCTTATCAAGTCGGTATCAAGACAAGTCAAGCCAGCCAAAAAGCCGTCTTGCTTGATAAGATAGTCAACTTGACTTGGCTTGACTTGACTTGGCTTGTTTTGTCTCGGTTAGGCTTGTCTTGTTGAGAGCGCTGTACCAACTTACATGGCTTCCCTCCCCGATGATCCGAAAGATACGAAAGGAGGAGGACGCGTGTTCACGTGCAAGAAAGCCTACATCAGTACAGCTATACAGAAGTAGTTCAACGCCTCCTGCGAACATCCCTCCTTCGACCCCAGCTGCCTGCCAGCTGCCTGCCAGCTGCCTGTCGGTCAGCCGTCCAGCTCTCACCACACTCGCCCAGCTGCATTGTTTGCTTGCCACTGTGTTATCCGCTCCTTATTTGCATCTGCCCAGAACGCGTCCACTTCGTTCTCGCTTCTCCTTCATTCAACATGCCATGCTACCCCCTTTGGATTCTCGATCCCCGACGACATCAGCGCTCCTGGCCCCTGGTCGTACGACGCAACTCCACCCGACCGCTAACCATCATCGTCGTGCCGTCGTAAGTCCGCTGACATAGTTTTCGAGGTCGTTTTTGGTTGCTCTGGGAACTTCCGCTGCGATGAGTTTGCCCAAGCCGCCGACGTCGCTGGACGGTTCATGCTCCGTCATCTACGAGAGCATCCTTTACTCTTTCACGCCCGAGGCCTTCTTGTCCCTGTCTTTGGAGGAAGGCGCAAAATGGAAGCAGCTGGAGATGGGAGAGAAGGTTTTGGGGGCCGTCTGTGTTGGGGCGACCCCCAGTGATGCCGCTCAGGCTGGCCTCTTCGTCGTCGGTGGAACCGGCGGCTCGGATGGCTACACTGGGCTGCAAAAGTATACCTACTCGACCGGCAAGTGGACTACCATCACCCCCTCCGAGTTGATTACTAAAGATCGCCTGTGGCATGGCTTGACGTACATCAAGGCCGACGATGCCATCCTCATCTACGCCGGCAGCCGAGACGGAGTTCCGGCCCCCTCGGGCGAAACCTTCACCATCCAGGCGTCCGAGCCCTACAGCGTTAACTCCCATGGCCCTAGCTCTAGCCCCGGTGTCAGGCCTATCCTTCTCAACTGGTCCGATGCCGATGCTTGCTTGGTCGGCGGCGACACTGGAAATATCGCCGTTGCCTTGTTCAATCCGACTACAGGCTGGAGGGAATCGGAGCCACCTTGGCGGAACCCCTGTCGAAGGACTCGAGTTCCATTCAGGAGATTGTGATGCCAGGGGATGATGGCTCCAAAAGCCTCTACACCTTCGATCTCTCACAATCCCCCAACCTGGTCCGCCGATTTGTTCTCCAGGACGCCTCCGGCGCGCCTGTTTCCAACTCGGCCGCCGTCACCAATGAGAAGCGCGATCTGTCCCTGGACGACTGGCCAGAGTACAACTCGACGCTTGCACCAACCGCTACGCGGCAGAATTTTGCCGTTGCCCAAGGCGCAGACGGCAAGGTTGTCTTCTCTGGTGGTAATTCCGAAAAGCCTCTTGCCATCTTCGATGCTACCGAGAACTCGTGGCTCGATGCCACCGAGGTGTTCGAGGTCAAGAAGCAAATGGTTCTGTCCGACAGCACGTTGACCTCTTCGGCTTTCTCAACTACCGAGACAGCTAGCTCGACCAAGTCGACCAAGTCAAGTTCTACCGAGACGAGGTCGTCGACCTCAGAGAACTCGGAGATGTCATCGACCTCTGCGACCTCGACTATCTTGTCGACAGGCAGCTCAACCGCTTCTCTGACAATATCCGAGGCCAGCGCCTCGGCCACGACAGGTGCTACAGGTGCGGCCGCTGGCAGCAGTGACGATGATTCCGGTCTCAGCTCCAACGTCATCCTGGGTATCATACTTGGATCGATCCTCGGATTCTTGGCCTTGCTTGGTCTGCTGCTGTTGCTCTGGTCGCGGCGACGCAAGGCTAGCGGAAACGGTAAGGAGGCTAGCAGCGCCAGGGACTTTCCCTCCGATGAGAAGGAGCCGGTAGCCTTTGGCAACGGCCCACGCCAGCCGCTCTCGCCCGGTCAGCTCCGCGGCCATAACGCCACGCTGTCTCAGGAATCCTACTCATCCATGGCTATTTTGATAGATCGCACCGGGAAGCAGAAGACCAGTCTAACCCGGAAGCCTACCAACGATACGACTGGAAGCTCCGGCAGCTCTTTGCATAAGCAGCTGAAGGCCACCTTCAGCAAGCCGATTCTGCAGGAGATGCCGTACTCTGCTCTGCAGGAATACGACACCAGGGGCGTTGCTTTCGACCTAACCGTCGCAGAGCACCGACCCCGTGCGGGACCCATAGAAGCCCAGGACGGCATGCGGAGGAGCTCTGGCTGGAACCGATACTGGTCCGGCGGCAGCGCATTGCAGATCCTCGGCTTCGGTGGTTCCGAGAGGACAACCGCTGGCTCCGAGCAGAGCTCCCGCTACTCTGAGGCCACCCACCATCGTAACACGAGGGCCACGCAGGACTCGTCAACTATTCCATCGCTGATCTTTGACTTCCGCCCCGAGATAAATCGGGTCAATTCCGGCAGCCTTGTTGTGGCCGAGTGCAATAAGATCCCCTTTGAGGATGGAGTAGCCGGCAAGATCGAACGCCCCCCCTCGAGGACGTCGTCGTCGGGCTACTCTAGTGGCATCCCGGAGAGCGTCAATGAAGCCTGGGACCCTACCTTCAGCTCGAAGCCCTGGGGTGCTGACCGTGCGCCTAGTAGCTCCTATAACCCCAGCTCCTACTTCGGAACGCCGCTCTCCCCAAGCGTCGCGGGCCGGCGGAGCCCCCCTGCAGGTGTGAGCAGCCAGCCTCAGCTTGCAATGGCCTCGACATCGTCAGATATGAGCTGGCTGAATCTCAGTGACCGGTCGCGAGTGTGAAGCAGCCGCAGCCTCGACGAATAGTTACGATGCCCAAGTCAAGTCCGTCTGCACTCACTTCTGACGAGCACCGATAACCCCCCTAATGTTCTCGGAAGCATCGTTCTTTCCGACCACAAAATTGCTAGAGCTGTAGATACCAGCATCGCCTGCGCAGTTCAAGATGAAGTTTCGACAAAAAGCAAATCACTCGCTCTCTCTTTTCAACTCTCTACTCGCACATACGAGCACGGCACTCCCTCACACCCTCCCTGGGACCTAGATCCCCGGAGGAGAGATATTTCTTTTTCGTAGTCTCTTGACGGCCACCGCATGACTCGGCGTCGATACCTCAGTCTCGACCTAATCTGTCTCATATTCTTTTTTTCTTACTTGCTGTACATTCTAGACGCGGACCCGGGACTGGTCATTTTCTCGATCGATCGTTGTGTTCTTATGATACTACTATCTCCTGTTGTATGTAATTGGCTAGAAGCACAGGTGGAGGAGGCTGACAGAGAGAAGGGCGGGGGAGGGGGGAAGAGGGAGAAAAGACAGGGTGGTGTTGTAACAGAAGACGAGGGGGCGGCGGCAACCGGTTTTGTATGTACCATTGTATGTGGTGGAGAGAAGTCGATTTAGAGGACCAGGGAAAATAATATTATTCCACTAAGAAGCACGACTCTCTTCCTGGTTCCTGGCCCCCTTCTTCTCCCGCATTATGCGCTAGTAACCAGCATTTCGAAGATATAATAACTCAAGAGTGCATCGGCTCTAAGAGCAACTAGTACGAGAGAGAAGCTCGGGTGTGATTGTTGTGAGGGAACGATCATGCGACTTTCATACTTTATGAATAGTCTCATTTAACTTATGAACATTTGTGTAAATAGCTTAAGTCAGAGTTTTCCTTAGGAATCTCTTTCTCTCCTCGTAAACAATCATTTTGCCCAAGTCGCACTCGACCTCGTTCGTGCCCTTGTACCGTCACAATTGTGATGGGTTGAGTCCTTGATTCCGAGCTCCTATGGAGGCGAGGAATTCCGAGGGTTCGCCTGGACTGGTGTGGGCAATGGTTTTGCGAGAGTTAAGGCCGAGCACACGCATTTTAAGGGTATTGGATGTTCTAGCCGTCATCCACGTGCGGCTGAAGTTGGGTTTGGTGTTTTGGGCATCCGTTTTAGGCGTCCTTCGTATCCCAAACGCGTGCTCGAATCGGATCAATCAAGCTGGACTTGCGATGGACCGTTCCTAGAGCCGACGTAATCGTAAACTTCAAATCAAAGCGATGCCGCGGTCAACTTCGCATATAAAGAGTCATATCCGGTGTTCTGGTCGGCTTCCACTCTCGAGGGGTGTCCCGAACGGCACCAGCGGTGTTCCTAGGACTATAATGTGTCTTCGCTCGTTTGAGTGGGTTTCCCGACTCTTCTTTGCTGCCGTACCTAATTCTCCGACTTCGTCGATACCGTCCTCCTGCCAGTCCAAAGTCACGTCCTCTCGGTGCCGGATAACCAGTCCGCCTGCGGTCCCGCTCGACCCTGTAATCAATCACGCCGCCCCAGAGGCTCTCAGCCACCCCTGTGAGGTTCACAAAGAGAGAGAAATCCTCACATGTCGAGCCACACATCCAACCACTCCTTCTTCGTAGTCACAGCCATTTTGAGCCCGACTCCTGCCACGAAAGCAAGCCGGACGGCCGCCTGTCCCCAAAGACTCACAAGGTTCACCCAATCTTCGGGCCTCCAGGTACAAGGATACCAGAACACTGTCCCGCTCAGGGCTGCCCAACTCCCATATAAGTGTATAGCATCGCACACCAAGATACCAATCAGGATCCCTCTCCACACCCGCAGGTCATTCCTAGTGCGCAAGATAATGGCTTCATTGAACGCAAACAGGATATATGTCGCAGCAAGCTGGTCGTAGATCATGTCGCATCTGACAGAGTAGGGTGTATTGAGATGTGTGTGGAAGCTCTTGATTTCTAGCTAACTGAGGGCCGTAAGAACCGTAGTTATAGAAGAAAGATACAATAGTTGATGCCTGAGGCATCGCAGACTAACAATTCAGCTGGATGTGAATAGCAGTAGTATATCCACGGCGACCTCCTAAGCAGGGGGGTTGAGCACACGACTATCATGTGACATCGCTTGCTACTTCTTTTAAGTATTTTACTCTCATTTCACAAAATTGTAGTTATCGAGCTCTGTCTGTGCCATTAGCGAACGGCTATATTCCAATCCCCTACATTCTCCTGCCATAATGGACGACAAAGTATCATCTTGCAATCATCTACAAGGATGGATCTGGTTCGTTACAGGGCCAACTGCGTCAAGGAAGACAACAGTCGCCAAGTCTCTCTTAAAATCTCTTAACTTTACTTACATTAAAGGCGATGATATTAGTTTAGGTTTTCCTAAGATTTTCGCAATTACTTCCAAAGTGCAACTTGCTAACACTACTAGTAGTTTCATTTACAAGCCAACATTGATAAAATGAGCCAAGGCATCCCTCTCATAGGTGCAGATCATCATAATTAGCTTCTAAAGCTATAAAACGCATATTGTTGCTAATATAAAGAAGGATGTCAATATCTGGCCATCCCGTGTTCCGCTCTCTAACGTCAATATAGGGACAGTTGAAGAGAAGTTTCCCATAGCTTAAACAGTTTACGAGTCGGCTTTATTTTTCTTAATGCTCTAAAAGACGTGCTCCGAGAACGAGCAATACATTAACATAGTCATTACACCAGGGGAAATTTAGTCCACAGTCAATTTATGGCCCTATCGCCTCCTGGAGATGACGAGGCTAGGGTTCCGTTTTTGACCGTCAAATTCCTAGAGGGGGTTTTTGGCGGTAAATTACGTCAAAAACCCTCCCATTTTAGGCTTAGTGCGTAGCCATATTAGGATTAGTTGGTGTACGGAATAGGTTTAGTGCGTCAAATAACCGATGCAGCGCACAAGTTATCACCAAATAGTGCTACAAACTACCTTCATTGTAAGCTTCGGAATCGGATTAGTCCACTTAGCACTGATAAAGGTCACTTTCATCTATATGAACAGTCGGGTGCTAAAGAGGCTCAAGACGGTGAAAGATAATCCGGCAGAACCGATGGCTGTCAAAAACTGGGAGACAGTTGATGTTGCTCGGCTGATAAAGATAGAAAACGCCTTCCAAAACTCCATTGTTGTGATGGCTGGGGTTGGGAAGAGACCGATATGGAAAATAGTGGAGATGAAATGGACATTGGCCAATGAGAGTTTTTGACATGTAAAATACCTCGAGGTTTCTGACGTCAAAAACTTTGGTCAGATAGGTAAATTACCGTTCAGTAAATTACCTCGACGGAACCCTAGACGCAAGACGGTGAGCACATCATCGATTTAGCCTTTTCAAACATTTCACACGCGATGGCGACAGTAATATGCCAACTGCACCCAGGGGCATCCTAATAACCCTCCCGCATACCCAAGGCGCCTGTGTCCAACAACGAAGACCAGCCATCCGGGATAACAAGCTAGGGACCTTTGCTGACCTTGTCAAGCTAGGCGTCGGTGGTCTGCCCCAACTATTAGCTCCTCACTTCTAGTTATGGACGGAAGGGCCATTACGAACTCCACGGAGAAGGCCGACGCGCTCAAGCAACCCTTACTGAAGAGACGAGACAGTTACAAAATCTTAGAAATAGCCCCACCCGCGATGCCCAGCGTACCGCGGAGACAGCTGCCGTGGCAGCACCAGATCCATCACGAAGAGTTAGCCGCAGCTACTATCAGCCTTTACAGCACGTCTCCGGGGACAGACAGGAAATTAGTTCGGCTGCTCAAAGCTTGCTTGGACGTTAGTTGAGACCCTGTGCAATAGCTATTCGAAGTCTACCTTAAAATCGGATATTTCCCGGAAGCCTTCCGTACAACGGAGATCGTTATGATGAAGAATCTCGGAAAGAAGGACTATACGAACGTCCGGTCCTGGAGGACGGTTTCCTTACTCTTTCGCCTTGGCAAGTGGATCAAGAGCTAATAGCAAGACGGATAGCTATGATAACCCAGAAACGCCTTACTCAACACAGGACGGAAGGAGATGCATGGCCTGGGAAACGTCTACCATGAAAGGGTGCAGGGTCTCTTTAGCTGGGATTATGGAATCCCCCGTACACTTTGGGATCATTGGTGTCACAGGCAGCTGTCCCAATGGTTTTATACCTCTATCTCGACCCACATCGGTCATCCTGAGGCAGGGAACTGGAAATGAACACTTGGAAACACTCTTTGCCCTATTTCTGCGTCATTACGAGACCGCTTGTAATTGCCTAATTTAGGGCTTAGGAGATCTATTATGTGATCTTTTTTTGATGATTATACTCACTTTTGTATCATCCACCAACACACCAGTATTACTGATACATGGAAGTCATTTTGAGACTGAGCCTCAAAAACGGTTAAGGCTATTAGCTTTAGCACTTACTACCCGAATGCTTTAGTTACTTTGCCCTCACTGGTTCCGTTGGAGAGAAGACGATGATATGATCTGACGAATTCCCGAAGTGATGAAGAAACTAGGTACAAATATAACTTGAGTAAATTCGGAGTCGTCTGCCGCCCACACTCGTACAAAACACAAGGGAGTAAACAACCGGGTTTTATGCAAGCTTGGTTGAGTTCATTGTTATTCGGCATTCCAATGACTCACAGAGAGCCCTTATATGATCTGACATTCCGGTCGAAAAGGGAGCTTCTGGAACTACGAGAGGACTTGCTTTAACGTGATCGTCGCCGTCAACAGTTACTATCGACTAGCAGTCGGAAATTGATCCGGCTCACGGACAACGATTCGGGTCACAACAACAGTGCAAGAACAGAATACGGATCTAACTAAAGGTCTAGCTGGCCAAGGCCTATGTATCTCTGTACCCGACGCCTCTTGGCGACCTTTCCAAGTCACAACAGTTGCTGTAACCTACCCTACAGCTAGGTGACGATTCCTGGCACAGGAGCCAGCATCAAGGAAGGACCCCGTAAATTTGGGTGGGGCGCTGCTAGAATCCACGTATTGAACTTTGACGAATTGTGGTAATTTGCCAACTCGCCTTGAGGCCCGTGTGTCATGATGTCCAAGGCATCGGGGCTACCTAAAGAAGCTCGCGACAGAAACAGAGATAACAGCAGGACAGGTTCGTGGTGATAAACCAAGTCTCGATGATAAAGGTCGCTACTATCGATTTCGCTCGGCGCCACCCGGCTATATTTAGCTCGGTCTTCTGGCTCGACGGCAGGTCGGAGGACCTGTCTCAGAGGGAGCATTGCCGGCTGAATTAGCCGGATTCCAAAAGAACAAAACCCTAGCGCACCCCAGAACCAGTCTGAGACGCATGGCAAGGACGATCTTGATGCCGCCGTCGCGAGTGTGATGAAGTGACTTGCGCGGCGTGACAGGCTCATACTATCTGGGACGCTACCTGCCCGCGGTCACGGGGCAATAGAGCGGCTGATTATACTTTTCATTGCACTTCTATCTATATTGACGTGCTACTTAGATCTAGAACAGCCGATAGGTTTGGATAGCACAACAGAAACGTGACGTTCTAGGTTATCCTGTACAGGGTATAGGGTAGGCCGGAAGGGGTCTGTGTATGATCGAGTGGATTAGGACGCCGGTTTGAGCAATGTAGGTAGGTCACGGGGTCTGATATTGGGCAGAAAGGTAGTATCTGTGTAATCAAGTCTGTTGATAGCTAATGAGCGTAGAGTGGTAATCTAACATGCACTTAAGGTGGCTATATAGTAATGGGTGATTGGCTGGAGCGATGGGAATAGGGAGCGCCGACGTTCCTTAGTGTGTCACTCCTTTCGCTATTGGTCAGTGGGGTTGCCCAATGACTGGAGAAGTAAAAGGTGGGTACCGGGTACTGCCAGTAGTGACCGCCTGGTCCCTACATGGGCCGTGACAAGAACTGGGACTTTTATCGTATATAGGCAAGCGGGTGACAGTAAAAATGGCACATCAAACGGGGGTGACATAAATAGTTAGGTATAACTAACATGAGAACAAAACGTGATACCATGGCCGACTTAATATGTCCACCAACTATTCACCCCCCCCCTCCCCTGCCATTTTTACTGTCACCCACTTAACAGTGTAGATAGAGAGAGAGCAACGCAAATATGTTCTAGGATCCCCATCAGGCGAGGTGAGATGGGTCGAGATAACCTGAGCGGGGGGGGGGGGTCCGCAACGTCTCCAGGGGCGACATAAGAACCCTGAAGCGAGGGAGTGAGACTGCTTTGTAATTGGCCTGATCCAGACGCTGAGCTTGCTTTGGTGCTACTTGATATCAGCCCCATGTCTTTCCCTATCAGACTTCCCGGCAGTCTGGTCCTGACCCGTACGCTCTGTCTGAATACATCGGCACCAGAATTCTCCCGAGGCCTGTGTCACTACCTCGCATTTCTGCCTTGAACATTCAAAATCATGCAACGATCCCGATAATTTCCTCTGTCATATAATCCGAGAGTTCCCCGAGCAACGTGGTCTCGCAATGGGATAGATAGGAAATATATGAATCCGGACGATTACGTGATGACTTCCATGGCTGCTTTGTGGCTTGTCAACCCTGCCAAGAATCGCAGTTTGTGACATGGTTCAACTACGTCATAGCTACGTCGAGATAGTACGGAACTGCGTCATCTATCTCGTTTCCTGTTATAATTAAAGGACAATAGGAGTACGAACCAACAATATCGAGAACCATCACCGAAACATCAACACTCAAACACACCTTTCCACAATCTTTCTGCTACTATTACCCCATTTCAGCTAAGAACAACCAAGAATCTATCAAAACAAACCACACAACATGTCTCGCATTGTAGATGATGTCAAGTCCGGCCTGAAAGGCATCCGCGGCGCCGGCGACGTAGTACGAGGAAGTCTCATGGAGGCCACCGACAACACTTTTGAGCCCGAGGGAACAGTCGTCCCGCAACAAAACAAGATCGCGGCGGTGAAGGAGAAGGGCAAGCAGGACATCAAAGGAGCGGATGAAATGATCTCGCGTCACGAATGGGAGCGCAAGAACCGCGCCACTGGGAGACAAGCTCCAGCCGCTGGAGCACCTACCACCGAAATGCCTGCTCCTGGAGGAATTGGTAACGACGGAAATGTCGCGGCGCCCCAAGCAACGCAACCTCAAACATCGACTACTTACCACCCGGAAAACGAGCGCACAATTGGTAGTGTCAATGAGTCGATTCCGCCACAGACGGAGCAAAACTTTTCCAATCAAGAGAATGCAAACTATTGAAGGAAGCGCTAGGGCTAGGTAATGGGGGTGGTACGTCCATGTAATGAAGATTTACTTTAGATGCGAATTACACGATTGTCTTGAAGTTTGTCTTACAGACTAAAATCACCTTTGCGTCGACAATGACATCTCCAAAGTGGTTAATGCACATCTGGAGTCACCTAAGCTATTGGAATTGTTGTCCGTGAGCCGGATCAACTTCCAACTGCTAGTAGATAGCAACTGTTGCTGGCGACCAACGTGTGAGAGCAAATCTTGGTCCAAGCTAACTGTCCATAGGAGAATCGTGTGTTCCTTTTTCGTATTGACAAGATCTCAAATCGCCTATGGCACAACCATTTTCTCGTTCTCAATTAGATATTAACTGGATCAAGCTAGGACAAGTCTCTATTATACTAACGGAACAGCTGGCTAGAAAATAGACGTCTATCCTGTAAGGCCGAGTCAGCAGCCTGCAACTCGACACTTCCCAAGGTCCAGCTGTTGCAAGGAGTGGATCGTTTCCAGCGATGATAAAGCAGCCGCTGAATTGATAATGAAAGAAGGCATGCCATAGAAGCAACGCTTCGAGTGTTTCTCTCCTGTACGCATGCGGTGTATTCCACAGCTGGCAGGATTTTCTGGATTCCTGCCGCGGCCACGACACCATCCAGGCCACTGTGTTCTTGTGCAATTTCGGCAATTTGGCGATCCAGCCTTTCTTCATCGGTGACATCTTGCTGTCGGTACTCAAGTGAGCCTCCCCATTCTGTAACCACTCTCTTGAGCTTCCTGCCAGCCCTCATCTGGACTCTCAGCGCGATGAGAACAATGGACTGCTCTAATATCAGCCTTATATTCAATGGAAAAAGAGATGATGATAGACCAGTGCCAGCCTTTGCCCCCTGCCTCAACAATGCCCTCGGCTAGTGCAAGTCCAAGCCCTTGTGCGCCTCCAGTCACTAAGAATACCGTTCCTCTGAGATTAAAATCTGCCAGGCGTTTCTCGTCAACGTTTGTTCTACGGGAAAGTTTGGTTGGTTAAACATAATTTCCAAAAGTCTAGCGCTTCATCGAAGCCTACAATATCAACATCAACGATTCCACTCTGTCTCTCCCTAGGCTCTTCTTTTGAGAACTAGTTTGCCAGGCACCACGCGCCAAAATCTTGGCCGATCCACAAGTCCAACGACATTTCGTCAGCTGTGGTGGCAGCGGGCAGTCGTGGTACCGCGTGCGAAACAATCCCCTAGACGAAGCAGCTTTGAATGAAGAAAAAAAGCTCAGCGTCACCAGCGTCGGTAATGGACGGTATTCGGGGTCTCAGTTGGCGGCGTTTCCAGATATTTATCTCTGAGTACGATTTTGGGCTCAGAGAAATTATAGGTGACACATCAGCAATGAGCCTATTATACAATGTTAATTGAGTTGGTATGATTGTAAATAAAATGCTAATTTTCAACATCGCCTGGTGCCTTATGCTCAAAACTATCAGAACTAAATGGTGAGATTATAAACTATTTGCCAGGCCGCACATCACACTCCAATTGAGTCATTAATTGCCTACGTCGCTTCCGTGGTAGGGCTAGCCAAAATAAATTGTCCAGTTGAATCTCTAATAGCAAAATGAATATCATCTTACTACCTATTCAACGTATGTTTATCCATTCTTAACGTGTTCCAGCGTGCCTGGATTATGTGCAACGTGGTGGCCGTGTTGGTCAGTAAAGAGGATCTAGAAGGAGTCAGCTACTAACTCCTCGAGTCAAGCAGTTGAATACTGCGCACCTTTGGTGGGTTCTTTACGTCGGTCTCTTTTGCCTCGTCTTCCGTCACCACAATTCTCTCAACATCGCCCTCGCGTTTTCCGCCTCGAAAAGGCGTCCATACTTTATCGCCCTCCTGAATAGGTTGCGACTTCTTATCTTTGACCTCGGACGGCATGTTGCTTTCTTGAGAAATTGGATTGTGTAAAAATTGGAAATTGGGGTTTAGCATTTGTTAGATCATGAAAGAAAGGCTTGTACGGAGAGTGCGTTAGTTAAATATTTGCCAAAAAATTCATATACGGAGTAGTGAGACCCCACGTCACAATGACATCATGACTATTACGGCATTATACACTACTACCCTTCAGTTTCAAAATTGACTATTTCATTAGCGGGGCAGCCACGACAAGTGATTTAACGTCTTGGGCGATCAAGGTGTGAATGATACGCCAATCGCTTCCTAATCAGCTTTTGATTTACTATAATAGCAGCTAATCAAAGTTCTCTATCAACTTGAAAGTGGCAAGGGCATATTGAATAAAGTACTCCGTGGGCTCGTCAGAAGAAAAGGCGTATCAATATTGATAATCAAGTCACCGCGGACGAACCATCAAAAGCCACAACCCAACCAACCGGCCTTGTCAGCCCTACGTCCCATTCCAAGGTTCCTGCAAATGTCCGCCAGTTAATATGGTCAGCATGGTACCTGGCTAAGTGCTGCCCTGCATTCCGCAACCCTAGCTACTACTCTCAGCCATCCATTTCTCTCTACATGCTCGTCCCTACCCTACTTGCCTCCTTTAGTGCTGCTCCAAAAGCTTTTCCTATTTGATTACTCGTGCTGCTTCTAATTTATTTACTTCAAGTTCTTCTTAAACCTACCACCCAAGTCATTGACTAGATAGATTTTCCAGACACGATAACCCCTTAGACCTCTCAAACCGGCTAACTCTCTGACCACTCGCGACCACAGCCTGTCAAAGAACCCGAAACACGCGTATTGAAAACAAAGCGGCTTGAATGCTAGAGAGAGATAGCTTCAGCGACTTCGGGTCCCTTTCACTCCTACGCCGATAGAGTCCAACTGGATTTTCCTCAATAGTACCCTGCCATTGACACCACCAACCAAGAGACTTTCCACGACTTCAACACTATGATTTACCGTGTACTAATTTCTCTCTTGGCTAGCCAGGCTTTTCAGTATAAGACTTATTGGGCAAGAAATATTTTAGTACTTAAAGGCAATTTGTGAATACAGTACAGCTAGATTGAAAGAATGTAGGATACTGTAGAACCAGCCTCTTAAGAAAGCACAGGTGCCTTATACATACTGATAACTATAATACCTAGCTGGTCTCTTACACTCTACATACCCTTCGGGAGGCTGGACAATCTCGCGCTCCCTTTGGAATGAAACATACCACCTACTCAACCACTCCAAGATATTGCAGAGTCCTATAGCTCAATCTCCCAGGGGATAAGCGTGCAAAACTTGTCCATAGAAGAGCTCCGCATCTTTAGAAGCTAGGAAAACATAGGAGGGTGCAATTTCGCTTGGCTGACCCACGCGTCCCAGTTGAGATTGCTTCCCAAAGCCTTCCATCTGCTCTGCCGGCCTGGATGCTGGCTGGAGAGGGGTATGAACAGGACCGGGCGCAACTGCATTTACCCTGATGCCCTTGGGTAATAACTGCTTCGCCAACGACCGAGTAAAAGATGTGATGGCACCCTTGGTTGCTGAATAGTCGACCATGGCAGCTGTACCCCGAAAGGCGACCGTGGACGTTGTGTTGATAATTCTGACATGTCAGCAGGAGCCCAAGAGCAGGAGCCTGTCGTCTTGGGAATCGAGTACTTACGAGCCACCTTTCTCCATGTGTGCCAGTGCATACTTTGTCATGGCAAACATCTGCAAGATGTTACTGCGGAAAGAACTCTCGACATCGTCGAGATTAATATCCTTCAAGTCCTCACACATCATCTGCTTTGAAGCGTTATTGATAAGCACATGGATCTTGCCAAATTTGTCAACATGTTGCTGGACCGCATTGTAGCAGGTTTCGTTGTCCATCAAGTTTCCCGCAATAAGCAAGCACTCTCGGCCTTCATTTCGCACCATCCTTTGGGTTTCTTCTGCATCTTCCTGTTCTTCCGGGAGATAGACGATACTGATATCGGCTCCTTCACGAGCAAATAGCACAGCCACAGACCGACCAATGCCAGAACTTTATACGCAGTTAGGGATATAAACCAAGTTAGGAAGGAAAACTTACTCGCCACCAGTAATGAGAGCCTTAGTACTTTTCAATTTTCCCGCTGCACGGTACTCATGAAACTGGTCCTTGCCCTCCAATTTTGTGGCTTCGCTTTGTGGCTGCAAGTCTTGCTCCATCCTGCCGAATTATCAGAACTCTGCGACGCTAGCTTAACCGTGATAAGGGAGGATTGCTGTGACGACTGCACATACCCTGGAAGGTTTTGAGACTGCTTTTCTTTGACTGGCTGAAATTGACCGTTCTTTCCGGACATTGTGGCGAACCTTGGGTCTCTGTAGTTATGTGGTCTAAGAAAAGGTCTCAGCACTGCGAATGAACAATTGCGTGAAGCTCGGCGCATGAATAGAATTGATGGGAGAAACCCTCTAAATTTTACTAGGCTTTTTATCAAGACAAGCGCACGTCATTATGATTATTCGATTGGTTATTACAACATCAGCATTGATCGTCCACGTCGTACCGGAAACATTGCTCCGCTGGGTGTACGTCATATACGACACATTGCTTCTACAACCATATCACTATGACACAAGAGCTGGGAAATTTTAAAATATTGTACTACAAAGGTACGTGAAAAGCCTTTAGATCAACAGTTGCCAAACAATTTCTTGACTTCTGGGGTATGAAAACCTGAGAATGTTGGAGTTTATGATTCATGATGTCGTCATCACAGGGACTCTAAGCATCATTACTCCGCAAAACGACCCCACGATAAGTTCTGCTTATCTGTATTTTAGAATTGATGAACAAAAAATAGTGGATGAACAAAAAATCCATTTGAATCATTGAGATTTTCGGCAGCGATACTTACGTCTCTCGCTTAAGTCTTAAGTGATTGATATACTCAATCACAGACTCGTCAGGTGCACTACCACAAAGCAATCATTTAAGACCAAAGGCTTCGGTGAAAGGGTGTGGGAGAGAGCGTAATCCGCATGAACTAGATGGCACTGTGATGCTGGCATGCGACATAGCCTTGGATGAGAAGCGCAGCATCGAAATCGGGGCGCCGCTTGAACACATGTCTGCACTGGTCCCACTAACAAGATCGTCAGGGGTGCTCTATTTACAGCCTATCTTAATAGACTACCTTGATAACTTTACCTTGATAGATTATGTTAATGATTTGCTAGCTGAGACCAAATATCCACTTAGAACTCTCTTTAGATAGACATCTAGAGCTTCAATACAACCAAATTCATCCCTCAATATGATGTTATAGATGCAACTTGTTACAATGCTCACTCCGCCAAATTTTCAAGTTGGGCTAGGTCTGTCGAGAATTCCCTGTATGCCTCACCCTACCCTCACGTATTAATCCTCGACTTCTTATCGTTAAACTACCACATCCAGATGATCCTCAGCTCCAACTACTTTCACACTCTTAACACGACCAAGGTTCACCTTACAAACCACAGCTAGAAATCCCCTAGCTCCGCGTGTGCGGCGGCAAGCGTTAGGAAAATCACTTCAAAGTATATGTTTGTCGCCGCTATAGAAGTTCGATGATGTGGCAGACACTGGCGGTGCGGGGTGGTGGAAGTCATCAATCCCGGGAGCGTTCACCAGGTTAGCTATTGGCCATGCCTCTGGAAAAGTGTAGACTGGACCCAACTATCTGGTCACATGCCTAGGATGTAGCGATCCAAGTCACTCGCCGCCGCCTCGCGATCTCCGCGAGATGAACTTATTATGACGATAACTCTTCAACTCTATCGTAAACGATCGAAACCTTAGACTAGAAGAATGCATTGTATGATGTATGATGTCAAAATGAAGTAATAATTTCTTGGAGACGGACGGGGTAAGATTCATGAATGTAATTTCCCGACCTAGCGGCTCGTGAACCAGAATCCGTAGCTTCCTGCCCTCCCATTCGCATCCCTTTAACTGTCGTCAGGCAACACTTACGTAACAGGCCACATAAACCTGCTAAGACCGAGATAAATATAGTGACCTTAAAGAGCAGCTGATATTGCAAATCAGCAGCAGAAATAGGGATTGCTGCCGAGTTTAATGTATCCCTATATAGATCCAGAAAGTGCGAGGAAGTCTAATATGCCTTGTATTTGCCATTCTATGGACTGGACCAAATCCTTGCTTGTACCTCAAGTGTTACCTTACGACAGTCGAAAGGAAAGAATCCATTTGGCTTTTTTTTTTTTTTGCTTAGCAGGTTCATTGACGTCAACGAACATTACGTCAACCTTAAACCCCAGCCTTCGAGCAGTTAAAGACGAGGACCTGAAGTTTACTGGTTTACCCAAAATGGGCATTCGATATCCTTATAATACCGCAGTGATTCCAATATCATTCACGACCTGCAGCATCGGATCCAAGTCTTGCGCTGCACTGCCGGAGAAGCTGAAGGCGATTCATAGTGCGGGTTTTGATACGGTTGATTGGCTATGGCCGGATGTATTGGCCTATGGTAAGATCCTAAAAGGCAAGGAACCAGATGCGAGTCATTACGATGCTGTTGTCGAGGTTGCCAAAGCTGTCAATTCTCTTGCACAGGAAATCAGCGTTGAAATTCTTATGCTGAAGCCATTTGTAGATTCACATGAGTGGAAATCAGGATGTCATATAGATGAAAATGAAAATATGTTTGAAAGCGTTTAAGGATGGCTGAGGGTGATCGAAGCCCTCGGGACAACCATTTTATAGGTGCATGAATCGCCTACTATTATGGATATCATAAATATAATATGATAGATCGGACTGTCGGATTCTCAAGATAATTCACAGTCAATCCATGATCTGACTATAGACAGTGCGAAGGTCGTGTGAGGGAACGATCATGTGACTTTCATACTTTATGAATAGTCTCACTTTATGAATATTGTGTAAATAGCTTAAGTCAGAGCTTTCCTTAGGAATCTCTTTCTCTCCTTGTAAACAATCATTTTACCCAAGTCGCACCTGACCTCGTTCGTGCTCTTGTACCGTCACATATTGTTTACCAGTACCCCAATACGGTATATCACTGTCCTCGACGTGAATATCGTCAGCTCCCTCCCAAACATCGCTACAGTACCAAAACATCACCTCAACACCCCTGCAAGCAGAATTTTCACCTCCCTCTCTCCATCAAACCAACGAAACCAACGAAACCAAATCAAACGAAACCAATCAAACCAAACCAACCAAACGACACCAATCAAACCAAACCAACCAAACGACACCAATCAAACGAAACCAAACTAACGAAACCAACCCAACAACCCAATCCTAACGAAACCGTCAACTGCATCTACACTATGGTCGCCACTGTCGATAACCCCATTGCCACCGCTGCCCCTGGCCCCGTCGACCGAGTGCCTCCCTGCCCTCTCCTCAACGCCAGCAACACCGAGGAAACATTCCGAAATGCCTTCGCAGCCAACCCAACCGGTCTCATGAAAGAAGTCTTCCTCGTATGCAACGCCGCCTACAGCATGCAAGGGGTTATCGATTCTCTACGTGCCTCCGCCGCGAAAACAGATACGGAGATGGAGGACCTTCAAACCCGCCTGGAAAATACGCTCATCACCAAAAGCGATGGAGACGCAATGATTGCCCGCCTCATGGCGGAAAACGAAGCATACCTAAAAGTTATTCTGTCAGGAGGAGCTTCACATCGCACACCAGAACACCCCGACCCCGAGGCCTTCACTGGAGAGGACCCTACCCTTCTGACGAATTTCCTTCAGCAGCTCGACCTGAAGCTCGAAATGAACAAAGATTGGTGGAATTCGGAACCTCAACGTATGGGATACGTCGTCTCATGCCTCAAAGGCAAAGCGCACGACCAGGTCAGCTACAATATCAAAGATGGAGTAGTTCTCTTCGACAACGTCAACGCCATAAAAAACGTCCTTCAGTCAGCCTTCGGAGACATTGACGCTAAAACCACCGCCCAACTCAAGATCTTTGACATGAAACAGGGTCACAGACCCCTTACGATATTCCTCCCTGAATGGTATGCCATCGCCAAGCTCACCGGGTGGGATAGTGGGGCTCTCATTGCTCACCTCCGACGTGCTCTCCACGACAATATTACCTGGAGACTTTCCCTCACCAAGGTCAAAGACATGCCGACCGAACTTACTCAATTTATGGACCTCGTCCGCACCTGCGATAACGAGTGCCGTCAAGTCGATGCCAATTACTTCAAGAAGAACACCAACAAACCCCCAGTCAATCCCACCGCAAGTTTACAACCTACCATCACGCCGCAATTGACGACCTCCAACGGCGGGGACTCAATGGATTTGAGCATCGTCACCTGGGGGGCAAAAGACATCGCCTCCGGCCGCAGACCCCAAACTGACGAAGAGAGAGCGGCACGCAAAGCCTATTGCATAGTGCATGGGCTCTGCCACTGGTGCAGCTCGGACAAACATCGTTCCCTTAACTGCCCCACGGCCCCCTGGAACAACAAGGAGGAAAAAGAATAGTCTCCGACGGAAGTCGCCGCAGGAGACGCAAGAAAAAAGCCGACCTACAACTCTCTTCTCTGAACACCAACCAAGCTCACTTGCTATTACCATGCACTCTGACTGAAGATAGTAATGCAAGCCCAATCAAAACCAACTCCATGCTTGACTCTGGTGCTACCGGAAAGGGATTTATAGACGAGTCTTTCGCGCACACAAACAAATTCACACTATACAAACTACGAACTCGTCGCCGGCTGAATGTAGTCGATGGAAGACCTTCCTCGGCTGGCGATGTCACTCACGTGGCGAAACTTAACATGGACATCAAAGGACATAAGGAAAAGATGCTCTTCTACGTGACGAAGCTCGGGAAGTACGACATCATCCTCGGAAAGCCTTGGTTGACCGATCACAACCCGGAGGTGAATTGGAGCGAGAATATCGTAACCTTCAAATCCGATCACTGCCGAACGCACTGTTTGACGAAAGGATACCTCCAATTGCCAGTCGCCGGAACCTGCCCCCTGTCAATCTCAGCTACTACGTCAACGCTTCCACGCCCATCACTCCCCCGGAGAGTTGGCGCAGCCGCGTTTCATCTCTTGGCTGAAAAGCGTGACGTAGCTATATTCTCGCTATCACTTTACGAGATAGACAGAAGACTAGCGGAATTCGGCGTAATCACCGAAGTGTCCACGTTCGCAGAAGCCAGAACACCCCGATTCGACTCCGCACTCAGCAACACACAAAAGATGGAGCGAGAGCTCCAATTTCAAGATAACCACTCTCCCCCTCAACACCAGAACCGACGCACCCGAGACCTCCAAACCCGACAAAAGGCTGCCGACATGTACCTCTCGGGGGCATCACTCGAAGATATACGCAAAGCTCTTGAACCCAAAACCTTGATCGACCCAGCAATAAAAGTCCCCCGTCACTACCATGAATTTCTCAAAGTCTTCGACCAGACCGAGGCAGATAAACTTCCACCCCACCGAGACTGCGACCACGAAATTGAACTTCTACCTGGCACAACCCCACCCCATGGACCTCTGTACGGGATGTCCGAAGACGAACTTCTCGTCCTCCGGAAATTCCTTCAGGAAAATCTTGACAAGGGTTTTATTCGCGCTAGCACCTCACCAGCAGCCTCGCCAGTGTTATTTGCGAAGAAACCAGGAGGCGGCCTTCGCTTTTGCGTGGACTACCGAGCGCTTAATGCCATAACCATCAAGAACCGATACCCATTGCCATTAATCCAGGAGACCCTCTCCCAGCTGAGCCAAGCCAAATATTTCACAAAGCTCGATGTCGTCGCAGCGTTTAATCGAATACGCATCAAGGAGGGTCAGGAGTGGATGACGGCATTCAACACAAGATATGGCCTCTTCGAGAGCATGGTGATGCCTTTTGGACTATCAAACGCCCCAGCTACTTTTCAAGCTCGAATCAACGAAGTCTTACGCCCGTTCCTTGACAGATATTGCACCGCCTACATCGACGACATCCTCATCTACTCGAATGACCTCGCCTCCCACAGACTCCACGTCAAATCAGTACTTCAAGCACTCGAAGCTGCAGGCCTACAACTCGACGTCAAGAAATGCGAATTCGAGACGACCGAAGTGAAATATCTGGGGATGATTATCTCAACCACTGGAGTACAAATGGACCCAGAAAAAGTCGACTGTATCGTTAACTGGGAAGCCCCTGTCAACGTAAAAGATGTCCAAGCCTTCTTGGGTTTCTCGAATTTTTACAGACGATTCATCAAAGGATTTTCACGCATCGTACGACCACTTGTTGCCTTGACGCGGAAGCTCGCCAAGTGGAACTGGACTCGGTCTTGCCAAGAGGCATTTGATATGCTCAAAAACAGTTTCACCTCGGCCCCAATCCTCAGACACTTTGACCCTACAAGAGAAGTATTTGTAGAATGCGACGCCTCCGATTTCGTGTCCTCAGGTATCCTCTCCCAGGAAGACGATCAGGGAGTACTACACCCAGTGGCTTTCATGTCCAAAAAGTACGACCCCGCCGAGTGCAACTATGAGATCTACGATAAAGAACTTTTAGCTATTGTACGCTGCTTTGAATGCTGGAGACCCGAACTTCAAGGCACACACCACCCGATTACAGTTATTACCGACCATGCCAACCTTCGATATTTCATGACGACCAAGCAACTTTCAAGACGTCAAGTCAGGTGGAGCGAATTCCTGTCGCAATTCCAATTCGCTATCAAGTCGGTACCAGGGAAAGAAAACGGAAAACCTGACTCACTTACACGGAGATCGCAAGACTTACCAAAAAATGAAAATGACGACCGCATCCAGTACCAACAACAATCCCTACTTAAACCTCACAACATTGACCGTTCCGTACAAGAACAGATGAAGCTCGACCCCGAGCTCTCAGAGCTCTTTGCAAATCTCTGCTGGGAACAAGATATTGCGCTCTGTCCCGCTATTCTCGACGAAATTCAACCAGAACCACTCGACCACAAGATCACGAGACTCCTTGACAAGGGTTATGAAGATGACGAATGGTGGATGAAAATCAGGGACGAGATGCTCAAACCCCACGGCATCCCTCACTCAAAGGAAGTTTCCCTATCGGAATGCGCGATACATGAAGGCCGATTATACTTCCGAGAGAGACTCTACGTACCCGAAGGCGAATTGCGGACTCTCCTCACCCAACTCGCTCACGACAGCGTCGAATCAGGCCACCCCGGAAAAAACAAGCTATACGAACTCATCTCACGCTCCTATTGGTGGCCAAGGCTTAGCGCCGATACGAAACAATTCACACGCAATTGCCACGGATGTCTGAGAAACAAGACCTCCCGGTTGCGGTATCAGGGGACGCTGAAACCTCTCCCAATTCCCCTACAGAGATGGAGAGACCTATCTGTTGACTTCATTGGCCCCATTCAACCTACAGCCCGTGGATTCAACGCAATTATGGTCGTAGTTGATAGACTGTCAAAGGACAGGCATTTCACGCCTTGCAGGACCGACATGAAAGCACATGACTTGGCAATGCTCTTCGTACGAGACGTGTGGAAACTCCACGGACTACCTGACTCAATTGTCTCCGATAGAGGACCACTCTTCGTCTCAGAATTCTGGAAAGCAGTGTGCCACCGTTTACAGACCAACATTGGCCTTTCTACAGCCTATCACCCGGAAACCGACGGCCAGACGGAAAATGCTAACTCATTCCTTGAACAATACCTTCGCCAGTACGTCAGCTTCGCTCAGGACGACTGGGACGAGTGGCTCCCATTGGCAGAATTCGCAGCCCGTAACGTTGTCAACGACTCAACGGGAATGTCCCCATTTTTTGCGAACACGGGCTACCACCCTCGAATGAGCTTTGGTCCCCCTCGATCAATACCACGCGCGGCACCCAAAGACCTGGCAGAACGCTGCAACGAGGGCAACAACTTCGCCGCCAAGATGCAAGAGATCACTGATCTACTTCGGACAAACCTACTTTCAGCTCAAGCCTCACAAGAGCAATTCGCCAACGCAAATAGATCGCCGGCGCCAGCGTATCGAGTTGGAGACATGGTGCTACTTAGCACACGCAACATCAATTCAGCCAGACCCATCCCAAAACTAGATCACAAGTTCATTGGCCCTTTTCGAATCGAGCGCGTGCTCAACGCCCACTCCTACCAGCTAAAATTGCCCCACGAATTAGACTCAATTCACAATTCATTCCATACCAACCTCCTACGACCATCACCAAACGACCCGCTCGCCGGCCAACACAACCTACCGCCCCCACCAATAACGCTAGATGCAAAAGGGGAGAAACTCTGGGCGATTGAAGCAATACTGGACTCGAAACGCACAAAACGGAAGGGCTTCCAGTACCATATACTATGGAGAGGCTTTGACCTTGAAGAAGCAACATGGGAACCATTGCACAACGTCGTCAACGCTCACATAGCCATCAAAGAGTTCCAGAAGCGCTACAAGAACAAACCTAGACCCACGAAACAAGAAATGCAAAGTGCTCGCCTCCGGGCTAAGCAAGGCGTGGAAGAATCAGAAGAGATGGAGTAAGGGGAGACCATATGTGAGGGAACGATCATGTGACTTTCATACTTTATGAATAGTCTCACTTTATGAATATTGTGTAAATAGCTTAAGTCAGAGCTTTCCTTAGGAATCTCTTTCTCTCCTTGTAAACAATCATTTTACCCAAGTCGCACCTGACCTCGTTCGTGCTCTTGTACCGTCACAGCATAGCACAAAAAATGATCACCCCATACAAAATCCAATATTTGATGCACGCAGAAACCAACCACCTTGTCCATTAAAAATGAAGCCACTCGGGTGTTCTATAGAGAATTGCTTGAATTTTACTCTCTGCGTGGTTTTTTGACCTCTCGACCGCTGCGTGTGCGCTGGCAGTGCTTTGTTACGACCATAGAGTCCTCACTTTCGTCCTCTGACCTGACACCCACCTCAATCACCGACTCGACCTCCTCATCTACATCCACCTCTATTTCTGCCTCCTTTGAGTTAGAAAGATCTTCTCCAGCCGCTACAGCCTCCGCTAGATCCATGAATCGTCGGTTCGGGTTTGGTACCGCCTTTCTTTTCTTCCCTCGTCGCAGCTGGGCCATTTGCTCCTCCAGGCCAGTAATCCGGGCACTCTGAACGGCCACCTTCATCTCTAAAGCTTCCAGGCCCTTTGCGATCTTACTGTACTTCCGCCTGGTCGGACGGCTTCGGTGCTTGGCCATATCTCTCACCTGGCGGCTCGTTTTCGGCGTATCATCTGAGTGCAGTTGAGGAGGGCTGGGCGTCTTAAATCTTTCCAGAACTTTTTCTTTGTCCGGTTGAATTTCCGGATGTGTTAGAGCTTTATGACGATTTAGGCGCCAATTTCCAGTAAACCTCCAGCCGGATAAGATAATTTCCTTCCTCATGCCCGCCTCTCTGGCTTTCGCATATGCTCGAATAAAGTTGACTTTGTCAACCGGCGCAGAATCGGTCAAACTAGCCAGCTTTTGGAGTTCTTTCCGATATGCACCTTTTGATGACATTAAAAATTCCATTATCTAACCGTTGCAAAACATGAGAGCAATGTGCTGGTAGGTAACGGCAGTAGACGTTGTTCAGAAAGCACGTCGCCATCCACTCGTCCTAACTGCTCGTTAGTGACCCTATAGCGGGTGACTCCGCGGCGAAAACACCAAAATACTCACCTGCGCATGGCTCCCGTGACCATCAAGGATAATAAGTCTCGCATCCGATGCATCACGAGGCTCTGTTTGAGGTAGATAAACGTCCTTCAACCACTCGAGAGCTATATGGTTGTCGGTCCAGCCGTTCGGGGATGTGATGTAGTGCCAGTCCGCTATTAATTCGAATTCGTTAAGAAACCACTGCTTCTGCAGCTCTTTTCCTTTGAAGATAATTCCCGGTTTCAAAGCACGGCCAGTTGCGGTGACAGCCTCAATAAACGAGGTCCAGTTGCGTGACTGGACGCCTTTTAATAACGCCTTCTTCTTCGGGTCGGAGCTCCCGATTACGAGGCTGTCCAGGCCTCATGGACAACCAGTTAGTTATGACCTATAAAGACCCATAGAGAACTTATAGAGGACTTACCGAAACCAGCCATTATGCCGCCCTCGTCCACGTTAACCGTGTTCTTAGGCTTGATCCAGCCGTACTCCGTCTCCCGAATATCAAAGTACCAATGAACGGCTTTAGGCGTAAACCTGTCAAATCTGGCGGCTTCCTGGCGTTTTCCAAGCTTGGTAGATAGTTTTGAATGACGCTTGATGAACCTGGTGGTCCAGTTTTTACCCAATGGCTTGTTATCTCCCTGTTGGCGGAGGAGGGCTTCGACGCAGCTTCGAAGTTGGCTATGCGTGAGAGCGTAGCCCAGGGACTCCTGCCGCAGAAGCCAACGAACGAGGCGGTCCTCTTGGCTCGTAGAAATACGTTGGTGAGGGTGCGTAGACTCTTTCCTGCTCTTCTGGCCAGAAAGTCATTTCGAGAGGACTAGTTAAGGCACCCCGTACTTTTCGGAGGCCTGGTATTGTGATAGAGAACCGTCAGTAATATCGAATATAGCATCAATAACGTCTTTTTTGGTATAAACATATCGACCCATTTTAGAGATATTTTACGCGTGTAAACTACGTAGAGAGTCTTCCTAACTTTATAGGAGTCGAAGGATGAGAGAGCGAGAAATGCAAATTTTTCAATGTCTTAAAACCCCCATGATACGTACAAAGTCGGAAGTAAAATGACCCAGGGTAAGACACCACGTAAAAAATAATGCACCACAAGAAGTTTTTTTTCGCGAATAGCTTCATTGTGCTAAAATGCGGTGCAAATAAAATGGTAGAGTTTGTATGGGGCGATGATTTTTTGTGCTATGCTTTAAGTGGTGTGATTCTTTAAGTGGTGGGGGATGGTAAACCATACGCGTATGGTTAGAAAGCCTGAGAAAATGTATATACCTTCTATCTGGCTACAGAATTGCATGAGAAATAAGTACATTTGTTCCATGGGTTGTCGTGAGGGAGGGTGGGAAAAGCGGGCTGTTGACAGACTTTTGAGGTGGCACTGTACAACAAGACCACGCCACGCAGACTATGTATTAGGAGCTCAATTCGCTTCTTCGGGGTGTGCATAGTTATGGAAGACAACTGTGTGACGCACAGACCTTGGGTATGGTGTCAATAGCTTCTCCCGGCATGGGCGCGGCTCCGGTTGTGGTCGTGGTCGCGGTCGCTGTCACAGCTGGCCTCGGCTAACGCTACCTTTTGCCCAGCCCTAAATCAGCTTCCTAGCTACCAAGTTGTACTTGTGGACCTTGGCAATGCACGATCGCTTCGTCTCGTTCAGCCAGTCGATGCCGTCGTATCGGATATCGGAACTCGCACTGCTCGTTTGAGGGCTCGTTGAGGCAATAGCCAATCTCTAGTTGCGCAGGCTGCTTCTATAGACGTAAACGACGACCCCGTGCCGCGGTGGCAAGAGGGGTGCTCTAGAAAGAGAAAAGATATCAGCACATATAAGATCCAACAGTTTCCATGCTAAACTCACCGCAAACATTGCCAGCGCTGATGTACTCGCGAAGGACGAGTCCAAGGCATGTTTGGCAGGGTCATCCGCCAGGTTCCCCGTCCACTCTTTGAGAACCGCGTTCAAGAAGCCTTCCATGGTTTCCCAAGTCGATATTAAGGTCGCGGTGAGGTCGGTGGCAATTGCACAGGCATGAAGAATCTCGAAGCATCGTTTCAGTTCAACTTCGTCGGTAGTCGTGATCGATCGAGGGATTCAGAGAAAAGAGTCGCCATGTTCCAGGGCCTTAAGACTCGGTCGCGAGAGCGTTTGCTGGATCGCGGCCCGGGTGACGGGCAGCGGCTGCTGATAATTATTGGTTCGTCTGATCTTTCTCGCTTTGGCGACGGGGTTTGAAGGCTGGAAAGGAGCTTTCTGACTGCATCTTCGAACAGACCTAGAGTGCTGGGAGGAGGAACAAAGGTCAGGGAGAAGACTAAACAGAGGCACTGCGGTGAATCACAATTACCTACCTCGTACACGACGGGCTAATTGAAGCGCAAAAGCTGAAACACTAAAGTTGAGGATGGCAAGTCCATACCAGTAGAAGTCCCATAAGGACAGGAAGACTCAAGGAGGTTGAATTTCCTGTAGAGCTTGTATGTCGTATGGTGGAAGAGAAAACGCCGATCCTGCTGACTGGCATCCAACAGGGGCTCACACCTCGGCACAGCCTGTGAACAATTTTGCTCCACAACTCAAAAGTCTCTGCCCCCTATCAGTGCTCCCCACAGTCCACAGGGAGCGTCACAGGGGGCGTCCAGAGTCTCTCCTCCAGGGAGGTGAAAAGTTTTAGCAAAGGGCATTGCATTGTGAATGCTTCTTCGCTGAGAATGGAGGATATAGCGCCCATGGTTCTTATGGTTTGAGCGCGAGTGCGAACCAAAGAAAGCAGCCGCTATGTTTGATTTTGTTTCACCTCCCATCTATCGCACCGCGTTGGTGCAGTTCTATCACTACGTGCCGATGGCTGCTTGACGCTTCTCAGTTGTCCAGCGGCCGTGTCCACTGCCCACCAGCGCCATTGAGTCATGGGGTTGGTGCACTTGGGCCTCAGCTTTCAGCTCCAGGTCGCTTCACAAATGAGTCTAGTTTGATCTTCATGTTTGGGAATAGATGGCTTTACTCTCTCGGAACCAAGTGGCAGTTGGAATGTCATGGGCACGCCCAGGGGTCGATGCTGGCCTCGGATGGTTGGCCGGACGAGTCGGCCAGCGCCTGCCAGTGCCAAGAAGCGATATCCTACAAGACGACGGATGGATATACTGATGTGGCTCATGCACGATGTGGTTAGGGTGGGCCAAGTGTCACTCCTGGTTGATGCATCTATTCAGCCGTCTGCCAAGTCACTGCCGTGTTTGTTGATCAGTTGCAGGAGGGTGTGGTGTTGGAGGATCCCTAGCCGTGCTTCCTTCTTTTGCTCAAAAGCAAGTGACAGAGACTGGCATTGCAGCCTGGCGATGACGGTGAGGTACGACGAGGTGGTTGAAGTCAGCCCTGGTGGATGAGAGATGCTCAGACCCCAGGGCCCCAGGGCGACACCACACTGCAACGCACCGAAACATGGTAGAGGGTTCTTGGACGAGAAGAGACAACAAGGCTTTCAGGCCACATTTACTACATTGCATTGTGCGTTGCACTTTGGTCAAGCCCGAGGTGAGGTGGCCAAGAGAGGATGATCCCCGGGCCATACAGCCTTGCTCTGCGACGCAAACGGGCGTTGAAGGAGAAGCTTGCCAGCCTGGGAGGGGGGCGCCTCCAGATTGCAACAAAGGCTAACTCTTAGTCTCTCACACCTCAGGCCTGCCCAGGCCACTGAGTGACTGGGCTGTACTGCCTATCACCGACGGCGACATGACAACGCTGAGTGCCGGCAGCAGGAGGGTTGTCGGTTCAGATCTTAATATCGGTCTCTTCCCTGCAACCGTGGTCAGGGCAACGAGGCGGTGGATGCATGTGCTCCCAAGACTTCTGGGCTCTGGAGACTGGCTTCTCGCATTCGAAACTGGCTGGTGCAAAAGGAAGCACGAGAGTCGAAACACGGATCTGGGCAATGCCCGCATGAGTCTGGGGTTCGGGAGCAAAAGAAAAAGGCTCGATGACGCAACTCGGGAGACTCGGTGACAGATTGGAAGAGTGGAAGATAAGCGGCTCTATTCTCAGGGGGCCCACGGCACGCACCGAAGTCAATGTTTGGACAGTTGGACATGGAAACAACCAACTCCCAGTCCCAGCGTGTACTCGGTTGACAGTTTGGCACTCAGACACCCCAAAGCCCAATGCCCCTAACTCGCCGCAAGCATCACGGCTCGCGTTATCTGTCATTTTCTTAGTGACGCCCCCTTCGTCTCCAGTGGCGTCCTCTCTCATCTCGTTCTTTTCGACTTGCCTCTGAACGTACCACGGCCATGGCGGAGGCTCCATCAATCACAAGGCTTGGCGCTAGCAGTCTCTTCGCTGCTCGCTAGCCAATGAGCGTTAGCCTACGCCAAGTGCCCTTCTCCGCTATGAACCATGTCCACTTTTATCATCCAACTCGCCGTGACAGGTTGAGGCCCCGGTATTTCCTCTGTTAGGAGGTGTCCTCATCCACAGGACTGCCACAGGCTTCCACAGCACTGCAGCAGTGACAGCACACTCTTGATCTCGATACTCTAGCTTGTCACGATGCCCATGGCGCCTCGGCCGAGCCAGAGTCCACCGGGGACGAACCTTCGTCGAGGAAATATTATTAGACCATAGTCTCGATCTTTCCACGAAACCTATCGTGGTCCGGGTAGGACAAGGTTGAAACGAAATGTAGAGTTCGAGGTTGCTGCTGGGGGTGCATACTAATTTCACATTCTCAATGCAGTGGATTGCCCTGAGGCGAATGAGAAGAGGTCAGTGATACTACAGGCTTCAAGCAGAGTGAAGCAGCCTTGGGCATCTTCCGGCGAGAAAATACGTCTGGCCATTATCAGTCGTAAAGATAAAGTTCAATAGCACATTAACGAAGGGCTGGTTGAATGTCAGCAAATACGAGGACATAAGCTAACACATTCTGGGGCTTATCTCAGCTCAGAGCCTGTCTCTGTCGTACGCGTACTTTCACATGTCAGGATATCGAATGGATGCGAGATTCATTGGAGGGATAGGTGATACTGCAGACTGTGGGCCGGGTGAAAAAGGTCGGAGCCAATGCCGGTGAGAAAATAGGTCCAACCATTTTCAGCCGCACAGTCAAGAATTCGGAGCTCCCTAGTGTATGACCGTTGGACAAGCTGTGTGCATTCCTGATTCTATATCCTTTTGGTCCGGGGCTGGCTGAATGTAAGCACCCAGATTGACACAAATCTAAAGTTCACAGGAGGCCTACTCAGCAAAAGAGTTCCATACGCGTCATCCTTTGAGAAGTCAGCCGCATCAAGCTGACATTGAGGCGTGATAGTTTTGCATGTGATTTTCACAGACCAAAATGTAGCCTGAGATATGTTGGTGATTGGTGAGGAACCACTTCGGCAGCCTTATATCTTGCTAGGTAAGCTGCATTAGCCCAATACTCAAGGCGAACGGCTTTAGATTGGAATTTATGCCCCACTTGCTTCACTTGCATGAGTCTTCCTGACCGTACACCATAAGATAGAAAGGCTGCCCATTCAGATTCCGAGTGATTCAATCCAACGACAGCGTTTCGTTCCTCAATATTGTCATTGTAGAGAGCAGTTTTTGATCGAGATATGGCCCCTTTGTCTTGTCCCTCATCCCTCGCCCTTTCCCTCGTTTGCGACGGGACGCAGCCTCATACGCATTCTCCAAAATTGGCTCCGCTCTCTTTTACACACTTCAGGAGCCTCGACGACAGTGGCCCCCCGATTATCTTTTCAACGAATCGCGCACATTCGTCGTTATCCCAAGGTCGCAAAACTGCGGTGACCGTAACTACACAATATTCTTCAGCCCTGCTACATGAGAAACACTGGGAAAAGTTGCTGTCTCTGGGCGGCCAAGCTTATCCGATATCGATATGTTCCGACGGAGGTAAGCATGCTGTGTCCTCTAGCAACTTGCGACTGGAAGCGCATCCGGAAATGACCCTCCAGGAGCATGCTCCAGCGTCAAGCTCTCTTCTTTACTCATATAATGTGTCAAATATTAGGGTGAAAAATTGTGTGTTGTGTCCCCTGCCCCCATGTATGGGGGCAGGCTTTATATACCCTTTCTCTTCTGTATAGAATCAGCTAGAAGCTGATTGCTAAGCCTCGTGGCAATAGGTGGCAATAGGTGGCAACTTTCGCCTCTGACGTATCTGACACACCCCCTCAGATTCAATGACTTCTCATTGAGTCTGAAGCCCTTCTTCGTCCTTCTGGAGCCTCTTCCTAACGTCTTCTAATCCAAGTTGATATAAAAAGCGGTTCCATTTTCCGGCTGGAAGTGCTTTCGTCAGGCCATCTGCGACTATGTCTGTTGATTTGACGTATTTGACTTGAATTTTCCCTCTTTGAACCTCCTGTCTGAGCCAGTGATTGTGGATATCAACATGCCGCAACTTGGTCCTCAAAGTAGCTATCTCAGCCGTCACGAGGTTGATAGTCTAAGTGTTATCGCAGTCAATCTGGATAGTCAAGTCATCCAGTTGAACTGTCAGCTCCTTGAGCAGTCGGCTCACAAAGAGAGATTCCTTAGCTGCCTGTGCTAGGGCTAGGAGCTCTGCTTCTGTTGTTGATGTTGTGACCGTGTCTTGTTTGCTGGCTCTCCATCCGATCAGTCCGTTGAACAGCTTGATGGTATATGCCTGCGAGCTCTTCCGATCAGTTGTGTTGTCGGCAAAAGAGGCATCGCTAGCAATGCTGAGACCGCCGGGCCCTCCGAAGGATAGGGCTAGGTTCTTTGTGTGTGTGAGGTAGTGGATGACGCGGTCAGCCGCTTCTTGGTGTATTAGACTTGGATTGGTGAGGAATCTGGCCAATCTGGAGATGGCAAAGGCTATGTCGGGTCGGGTGTTGACTGCGATATAGAGGATTGATCCGATCTTGCGTTGGTATCGTTGAATTTCTGTTGGGGTTGCTAGCCCTGTTGCAGGCTGTAGCTCTAACTGAGTCATTGGTACTGTAGCTGTTCCTTTATTAGCTAGGTTTGCAATTTTCTCAATATAGGCTGCTTGGGATAGCCAGATCTTCCTCGTAGGTCGGTCCCGTATGACTTCCATTCCAAGGAACCATTGTACGGGGTTGCCGCCTGTTAGTTTGTATCTCAATTGGAGTTGTCTGATCAGGTCCTTAGCTTTGCTTTCTTGTGTTTTCCTGTAGGCCAGAATGACATCATCGACATATACGAAGAAGAGGATTCCTTCTTTTCTGAAGCAGCAAGGCTCGTGTGGAACTGGCTTGTAGCCCAGCTCTAAGAGGGTCCTAGAAAGCTCCTTCTGCCACAGTAAGGGGGAGACTCTCAGTCCGTATAGAGCTTTGTTGAGCTTTAGGATAGTTCCTGCCTTCTTATAGCCTGGAGGCATCTGCATGAAGATGTCTTGATCAATTGGGGCATGTACGAATGCGTTGACCACATCGTATTGGATAATTTCTAGATCAAATTTTGCTGCAATAGCTATCAAGGTCCGGAAGGACCTTCCGGCTAGGGTTGCTGCGTATGTGTCTTGAAGCTGCCCTTTTGCTTGTTGGTCTCCTCGAACCACTAGTCGGGCCTTGCATTTCTGAAAGTAACCGTGTTTGTCTGTTTTATAGACGTACACCCACATACAGCCTAGGACCTGTTGATCAGATGCTCGAGGGTCCTTGGCTCGGATCTCAGTCCATGACCTCATTTCCTTGTGACTTTGAAGATGAATTTCTTCAGCCTTCTGGAAGAGATTTCCTAATGGATGTTCTATGAGATCTTGATGCTTTATTGGTGCCGGAGGTAGTGCATTTCTATGCACCTTTACCCCTTGACGGATCTTCCGTTCTGTTGAGATTTGCAGAGGAGATTTGGTTCCAGCTAGAAAAGCTGCCTGCCACGTGATCGTTTTATTCCCTTGTTCTAACACATTTTGAGGTAATTGTGCGAGTAGGGCAGATGGCGGTGTATCTGGGGGCGTGAGGAAGTCTTCATATTCTGCCCTTTTTGCCTGCGAGATTTCATCAATCGCTACTATAAGACGATCTCCTGTGAGTTCATTTGAGTCTTCCTCTTCAGGAAAATCCACCTCAATGCAGTCTTCAGTCTCTGACTGATCAATCGGTTCGTCTTGTTGAAGGGATGCAATTCGTGCGATTTCTTCTAGGTCTGCCTCTAAGAGGTCGTCCTTGAAGTTTTTCCAGTCTCCGTTGCAGCCCTTGTCTTCATTAAAAATGACGTCTCGGGTGCTCACTATTCGATTGATCGTAGGGACCCAGATCCTGTAGATGTTTGAGGATCTATATCCGACCAGGAAACCGATCCATCCTTTCGGCTTGAGCCGCATCTTGCGGTTAAACTTTTGTTGTGCCTCGGGGGTCATGGCATAGGCCTTGCAGCCAAATGCTCTTAGATGTGTTTGGTCAGGCTGTTTCGCTGGTTGTGGAATTCCTCTAGCTCTGGCTATCGCAGTATGCAATTGATCGTATGGTGTTTTCCAGCCTGATTTATAGTTTGGCGTTCGGTTGTATAGATAAACTGCCGCTCTGCCGATTTCTGGCCATAGCTGATGAGGGAACCTGGCGCCTGTTCGCATAGCTCTTTCCTTATCCTTTATCACACCCCCTGAGCGTTCGGCACCGCCGTTTTGTGCTTGGCTATATGGTGCTGAGGGCTCGATAATGACGGCTCTGTTCCGTATGAAGTTTCCGACTTGTGGTTTGACCTCTGTGATCTCATTGTCGCATTCGATGACTTTGACCTTAATGTTATGTTGAACTTCCCTAGGTGTTTGAAGAAGGATTTGAAGACTGTGATAATAGCCTCTGTTGTCCGAGATGTGAGGTAATAATCCCAAATGTAACCCGTTGATCGGCAGGTAAGCAACATCTGCGAGGTATAGCCACCTATCCCTTCTTCATAGTCATGGAAATCGACAGCGATGCGTTCGCCGGCTCTCTGGCCAGACTGCCTTGGAGCCCGTCTGACTTGTCTCTTGATCTTTGATAGGCCACAGGCGTCACATTCGACTGTTGTTGGTCCTCGAATTCGCACCCCCTGAGATGCTGAGACGAGGTGTTCAAGAGCTTGCGGTCCCGGATGCCCTAGGCGGTTGTGCCAGCGGATGGCTTCTCCCGCTAAAGGAGCCCTCTTAGTGTGAGAGGTGAACTTGTGGGCTGCCCAAACCGCCGGGGTCATTTCTGCCGGTTGGTATTCAATGACGTATTGACCGTATAGGTCCTTGATCGGGCAGGCGATTGTCTGATCGGAATGACGAAGGGTCGTTGGATCACGTCTGTTATCCCAATAGAGTCCTTTCTTCCGTAGCTGACGTAAGGAGACTAGAGTTGTGAGGAGTCGGGGACAGTAGGCTACATCTTCAAGCAACAGGGCTCGAGTTCTTGACAGCCTGACTATCATTGTTCCATATCCCAAAATTGGTAACTTTCGGTCACCTGACCAGATGAAGTCGCCTGGAAGGGCCGGCTGGAGATCAGCTAGTCGATTGGGGTTATTTGTGATTGAGATCGTTGTTCCGGGGTCTAGGATTTGAGATTTTCGTAAGGGATAGTCGTTGCTTTGGGCGGCAAATGCGGCGTTGACTTTAGCAATAAGCCGGCCATATAGTTATTGGTCAGAGGTTTCCTCAATAGCTGGTTTTGGTAGGTTCTTGGACTTCTTCCGAGTGAGAGCTTTTACTTGTGCCTGGAGGTCTAGGTCTTCTTCAAGGGCTTCTCTTACCTTTGTCTGAAATTTTTCTCGAGGCCTGAACCCTTTCCAAGCTATGTTTGGAAAAACATAGAAGCATTTCTTAAGAGAATGGGGTAGACCGCACGCCGGGCATTTCTCCTGATCATTAGGAGACCTCTGACGCTTCGTCTTTTCCCCGCCTTTCTTCGTAGAACGGTACTGGCCTTCAATGATGCGAGCGTCCTCTGGTTCATCATCCTGGGGGTCCTCCCCAGCAAAGCTCGCAGAGAATGCACCTTGGGAGATTTTTCCCGTGCGACCTGGGCCCCGTAAGACCTCTGCATTTTTGAGCTTATTCCGGAAGGCGTTCGCTAGATCTCGATAGATAAGGGATTCTTCTTGGATCAGGTTTTGTTGGCTAATTTCATAGGCTGCCGTCCAGGCAGGGAGAAGGTGTGAAGAGACGTTAAGAAAGTCATATGCCCAGGAGCTGCAAAAGAGGGTCTCAGGGACCGTTTGTTGCTGTCCTTTAGCCAAGGCTTCCTCCCACTCTTCTAACCATTTGAGTGCTTGAGTTGCGGTCTTTGGAGGTGTTTTCATGAGGGTCAAGTATGTGTTTCGAGCATCTCGTGTTTCGTCTGCTTCCGACCTCCCGCACCGGGCACGGAGATTGTAGTGCCATTCGTAGATCGACTTGCGCGGCTGACAACAGGTCCGGATGTAACTAGGAGAGACAGTTCGGATAATCCAGTCTTGGAGGGTTCTTAGAGACTTCCTCTGTCTTTCTGATGACTTTTCTTGAAGCTGATAGAAAGAGAGGTCCTGTTGGAAGCTCTTCTGACCTTGTTCAGTTAGGTCAGACAGAGACCATGTTCCATTGGTTGTCTCCTGTATATCATCTGAATTAGTCCCTTCAGTCTCAGGTGTTTCTGATCGAATGGTCCGTTGTGCTGCTGTTGTCTTGGTGTATTTGCGTCTTCTGATATCTGGGAAGGCCGGTTCCTCTTCAAGGAAAATCTTCCTTTTGAGGTACTGTTGCAGACCTAGAAGGTCAGCCTGAAGAAGGAATTCGTGCTCCCAGTCCGGGAAGTCCCCAGGTTTTATAAGAGTGGCCGTAAGACCTTCTTTCTGGGATTTTCTATGCAGCATCATAGATAAGATAGAGAGATTCTCAAAGATATTAAAATGGGTTGAGGCAGTGAGACTCTTAATTGTCAAATATTAGGGTGAAAAATTGTGTCTTCTGTCCTCTTCTATGTCTTGAGGTTTTAGGGCAAGCTTTATATACCCTTTCTCTTCTGTATAGAATCATCTAGAAGCTGATTGCTAAGCCTCGTGGCAATAGGTGGCAACTTTCGCCTCTGACGTATCTGACAAGAAGAAGTTATTTTTCTTCTTAATAATCTACTAGCTGTTAATCCGTTTTAATTCTTTAATAGGATGTATAATACTACTCTATTATACTAGGAGTAATAATACTTACAGATGTAGGGATAGAGATTCTAGACCTAAGGATAACTCCCCTATTAATTTATCGACCTTCTTTACCTACTAGGCTATCTTCTTAACTGTATCAGCAATACTAGTAGTTAATAAAATATCGATACAGAAAAACTTAATATAAGACTTTAGTTCTTCTAAAGCAGCTGAACTAAATACCTTATTAAAGTCTAGAAGGGCGATATTTCTTCCGCACTAAGCGATATCTACAGTACAGGCTTTTCTAAGACTAGAAATATAGGTTAACATTCAATATATAATCAGTGCAGTTTAAAGATAGAAGGTAACTATTCTTATCCTCCAGATAATAAAAGTTCTAGCCTGAATCTCTATATTTAGCTTGTTATATAAAGGCGAAATATAGGTATAGATAGAATAATATAAATTAAAAGCAAAATCTAAATAGAAATTAAGATATAAGATACCAGTGAGTGGTGGGCGGGGACAAGAGACACTAGAAACAAACAACCCACCCAGAAGGCGGCTTTGGTGATGACTGAAGGGGTGATGTGTCTGCTATAGCAGAAAGGGGTCGGGACCAAAGGCAGGAAAAATAGATCAAATGAATAGGACCAATGGACACTGTATTCAGTACCATTTGATCAAACGGTTCACATCAAAAGAGACTAAAAGAATGGGCTAGAAAGACTGTAAATTGAGCTGAAGACTGGTCATGACTGAGGTGTAGCCAGATAGCTATCCTCGTGATGATCTTGAAAGAGGGATGCTTCTTGCTTGTGCTTGTCGTCGTGCTTGTGCTTGTCCTATCTACTAACATCCAAAGCTTTCTCTTTTATGGTCCCAATGGGTCAGGCCACTAGTCCCTATACAGTGCAGCCTTTCCTGTTGAAGGAGGCTGCAGCAGTCTTAGCCCTGGTCGCGGCAAGGATCTGATCAAATGACCAACATCCCTAAAGACAGCAAATCCCTGACTCACCAGTTAAAGATATTTTCTCTATACTAAGGCTATATTATATATTAATACTAAAGGCTCACAGCTTCTATAGCCCCCACTTATTATCCGAGCCGACTGAAGACAAAGCGGCTTTCCAACAGTCATCAAGAGAGAGAAGTATAATATTTTCAGCCTTAGACAAACGAGCATATTCTGCTTATATACGTCGGATAATAGCTATATTGATTACAAATCAACCCTTTTTCAACGTACACCTCGGAATCGCGCGTGCCGAATGATCCTCCTCCCCTGATCTTCACCACAGCTCTCTCCCTCGATACACCCAACATGTTCCTCATCTTATTGTCGGTGTAGACAAGACTGTTCAAGCAGACTCGATGTGGTCCCCCTCGTTCTTGATCTTAGGGTCATCATGAGACGGAGACGATGGCCGATGCGCCTGGATATATGCCGCTTCGCCCGCCGCGATATTCTCGGGAAGGGGTGGAATACCGTTCGGCGGAAAGAGCTTCTTGGCTCGCCAGGCCGCATGCCGCATCTTGCCCGAGAACAACGCCTTGCAACTCTCGATAGGCACCGCCTTGGTCTCGGGAACCCAAATGAAGGTGAATACGCTTTATCAACGTCAGCTCCTACCCCGATGCAGCCACTTTTGATGAAAGGGCCAAAACTTACGCGGTCAAGAAACAGAGCGCTGAAAAGAAAAAGAATGCTCCGTTTGCCCCGACGGGAGAGTCGATCATATACGGGAAGGCCAATGTGAGGATGAACTAGTCGCGCATGGTCAGCCCGAGACAAGTACTGTTGCAAGCAAGGGGGATGGCATACACTAAAGAACCACTGCAGAGAGGCGGCAAACGCACCGGTGATGGGCCTGAGTCGGGCTGGGAAGATCTCTGCGGCGACGATCCATCTAATCGATGTCAGCTTAATCGCTTCGCCACGTCAAGAAGTTGACAGGCATACGGTAGACCGTTCCCTCCAAAACTCCAGACTATGTCGTTGTCAGCTGAATGCAACTGGTGGAAACCAGGGAGGAGGATGCGGGGACATACAGATTCCGTAAAGCATCACCATGGCGGTTGCGCCGGTACCGGCGGCGTGGACAGAGGCAGAAGGAGTGGTGCCTATGGTTGTATCGGCCACCGTTGTAAAGATTGCAATGTACAAGAGTGTCAGGGAGCATGCCGAGGCGGAGATCAGCCAGGGGATTCGACGTCCACTGCGATCCACCTGATCGTTGCGTCAGTCGGGTCGGGAAGGGGCAAAACTGGCGTTTCCGGTCGACTCACGATGAAGGCATAAAAGGCAATAGCTGCGACCGACCGGCAGACTCCATAGATGCCAGTGTATAGCGCCACGTCGCTGATGAGGAGCGACCTGAAAAGGATCGGAGAATAGTAGCTGGCATATATGATATCAGCAACGCGTCCTCTGGACTCCTCAACCATGGGAGCATGTCTCACTTGATGCTGATGGAGCCGGACCAGTTCTGGAACATAAACATTCCAACAATTATGGCGCTGAGCGGTGGTCAGTACGCGCCAAAGATTTTCCGAGCGGGGAACGTACAGCCGGTATCGCATACTCGAAGTCTTCAGTTCGGCCATGGAACCACGCAGTAGAGCCACCCAGCCTGTCCGGCTGCCAGATAGCCATTCTTCCTCCTCCAGCCTGGCCTCGATCCTGCCAACTTCTTCCAGCATATATTGATGGTCGGCGGGGAGTTGGCGAAGATAGCAGAGGTTCTTGATGGCTTGTTCCTTTTTACCTTTTCGCCAGAGCAAAGTAGGCGACTCTCGAAGGATAAGCGTTCCCAAGGCCAAAGCACCTCCGGGGATGAGTTGAATGGCCATGGGAATGCGGAATGTGATGACCGCGTCGACCCCCATGTTTTGTTGGATCCCGTAGTTGATCCAAAACCCTACCAAAGAGCTGGAAGCAATGTGAGCCGCGCGTCACCACCGTTACAAGCTGTGAAGTGTACTGACCCGACCTGGTACGCTACCTGTAGAATAAAGGGGGCGGTAAGCACAGCACATGTTGACAGTAGAGACGTATACATACGTCGAAATATCTGCATCGTCCGTCAGCGCATGGCTCTCTTTGTCGCGTTAGGCGCCAAGAAGCAATGACTCACCCAGTTAACTGTCCACGGATGGCGGTGGGAGCTACCTCGGCAATGTAGGACGGGATAATACCCGTCAAGGCACCCACGCCAAAGCCAGTCAAGACTCGCCCCGCATACATCATTGGCAAGCTCGAGGTCGCAGCTGTCATGAGGATAGCACCGGCCAAGAAGACAGTGCAGTTGACCTGCATTGCCCGGATCCGGCCAAGCGTCTCGCTGGACGGCCAGGCAAAGAGCGATCCAAAGAAACCTGCAGCGAGGTAGACCGAGGTAAGGTTTGACGTGTTGGATCTCTTGGCAGAGGGGGACATGTCGGTGAAGCCGAAATGCTGAAGCGTGTCAGCCGGGAAGGTAAAGGAGATTCACCTGCATGCGGTCGATTTACCTCCTGGAAGCTGGCTCGGGCAAGCGTCGTTCCCCAGAATGAGCCATCGTAACCCTGATGACGAGAGCTTAGCTTGTTGACCCATGATACAAAGATGGCCGTGAACCCACAAACGTAACGGCTCCAAACGACGCCACGATGGCAAACGTGTAGATTCGCCAATTATAGACCTCGGCTGCACATGACACAGTCAGCACTGATACGACATGTCTCAAGCAGATTGATAAGACTGACGAGGTGTTGGGCGGTCTTCGACTATGCCAAACCCCATCTTGATTGATGCTCGAATCGATGGTGTTTAAAGGCCCGTTCTGAAAGCCGAGTTGCCAATGCCGTCTTCGGCTCTGATTCGGACCGACCGATTGTGGTGCTTCTGGCCGTAAAGGTCACAATGACGCGCAGATTCCTGTTGAGAGGTGTTCTTCTTTATCACCACGTCACAAAGTCGTATCTCGAATCGATTGTGATTAAAGGCCCCTTCTGAAAGTTCGGGAAATAGTTATTTATAATGGTCAGGGTGGTCTGGGCATGCCGGTGGTCTGGGCCTAGACTCTAGTTGCCAATGCCGTCTTCGGCTCCGATTCGGAACGACCGAACGTCGGCCCGCTCAGATGACGTCAGCGCAAAGTTGTGGTGCTTCTGGCCGTCAAGGTCACAATAACGCGCAGATTCCTGTTGAGACGTCTCCTTCTTCATCACCACCTCACAAAGTCGTATCTCGAAAGGCATCTGCAATGCTCCATCTCGAATCATTTGGCTTGTCTTCGCTGTTTTCTGTCGAGGGAAAAGTAAGTCGATGGCGGCGTAGAGCTGCAGCTGCTGACGTGTCTACTGTCAGACTGTGGTCGTAACCGGAGGAGGATCAGGACTCGGAAAAGGTATCTAGTTCTGTACGGCTGTTGCGTTGTGCCTCGCTCACATCCATCCTCCCTCAGCAATAGCCGGCGGTTTTGCCTTCAACGGCGCCAAGGTCTACATTGTGGGGAGAAGAGCCGATGTCCTCAACTCGGCGGCAGACGAGATCAATGCGGCGAGTCGAGGCAAGGTCATACCGTGAGCGATCCTTCCTTACCGTTTGCCAACCACCTCACTATCGCGAGTGCTGACTTCAATGAGACTACCCGGCGACGTTGGCTCTAAACAAAGAGTCGATGAGTTCGTGACTGCGCTGCAGACGCTCGAGGACCACGTCGATGTATTGATCAATTGCGCTGGGATAAACCGTCCCTGGAAAGCCGAAGCATCAGAGTTTGACAGCCGACACAACGATCCCGATGCAGTCGAGAAGCTGTTGTGGCATGGTCTCGACGATGACGACTTTCAGTCGACGTATTCAATTAATGTCAACGGTGTCTACTTTGTCAGCACGAGGATGGTTCCCCTCTTGCGAAAGTCATCAGCTCCGACCGTCATCGTCATTGCCTCGATAGCAGGAATGATGCTACAGCGGCAAGTCATGACATATTATTTCGCTTGCGATGCCGAGGCTGATTGTCGCACAGAACAGTAGGAGCATTGTCGTACCCCATCTCCAAAGTGAGTTCACGTCGTCTCCCCCGATCGGATCGACACTGATTGGCTACTTAGGCTGCGACACTACACTGTGCAAGTCTACTCGCCTCGCGATTCACACCGCAAGTTTGACGTCCCAGTACTCGAGGTTCTGTGTGCTGATGCGTCTTTCAACAGCTTCAAGATACGGGTCAACACGATTCTCCCCGGGATTTTCCCCTCGGAAATGACTGGCGTTTCTGCGAAACCTGATCTGAGCGATCTGATCGAGTCCAATCCCCAAGCGGCAAAGGCAGTGGCGCGATGCCCAGCTGGGCGAGCGGGATTAGAAACAGAGATAGTCGGGCCTTGCCTCCTTTTGGCTTCGGCGTCGGGCGGTTACATGAATAACGCGAGACTCACGATTGACGGGGGGCGCCTGATGGCGGCTGGATCAAACGACGGCGTTCGGATGGAGGATTGGACGTATGTTTAGTATCAGCAATGTCGTGCCTTGACATGGCCATGAGAGAAGTTGGTCGGAGCACGAGGGTGCGTGGGGTGGTGCGGTATTGATGGTCTGTAGGGTAAAGTTCTCCGATCTTTGTTCGCCATCTATCTCGTCGTTTGCCATGGTTCGTTGGTGTCGTGCTCGAATCGTTTAGTCGCTAGGGTGAAATTGATCAGAGCTCGCACCGCATAAACCGGTCATGGCTATCCGTGGTGTCATTCCTGTGCGGAGCTGTGCGAGAATGCTCGCCTGTCTCTTGCTGAGGTCGTCGTACATGTGCCGAGTGTCATGGCCAGGCCAGGCAGCGTCGATTCTGCGCATGGATTCTCCGACCGTCGTCCACACCTGCGGAGTCGCTTTCCTCAGGCGCTCTTGGGCGTTCTGAACTGTTCTTCTGCTCAGTCTGACTCGGTCTTGGGCTACCGGTACTCGTCCCTCGTCAGTAGATTGCTGCGCCACCAATACCGACCAAATGATTTCTGGCCGATGCGCTGGTAGCACGCCGTCGCCTACACTCTACACTATCTCCTTGGCAGTGTAAATGCTTGTGGGTCTGCTGAGACAGGGGGAAAACCCAATCGGGTTGCAACGGATCTAGGGTACATGGGATCGCACTCAAATCAACTGGTGATACAGGTACCAGCGAGCTCCCTGAGTACAAATCGGTACATCACACTTATCACACCGGAAGCAGGTCTGCTTGGCCTGTGTTTACGATTGACGTCACTCCGAGGTCCCGCGCGCCGCACAGGGGCCCTGTCCCCGCAACCCCTCAAGCATTTACACTGTCAAGGAGATTGCCTGTCGAGTCGCGCGTCCCACGGGGCTGGGATGTACTACGTAGTACAGTCCGGGGCCCCGTACCAGCCCCCCAGGATTACAACGCTAGTTCGAGACTTGCCCCGGTTTTATAGAGATACCTTATTGTTGGCACTGATATACCCTTAATGTAAGGTACCTTGCGGGGTAAATTGTGGCAAATTGAGAAGTATCGATCTACTAGGACCGACAAATCGGGGCATCTTCCGACGTTCGAGAGCCTATCAGTATGTATTCGCTATTCTAGGTGGCGATATGCCTAGGTACTGTCCACGAGCTAACATTTGTAATCCTGGGGGGCTGTAGGGAGTAGGGTCGGGTCGCTTCCAGCTCGCTTACAGGTGCGCCTTGGGCCGATGCTCGGCCGGCCCGAGGACTTGCCGACTCACTCGATCCGCGAGCGTGAAGCAGTACAAGTGGTAGTGACGCGTCTCAATCGGCAACAATTGTAAACACTCGAGACGTATTCTGAACTCTCATGCCACTTGTTTGCGCCCTCGCCATGTCTGCAGAGCACGCTCCCAGAGTCCCAACGTACGCCGAGTGCGCTCGCACCGACAAACCAGCGCTAGTCACTCCCGAGTCGGTCTCCAAGGATGATGAACGAGCTCCAGCGATCCACTGCACCAACATTGCCGTGGCTGGCCGTGTCAAGTATTCGACTTGGTTCGGAGGGTCTTACGAGGGCTCGATAGACACAAAGATCTGGTCAGTGCCCTCTCTTTCTCACCTTGAAGCTTGCGACCAGTCGCATTGGGGCTAAAGGACATATGGGCAGGTTCTCCAAAAATACCCATGGCAGTTGGACCAAGCCTCGGGGAATCGCCGGCAATAAAGAAGGCGAGGAGATTGTCTACTGGAATCCGGTGCTCTTTATCCCGGACCGCTCTCGGCCGCAACAACTCCACGTCTTTTTCAAAAAGTTTACGCCCATTCCCGTCTGGGTTACGTTCTGGACAAGCAGTGACGATGGTGGAGAGACGTGGTCTGTACCGAGAGAGCTTGTTCCCGGACCAGACGGAAAGGGGGGTAGAGGGCCGCAAAAGAATCCGCCCATGGTATTGAGCAATGGCGATTGGCTCTCGGCGGGCTCGTACGAGGTTACCAACCCGCCGGGCAGTGAAGCCTACGGTGTATGGGTGCGTTCCCTTTAGCAGATTCCTCCCCTCCTCCCCCCGACAACCTCCAACCTCCCTCCCACCTCTCAAGGCAACGGCTCACCCTCGTTTGCAGGACGCTTGGTCTGACGTCGCGCCTAAACCCAGGCCCGGCGACGACTTTAAGCAAGGAGACAAGTGGATCCGGTCCCATCTCATCGAGCTCCCCTCTGATCGCGGAAAGGCCGACGGCAGCTTCCCCGGAGAGGGTGTCATTCAACCTGGGACATGGGAGTCCAAAGGCAAACCGGGACACTGTCACATGACGATGCGATCCAGTGTTGGGTGCATTATCCAAGCCGACTCCACCGACCATGGCCGAACGTGGGGGCCAGCGTATAGGACATCGCTGCCCAACAACAATTCGGGTCATTGCGTGACGACCTTGCGGGATGGACGAGTTGTCTGGTGAGTCTGCATTTTGACCGTGCAACGAGGTGTAGGACCTGACGCAATCAAAGGGCCGGCAACTACCAGACGCAAAACTGGGGCCCGCGAACACCGCTGTGCCTTGCCATCAGCGAGGATGACGGCAAGACGTGGAAGCTTTGGGCAACGCTCGAGGACGCGCCTCCGCCTGATGATTTCAAGCGAGTCATTGCCTTGGAGACGGGAATCGTAAACGACGGGAGATCCGAGTTCTCGTGAGTGTCTTGGGGGGCTTTCGCTGACGAGCTAGCTGCTGGAATGAGGGGATGTTTGTTGGCTGACTAGCATACATAGGTACCCTTGCTTGACGCCTACCGAGGAAGATGACGAGGACGGGGTTTGGGTCTCGTGGACGTGGCAGCGACGAGGGATTATGATTGCCAGAGTCGTTGAGGGAAGATGATCGAGGTATCGTGGCGATGCATGGCAGGGCGGTCGGTAGGTACGCACCCGGGTGCGCGATTACTGCTTATATAGCGGCGCGCATTCAGTTTGTGTGGAAGGCTTATATGAGCTCCTATTATACTTAGATAACTCTAACTCCAATAGTATATGGCATAGTAGGACCTAATATAAGCCTTGTACACAAACTAGATACACACTATTATATAAGCCTTACATACGCACCCAAGTGCGTACCTACCAGCCGCCTGCATACTTTATTGGTGGGAGAGGTCTCTAGTGCAGACCACACCCGTCTGTAGGGTAGCGGCTAGAGAGGGATAAGGGATCAAGTAAGATAGCTCCAAAGCTATCTCCTGGGGGTTAAAGATAGCAGGAACAATCGCTCAATTACTTCTGTATCTCTATGAAAAGAGGGAAAAGAAAAATATCGTTATGAGCTGCTGCGACAGCTATAGTGGAAAGAGCGTATTGAGACTAAAGGTATCATATTAATTAAAGAAGGGAAAAAGTATACCGTCTTATTTTTCAAGCAGACCCAACACCTTAAGTAGGGACCTCCTAAGCAAGCTAAAGGCCTACCCTACGGTATTAAACTCCAGGTGGACTGTTGGCCCCATCACAATACAGGACTCAAGCGCGGGTCAAGCCATCTTTAAGGTGCCAAACGGGTGTTGACTTGGGTATATAACCTCCTCTTACTATTCTTGTCCCGGGCCTCGTCTTCTTGGCTGGTGACGCTTCTCCAAACTCCTGCCTTGGCTTTGACTTGTATAAAGCTGATCCGGATAGTAAGCCCTCCAGACTCCCACGCTGCTGCGCCTTGATTGCGGCCTAGCAGACCTAGGAGGCAAGGTCGACACGTTTTCTCACCGTGGCCATGAGCTGAGCGGGGGAATCACGAGTGAAGAGAATGGCCGCACAGTCAAGTGGTGCTCGGCCTGGCCTAATGTGATTGTGATCGCGGCAACAGCAACAGGAACGACGACGATCAATGTATACATATGTTCGACTTTTGGCAGTATGCTCTATCGGTCCCTGCTAATCTACTGGCTCCTTTCGAACCCTTCTGCCAAGACCTTCAGAATGTTGCTCAGCATGCCAATCTCCTCCCGAGCTGAGAATGAAGTCAGCCTACTGCTCTAGCTGTGTCTGCTCTACTACTCACCGTCCAGCACGGTAGTCTTGATTTCTGCGTCGCCGCTCAGGCAGCGATGCAGCTCTTTGAACATTAACGTGTAGTAGTCTTCGTATGTCGGCCGGATCGTCTCTTCAGAAAAGTCCCCGTTGGGGTGCCTGGAGAGCGTAGTCGCGGTGATGGGCAAACCTTTGATATACGGCCTGGACCTTAGCAATCCGGTTGACTGGGTTAATGGGATGGGAGACTCACGAGTCAAAGGCGAGCTTGTGTCGCTGGTACTGAGCCAGGACCTCGACAGTCGCGTCCACAGACAAGACCGCATCCTCGCCAGACTAGGGCGGTCAGGATATTGAACGCGTTGCACACGATTTTGATACTGTGCGTTGGACTCACCTCATACGCAAGAACAAAGCCGTCGCTACGAGAAATGATTAGCACTGGGCCGGCTCCATGGCCTTGGCTTGGGGATCAACTTACTACTGCAGCATAATGGACAAAAAGTTCCCTCGAGCACTTGGCACGGCTGCAATGACATGGCGAGGAAGACCAAACAGCTCTCGCATGAGGCCTAGGTCGTGCGGGGAGATGTGGAACTTGCAAGCCCGAATGTACTGCGCGACGGGCGATTGGTAGTCGAGGCCCGTGTACTCCTCGAATTGGCTCGTGGCGACTTGACGCCTCTTGGCCGAAGCCTCCTCAGGGATATCTGGAAACGGTGAGCGGACCAAGCATACACGTTGGGGCATTCGGAGAGACTTGCCCGAGAAACGTTGTGAGTAGGTGCCGCTCTGTGAGATGATACCGTCCTTGACCTACAGAAGCTCATTAGTGTCGAAACCATTGGCATCGAGTCAACATTACTCACCCTCGATGTAAAGTTGCGGAACCGGACTGGAGCAATCAGCAATGTTTGTAACCCTAAAAGAGTGCCCTACCATAGTTTATCTGGGCTGGATCCAGTTTGCCCACGGCCTCCTTGAACCTCAAGAACGCGGTCGCATATCGTCTCATGTAGCCGACAAAGACCAACTTGCCGGAAGCGAGGCGTGCGGCCTCGATATCGTCGGCTTCTCGCAAGGTCTGAGCCATGGGCTTTTCGATAAAGAGATGCTTGCCGGCTTCCAGACATTGTACTGCGTGTACGCCCTGGCTTTATATGAGCTAGTATTTGGGAGACGTCTGGCCGGGAATCTCCTTACGTGGAACTCGCTGAATGTTGAGCTCAGTATCGGCAGTGGCGCATACTCGACATGATTCGGGAAGGGCAACTCACTCGGAATGACAGATCAATACCACATCCACGTCGGAGCACGCTGCCAGCATTTCCGGCCTGTTGAAGACGTGAGCACCCGGGGCATGCCTCTAATTTGACCCGACCTACACGTCTGTGAAGGTGCGGGGGATGTTGAACCTTCGCGCACAGTGCTCCACGGCTTGCTTCGAAACATCCACTATGGCCGTGACGTGGTACATGTGCGAGAGGAAGCCGAGGGTAGGCAGCTAGAGGCCAGATTCAGCTGGACAGGTTGCGACTGCACACACAAGACATGGGGAGCCTCACATGTGTGCACATTGCGATCTCCCCCGCACCGATGACCTGCGCTGAGTGAGCTGGGCAGTCGACCGTGTCTGCCGCGATGACCTACAGCGACATTGAAAAGGCGACTGGTGGACATGTTGACGCAGAGGGTTGCCGTTGATATGTTGGTACGCGTGAGCAAGCCGTCGAGTTGGGCTCTGCACAAATGACAAATGGCAGAATGACTGATTCCCTTGGGGATCAAGATAGGGATCAAGCAAGTTCAGGTGGATTGAGATTATTCAAGTCCGACAGGCCCGCACGGTCGGCCCGACGCCGAGATTCAGGTATGGAGAATATCGGAGAGATGCCGGTCTGCCCTTCGGCTGCAGCTTTGTTGCCTCCCGCGGCATCAACCGGTCCGACAGCACCTTTCCTCGCCAACTTGATCTAGTCGAATGGAATACCCAGGCTTTGCTATACACCAGATCATCACCTGTACTTGCATCAACGATGCGAATCGCCATTTTCGACGTCGGCCACTGGCATTTTCCCCTCTACATTCCCGTCTTGACCGATCCTGGCATCACACTCGTCGGCATCTGCGATGGCGAGGGCTTTGCGGGTCCCGAAATGGCTCGCCGGCTCGACTGCCCGCTGCTGTCGCGCGACGAGTTGCTCCATCTCGACTTTGACTTCGCCATGATCTTCAGCCGGCACTCGGAGATGGCGGCGACGGCCCGGATGGTCATCGACAAAGGACGGCCCTTCCTGATTGAAAAGCCCTGTGGGCTGAACACGGCCGAGGTTGCTGCGCTGCGTCTAGCAGCGGACAAGGCTGGCCTCTTTGTCGCCGTCCCATTTATCCTGCGCGTGAGCGACTTGGCGCGCGAGCTCAGTCAGAGTGGATCGCTGTCGCCTGCTGGCTACCGACATCTGTCGTTTCGCTTCATTGTCGGATCGTCGACTCGATACGAAACAAATGGCTGCAAGTGGATGCTTGCCAAAGCCACGGCTGGCGGTGGATCCGTCCTCAACGTCGGCGTGCACTTTTTCGATCTCCTGGAATCGCTGACCGAAAGTCGAATCATGTCGGTCACGGCGCAAACGAGGACATTCCGCAAAGACATCGACATTGACGAATTGGCCATGTTTACAGTAACCATGGCGTCTGGCCAGATTGCCCATGTCCATACGGGATACCTGTACCCCGGCACGCCCGATGATCAGCGCGAGTTCGGCTTTTCCGTCTCTCACGATGCTGCACATCTCCAGGGATTTGCCGACCAGATCGTTGTCAAGTCCGCCGACGGCGCGCTGCGGCACACGACTGTCGAGTACAACACCGATCAGTTCTATCCCGTCTTTTTCCGCGACGCCCTCGCGCGTTGCCGCGCAGGCCGGCCGCCACTGGTCGGTCTCGAGGGGGCGCTGCGCGCATTGTCCGTCGTTGAGGCGGGATATCGTTCAGCTGAGCAGGGTGGCGCTCCGGTTGCGGTACCGCTGGTGTAGGCGAAGCCGTCCTTGGAGACGTCGGTGGGCTGGCAAAGTTGAGAATCAAGTTACTGTCGCGCTTGTAGCTAAGGATGTAGTTTGAACATGGCTCCAGGTGTCAGACAATGTAGCACCATCGTTGTCGCAAGATTGTACTCTGCTTGATCGTCTTGTCAGGCTTCAGTGCTTGTTGTGTTACCTATAGACGCGGCCTTGACTTCATCTTCATACGTCAGAGGAATGCAGAATGGTGGATGCCGCTACATCAGGGGAATGCAAAAGGGTACAGGTCGCCTCGAGCACTTGACGATAGATGGCAACAAGGGTGCCGCATGCTGTAGTCAAATCCGCGAGCACGGTACCGATGATTGCATACATGTACTGTATGCATGTATGCAGAGTAGCAATCCCACGCCCTCACCTCCGTCGTCTGTCTGGCCTTTACTCGGCAGCGAAAGTCAACTTCAGGCGTGACCTGACTTTCCGACATAACCCTCCTTCTCCAGCTGTCGTTCCAGGGCGATAATATCGCTGCACTCTTGCTCGACATGCTGGCTCGTTATACAAGAGGCGCAGTCGGCATGTCCGAAAATACTCGAGCGAGAAAGCCCCCTCCCCCACTCGTCGTGGGCGGAATCCGGCATCGGGCCGATCAGTTTGTTTAATGCAAACGACCCACGGAAGAGGACTGGTCCGCCGACATGGGTCCCGACGTCAGCCAGATCCTTCCCCGGGACCAGACATCATATCCCACCAAGGCGTTGCAGGTTGAGTGAAGGACCCCAGATTCCCCAGAGCCGGGTCGAGCCACTCCGTATCCTGCGCCACACCACCACCCGACAGGCCGAGCACGCAGCTCAAGTCGAAGGGATCATGTCCCGCCCAGAATGTGTCGGCGTCGTAGAGTCCGGCGTCGCCTGCACCGTCCGCGCTCACCAGCGACATTGACTGCTCGGGCACATGAGGCTGATCTCCTCGTCCGTCCCCAGCCACACCGGCTGTAGTCGTGGAATCGTCAGGACGAATAGCGAGTCCTGCGGCACGCGAAATTCCTCGGATAGTCCGTGCAAAGTAGGTCGACAAGCGCGTTTCGGACATGTCGCCCAGTTCGAGCAGGTCGATCGACATGGTGAGGTAATGCCTGACGACGGCGGGGTCGAGCGAGACTACCTGCTGGACGAGGGGGGATGCCTTTGTCAAGCGGATCAGAAAGACTGCAGCTTGGGCAAAGGCCATGGTCATGTACTATAATCACGCAGTCAGCAAGGAGCCTGTATGATATTCGGACTACGGCAAGGCACCACGACGCCATGAGGGGACCATGGCCTGAGGAGGAGGGAGATGAGGTGGGCAGGGAAGAGCGCAAACTCACGTCCGTAGCAAAGCTCAGAGCGAGATCGGTCTGACTCGATTCGAAATGTGTTTGGATCGTGCTCTTGGCTGCGTTGAGCGCTTTGCGAAGGTATGTGACGCTGCTCTCGTGACCGTCGCTGTGGGTCGACGAGCGGAGAGCCATGGCATTGATGCTCAGGCGAAGGTGCTCGGCCTGCAGTCGGGCTATACGTGCTGAAGCGCCGAGATAAAGCGCATGGGACGATCCTGTCACGTCAGCCTGATACCACGACAGACATGCCGCCATCCTTGCCCTCCCAAGTGCCCAGTCTCCGCACGAAACAACACTCAGAGGTGGGAGGAAGAGACGTACCGGACCAGACCCAAAGCTTGCACCAGTCGTCCAACCTTCCGTTCAGAGTCGACAACATCAACAACAAAGACTGGCCGTCCGGAGACCCAACTGGCGCTTGCTCCTCTACCCACAAGACGAATGATCGAGCGACGTGAGCCAACCGAGCCGTCGCTGCAATATACGCGTCGCCATATAGCGACAAGCTGGCTGGAGTGCCTGGCCGGGGGAGCGGATGAGATAGGCGGGCTTTGAGGAAAGCTTGGTCGTCGATGGACTCGAACTGGGTGGATTGAGGTCGACCGAACCCGAATGAAAGGAAGGAATCGAAGCTGCACCGAGTCAGTCATTCACGTGCGTGTCTCGTATCCGATCAGATATCAACAGGACCCAGGAGAGGGATGTACCTGAACCAAGCCAGCCTGTAACAAACCATGTCAGCCGGCGCCCGTCCACGGGATCTACATGTTCCTCCCCAAAGGGTAGTCAGGTCAGAGTAGCCACTTACCACGTCCTCCATTGTCGCCGCACGGCTGCATCCACCTCATCAACCGGAGCCTCGAGTTGTGAGCCGCCCCTCTTGGTAGCAGCCACAGCCCGCCCAACGGCCTGATGTATCCCCAGCCTCCTAGACACACGCGCCGCATGCCCCGTCAAGACCCACGCGTCGGGCCCCTTTCCACCACTCCGTAATCCCCAAGCCGCAAGCAGCAAGATGGCCTGCACGTCTGCCAGGGTATGGTTTTTCCGGAGCAAGGTATGGGCGAGGTGGGATTCGGCTATATCGGCGAGGGCCGCTGGGACACAAGAGTCGATGATGTGCGATGTGGTCGAGTGACGGAGGTAGAACCGGGCCGAGATTGCCAAGATTGCGGAGAAGAGTGACGGATAGCGCTGGGCTGAGGTAAATGGGTCGGGAAGGGTGATGTCGAGAATGGGCAAACAGGGGTGGCAGTGATTCATAAAACTAGGGCCCAAACGTCAGCGGCGTGGTCGCTCATCAATTGGCAAGGTGGAGAGAGGGGCGCCGGATCACTGACAATGTGTGCAAGGTTCTGGCCGTGTCAAGGTCGATTACACCCGAGGTGACTGGTTCGTCTCGTGCGCCCCATTGTGGCATGCGGGCAGGGTGCACTGGTTGTTCATCAGGGAGAGGCGAGTTCCGCTTTGATTCTTCCCGGTTCTCCCAGACCGATGGCTTGGCCGAGTCAGCGACTACCACCCTTCACACAGGAAAACGGGTCGGACAGACTTACCTGGTATACCAGCGCCTGGAAGGGGGGCTCAAATCCATCCCTGGTGGCCGAAGCCAGCCTCTCCTCGGCCTCCTCCTCGTTATCCTTATGCTTTCCGCGCCCCTCTGCGTCGTATTCTCCTGATGGCGATATTGTCTCGGGTCGGCTGGAATAGGAAAGCGGCGAGATCAAGTTGACTTCTGGCGAATTGCCAAACCTCACCTGCCCTAGCCCCTGGGTCGTTGGAGGACCGGACGTGGAGAGCAGAGCAGGTGTAGCAGTATTCGTAAAGGCCGTAATATCGTAGGTCGGCTGCCCAGGCGCCGGGAGAGCAGCAGCAGGAGCTGGAGCCGGAGCTGGAGCCGGAGCTGGAGCCATAACGGGGGCTACCACTGGAGCAGCGAGCGGGGCTATAGATGAAGCTGTAGCAGGAGTCGGGGCCGGAGCTGCGGCAGGAGCAGGCAGAAGATCGGTCCCGCTGGCGCCGGGCTCGTGTAGACCAGCCAACAGGTTGGCGACGCGGCTTTCCAGGTACTCCAATCTGGCTCCAGCCGCCACCCCATCTCCATCCTCAACCACCTTCCCGTTCGTGTTTGTGCTTGGGTTCGGGGCGGCGGACGCGTGTCCCGGTTTGCCGAAATCACATTCTTTGTTCGCCTTGACGCATCTTGCGCATGGCCGGCCACCAAGACAGCGTAGCTTTTGTTTGCGACATCGAAAGCATGCCTGCATCGCTCTACGCTCTTGTTGATGCTGTTGTTCGTGTTGTTGTGCAGTGCCGATGGTGGCATTCGGAGGGTGAGCCATGTTGCCCGCGTTCCCTTTGCCGAAATCACATCCTTTGCTCGCCTTGACGCATCTTACGCATGGCCGGCCACCAAGACAGCGTAGCTTTTGTTTGCGACATCGAAAGCATGCCTGCATCGCTCTACGCTCTTGTGTTAGCGCTCTCTTGCTTCTCGGGGGCTCGCCTCGATCGTCGTCACCGTCACCACGCACTCGAGCAAGGTCCGACGCGTCGTCGCCATCTGCCGAGCAGGGACGCGAGGGTGACAACATGCTGATCAACTCTGTACTGATGTGGACATGTGATTGATGAAAACCCAGAACTTGCTGCTCAAGCACAAAGCCGCGCTTAGGCACTTGCGCCTTGTGGATGTAAGGTACTACGCGGGGAAGGTGGACATGTGGATGTAAGGTACTACGCGGGGAAGGTGGACATCCGGAGGAGTGACGTTTTAGGTATCATGACCTGAGTGAGTACCGTCACGTGAGTGTAAGTTAAGTGACTAAAAAGTCGGGTTGGTACGGGCAGCGTACCTGCACCGCTAGGGGTGCAAATAATATCACATGACATTTTGCACCGCTAGAGGTGCAAACAGGAGACCGGTCCCTACGGGCCCGCCAAGGCCTTTCGGAACGAAGCTTACGGAATGGCTTGGAGGGCATTGGGCGTTAAGTAATCCGAGCGGTAGAGAAGACCGGGGTGTTTCAGGTCCTGGCCTGCCGTCTCGCAATTCAGTGTCTTTTCTAACCTTTCACGCAGATTGAATTCAGTATTCAATCATTGTGAAGACTTATGACGATTCCATGGCACGTATAGGCCAATCGAAATGGGACAACATGGATACGGATTCCGAGCCAGAGATGTTGTCTCAGCAGGCACCTGTGCCTAAAGCAACCCTGCCACCTACTCTAGCCTCTGTACACTCCACTTTGACGGCAGCACACAGACCTTCAGGCCCCATCCAAGCCGTCATCGCCTGGTGCGATGCCGAGAAAATCGAATTCCCGCCTTAGTCCGCTACCACAATCCCGGCAGATCATCCCGTTTTCTAGCAGTCCGTTCCTCCCATCTCAGGGCTCATCGAGGTCCCGCTGGTCCTTTACTGCATAGGCACTCAGTCTGCCGACTGGGCCGACTGGGCCGACTGGGCCGACCTGGACAACCAGATCGCCGCGTACCTTAATATCAACCCTGACTCTGGCTTCATGCCCCTGCATATATGGGCAACCTGTATAACATATTAAGAAATCCCTTAACATATTAAACAGAACAAGATAAGAAAAATACAGATTACAGGATACAGGATAAGATAACAGGATAACAGGATAAGGAACACAACAGTAAGCCAATAAGGCTCTATTCTATATCCATCAATGTTGTTGGATTGCGCAGGAATGCTGAGTGCACTTGATAAAAGGTAGTTGTTATTGTTCTGATTGTAATTATTCTTCTTGCAATCGAAGGACCTTTAAGACCTTATATCTTCGAGTGGTCCCTTCTAGGACTTGAGTCCTAGAAAGTCCTACGATCAAGTCCTACGATCTAAGTTTTAGGACTTCAAACCTTAACTTTAATCCTGAAGTTGAGGGGGAATCCTCAGTTCTTCCAACAGTGAAAGACATCGTGGAATCAGAGAGATGGGCTTCAGTCCTTAAGAAAGTTACGAGAATCATCACGTTCTTTAAAAAGACCAAGCTACAACTCGCACGACTTCGTACTTATCAGCTTGAGTGTTACGGTAAACAGAAGGCTTTCATTACACCAGCCATCACTCGTTAGGGAACATAACTCGGAGCTGTTATATCTTTACTGGCAAACAAAGATGCTCTTCGAGCATATGCACGTAATGCTATAGTCCTCAATTCCCTAAAAGCTAAGGCTATCAAAGGGGAAGAGGGGGAAGAGGAAGATCAACAAGTCCTAAAGGCAATACTCTCATCCATCAACAACTTTGAGTTTTGGCATGAGGTAGAGATGTTGGCTAAGATCCTTCGGCCTATCGAAAACACACAACGTTACTCGGAGCAAGATCACTCATACGCTGGAGAGGTTATTCCCCGTTGGTTGACTATCCAGAGCAAATGGGATACCCTTGAAGAGGCTAACCAAGATCATCTTATCAACTACTCGGAGCTGAGGCAATAGCGAGTCCAAAGGATGAAAGGTCAAACGACAGACATTCACCACTTCGCATTTGCCTTGGACCCACGGACAACAATAGGGGAGTGTCTTGGGCTTGACACTATGGAGAGAGCACATCGCTTCCTAGAAGAAAACACTAGTAACGAAGAGTACCAACAGCTCTTTGGGGAGTTTTGTCGATTCCGTGCTCGCGAAGGTGCTCTCTTTAGCCCAACCTCGCGGATCTATCGAGAACAGCCGAAGACCAGGCTTTCTATCCATATTCCATACTCCATACAGGCCCGTATGGAATATGGAATATGGAATGCACCTCGTATGGAAGCTTATTCCATACGTATGGAATACAAAAAATGACGTCATCTCTCACACTGCCACTATCGTAAAGAATCAGGTTTAGGAGCTCTGCAATTCAGTACCTAATTATACAGTAGTTTACCTGCTGTCGGCTGCAGACAGAGCTGAGATTGAAGTATGAAACAGCATAAACGATGGGTTTGGGATCACTCTGAAACAGACTGCAATAGCGGGGATAATATTTTCCGGAATAATCCATTATTCCATACGTATGGAATACGGACGGCCCGTATGGAATATGGAGTATGGAGTATGGAACATTCCATACTCCATCACTTATTCCATACGAGTATGGATAGAAAGCCTGCCGAAGACTCCTCATACGCCTTCTCACTATTACGTCCTAAGCGCGTGGGGATACTTTGGGTCTATGGGAGTCAAGTTGGCTACATTGGCAAGGAGAATTCTAGGATCCTTGGCGAACTCTGTTCCTTCAGAGCGTTCCTTCAGTGCTACGAACTACCTTCATTGTAAGCTTTGGAATCGGCTTAGTCCGCTTAGCACTGACAAGGTCACTTTCATCTATATGAACAGTCGGGTGCTCAAGAGGCTCAAGACGGTCAAAGATAATCCGGCAGAACCGATGGTTGTCAAAAACTGGGAGACAGTTGATGTTGCTCGGTTAGTAAAGATAGAAAACGCCTTCCAAGACTCTATTGTTGTCGATGGCTGGGGTTGGGAAGAGACCAATTTGGAAAATAGTGGAGATGATATGGACTACGGTTGCACGGTAGGACATGAGGTGCATAACCCTTTTCGGATGACGCGACCATGTCCAAATATTGAGTCAGCAGTACCCCCATGCTGAATTACAGTGTAGCACACTATGATCCAAGTGCCTTTTCATCCCCCTACCCTACACCTCAACCAGCACGTGAGCCTGGGTAGGTAATTTTTTCCAGCCCCCCAACCCGACCTACGATCCAACCCAATCCGCATACCAACGGCCCTGCCACTCCTCTTTTTCTCACCAACTAATGGATTAATTGATTTCGTCCGTATATTCTCTTCTATCGCTAATTTCTACAGTAAGTTTATATCACCTCAATTGACCTTAGTCGTCCCTAATCGCGTGTCGAGCTGCCAGGCCATATGTGGACCACGAACTGCCCCGACATACCACGGCACCTCGTCTCGCGGGCTTACCACAAGGGCCACGACTATATTAGAGATTCCCACCCCGAGCCGTGTTGCTGTCCCTATTGTGAGGTACGCTAGCCCACGAGTATCACGATCTCCGACAGTTCTCCGATCTGGGCCTCAACAGTAGAGACAGTGGCGGAAATATCTACGCCCGCCTCGACGTCCACGGTCCACCAGCATCGCGGCGTCTAGCCGAGGAACGTCCTCCTCAGGAAGAAGAGGAACACCATCTCGGACGATCTTCGCGTCTTCAGGAGATGGCCCTGGGCGTATCCTCGCCCGGTCTCAGCAGCCCGCGTACCGTGACGCGGCCCTTGCTCGAAGCGTATCGAGAAAGGTGTGTGGGCGAGCTCCGTGCAACTGACCGAGGCGGCGGCTAAGCAAGCCATCAAGAGGACCCAGCGGAAGATCTCCACGCGCCTAACGATCTTCCTTGCGAGACCTGAACCGTTGGAGATAGTAGAAGAAGGCTACAACCCTCCATGGATCCTGGCGAGGGAGGTACTGAAGGTAGCCCTGAGGCGCCACGTTATCTCCGAGCCGGCCATCTCTGTTGCCTTGTGGCTTAGCAAGATCGTCTTTCCTCAATTCCAGGATAAGCCTGCGATAGCTCCTTACCTTGGGTTCGAGAACAGGCTCGTTCATCACGCCCATCTTAGTGATGGCATCACGGAGCTGGGCGACTTTAATTACAACCAGAAGACAGTTGGGGAGCTATTTGGAGAAGACTGTCCTTTTAGATACAGCAAAATTGAAGGGCAGTACCATGTATTCCTTGTCTTCTACGAGCCGCTACCCACGGCCACAGTCTCCAGTCACCCGCCGAGTCAGGACCTCAAAGTATGCTAGCGAGTCGGAGGAAGGGTAAGGAGATCATGCAAGAAAGAGGCGTCCGGCTAATAGCTCCCCTGGTCTCTCTCCTAAGCGAGGGAGGTCTGATCAGACGATGAGGTTAACGACGTCGTTGGTGAGCCTGCTTCGAGAGCTGTTGCCTACCCTGCTTCGAGAGCTGTTGCCTACCCTGCTTCGAGAGCTGTTGCCTACCCTGCTTCGAGGACCCGGGGCTTCATGGCACGACGTCCAAGCTCCAAGCAACAGAAGAAGAAGAAGCGGACGTGAGGCTAGCTACTCTAGCTCAAGGTGAGTCATATCCTCCATCAGCCCGTCTACCCCACTAACAAAGGTCGCAGGGAGGTCAGTCCCGGAGAGACTATCACCAGAAGTGCTAAGATAGTTCCGCTGAAGGAGTTGTAGCTTAGCTACCGTCAGTTTGTGATACCCTTACGTGGTTTGCTCTTGTACGTACGAATCTTTCCGTCCCACCCGTCGGAGTCTCGGGAATATAGAGACGGGGCTCTCTCTGCGACCCGAGATCAGTGCTGGATAGCCACGCTATGAAACTGAAACTCACCCCAGTTTCAGTTTCATGAAACCGGACGCCAGTATAGTTTCAGTTTCATATGAACCGGTTTCAGTTTCATATGAAACAATATCCAATTGCTTTTTTTGTGGGGGGGACAAGCTCCGCGCCGACATACCGGTACCGATACACCTTATCTCTAAGCATCCCAAAGATGTTTGGCATTGTCTGCCTACCTATACTACCGGTACCAATTCCCTAGTCGCAATCGCTTTCTTCCCCCTTGCCCATCTCTATATCTTCTTGGAGAATCCTTACAGCCACGTCGATATCCTCCGCTCCCCTAAACACCCCTGCAAGAAGCGGCCTGCTTTTCCCCTTTGGAACACTTATCCAACTTTTAATGCATTCACATGCCTCTACCATTTTGGCAGACATGCTACTTCTATCCCATGTAACCTGCCGTCTTGCGCCCGAGAAAATTCGCTCTGCTTCCGTAGACATCGGAGGAATGCAGAATATGTCAATAGCCATACGGCAGAGGAGGGGGAAATTCTCTCGTTGGGTCGGTTCAAGCCACCACTGTAAGGCCGTTTGTTGTCCAATCCCAACTTATGAGCCCTGCGAAGTATCGTCAAAACCTGGCCATTAGAAGGCTTCAAAATTACTTACATAAATAAAGCGGTCGAATTCATCCTTCACCTCGCTCGCTGTGCTGTACACCTTTTGCCTCCAGCGATCAAACTCATCGAGTCCTTGCCCTTTCTCCTGTTGTTTATCTGGGAGCTGGTAGCTCTTGTACTCTGTCGACCAAATCTTTCTTACAGACTTCACGGCATTGCTAACCCAGGCTGGGTTTCTCTTCCACTGCTCACTCAGATAGCTCTTTCGGAGTGCTGGGTGGAGGAGGATACCGGCCACGTACACGGGGGCCTGTTCGGTAAGCTGGTAATACTTCTCGAACTTTAGCCAAGCCACGTGAAAGCGCGCGTAGAAGCGTGGGTTACTGAAAGCCTTGTCTTTAGCCTGCGTGAAGTGATGATGGAGGAAATCCATATGAGATAGAACTTCATCGAGTGTGTTCTCCCGGCCTTGGCGTACCGAGATCTGGTGAAACGGTTGTAGAAACGCATGGATGTCTCGGAGCTCGTTCCAGTCGTTGTGGTCCAGTGCATCTTTCTCGATCTTGGCATGATTTTCTTGAATCCAATCCATGAACTTTGCCCGCCTCTCAATTGCCACGTCAATAAGACGAAACCATGAATTCCAGCGTGTATCATTGTCCCTCGGCAAGGCCCGGCCAATCTTGGCCTTGAAGTCGTTGCAGATGCTGGTAGAGCTCCTTGAATACATGCACAAGTTGTGGAGCTTCCCCAGAACATTAAACTCCCGCCATTCCTCGGTGGCTTGTGCCTTCGTAAGGACGCCCCCTTCTTCTTTTTCGGATAGCCTGCACAGTCGCTCATACGCCTCATCAATCCCCTCTTGCTCATCCTCCTGAATCTTCTTTGCCTTACTCCGAAAAAGGAAGGCTTGAACGATGAGGTTCATGATGTGGCCACTGCAGCGTAGTCGCCTGGCAACCGGGTCTAAACCATCAATCTCTTTTGCGACATCGTCAAGCATAGTATCGTTAGCATCGTGATTATCCATCGTAAAGTAGCCAATCTTATTGCTGAGGTCGTACTCTTCGACAACCTCCAGGAAAGTCTTGGCTTGCAATTTCCCATTGTGGCTTCCTTTGAACTCGCGCAGTGACAATAACGCTTGAGCGACTTCTCTAGTCTCTGCGTCTACAAAATGGACCACGATTGCCTGATATGCTGCCTTCTGTTCCGATGAGGTCCACATGTCAATGGTGAAGTGGACCATGGAAGAGAGAGAACCATGAAGCTTATTGACGAGGCCTTGTTTGTGTTGAGCGAAAGTCTTTTCGAGAAGCTTCGGTACCGCTTTGCGGCTGCGTAGGAGGACGTCCCGGGCCATATAGTTACAGGAGAGTATAACAGCATGAAACTCGGGGTACTCGATGAATGTGTGGGCTATATTGCGAACGGCAAGAAGCCTGGCGAGGGCTTCCTCGAATGCAGGAATATTAATAGCGTTTGCCAAATATTTTTCCTCGTTGAGGTCTCGATTGGCTTGGCGTTCCTCCTGCCTTCCAAACAAATCCGTGATGGTGCCATGTTGCTGCTTCTTCAGATCCGACCTTTCGGCATGCTCTATAACCCGGATGCCATGAAAGTCCCGTAGGTGCTTGCGGGCTCGGCTCAGGTTCGTCGTTACCGAATTAGGCTTTTTCGTGGAGTCGCAGTGCTTGCAGTACCAAATTTCGTGGTATGAGGTATCACGAGCTTTCTCTCCTCTCTCTTCATAAGGGTCACGCGCCTCGTTCCAAGTGCTTTTGTTTGTACGGCCTTTGGCGCGCTTGCCAGTCCGATCAGAGGGAGAGCGATCCAAAGCGCGCTTCGCGGGAACGGGAGAGTCAAGCGAAGCAGGTCCCAAGAGCTCGTCAGAGGGCTCCGATAACAAGGGAGCGGGCGAAGCTGATGACATATTTGCTGTTGGCAAGTTTCTCGCTGTGTTGAAGGCATTTGGTTTGCGAAATTTTCCTGGTTAAGTACCAAGCTATTTGGGACTCATCGGGCGTATATGAAACATATGAAACCGACTGAAACATATGAAACTGGGAGAGTTACAGTTTCATATGAACCCGGGTCCAGGGACTGTTTCAGTTTCATATGAAACAGTATGAAACAACACACGTGGCTATCCAGCACTGCCCGAGATGGCCCTGGATGCGGTCCCTTAGCTCTAAATATGTCCCGAGATGTGGACGCTTATGGTCAAGATCTCCATTCAACTGACCGTCGAAACCTAGGTCGTTCAGCTGCTCTTCACACCACTCTAGGGTTCCTGGATCAAGGAGATCGTCGATATCAACAGCGTCCACAGCCTGTAGCATCTCATCGAGGCCAGCCATGGCGGAACCCCCGAGCTTGACCGCCCAGTTCTCTACCGCCTCAGTGTTGTAGAGATCCATATGGATACCAGAGACGAGGTGCTCCCGGTTCTTCTGAGGCCTTATACGATGGCCGTTCCACATCTCCGTGAAGTCAGCGACTTCCTGACGGATCATTGGCCCGTACAAGGCATAAACAGCGATTTGATCAGCCTCCCGGTTGGGCTGGAAAAGCCCACTATCGATAAGCTCGTGCGAGAAAGAGATCCAGCGTTGCGTCACACCCTTGAGGAGCTTCTCCCACCAAGACTCGATCCTCTGGTTGTTTGTACTTGGTCCCCAGATGTGACAAGAGCTTAGTCTCTGTCCCTGTCGATGGACTCGCTCGGTCTCGTCTTCGCTCATGTATACGACCTCGGTTTGGTCAAGGTCAGCGAGGATAGCTTGAGCCCCAGCCCACAGAGGAGTCTCGATACCATGGTCTGACCGGGTGAAGAGCGGACGTATCCCTGAGAAGGAGACCGTACGGAGGAACTGCTTGAGGGTACTCAAGGCGGTGACGTTACCCCTACCGACGTATATCCAGATGATGGCCCGCGAGAAGGCGTCGATGCAGGCGTATATATGGAAGCCGAAGCTCTTGAGCTTCTCATACCCATCGAGAGACCACATGAAGTTGGGGCCAGGGACCTTGAAGTTCTGGCGATGCTTCCAGTCAGCAAGGCGCCTCTTCTCTGATTGTCGCTTCCACTGAGGGTTCGTCTGGTACTCCCGGTACAAGGCGTTTTGTCCAACGAGAACACAGGCGCGGATTCGAACGTAGTGGTACAAGTAGCCCCTTCCGAATCCCCTCACGGCAGAAGACCGACGGTCGTCCTGGTCTAGGAACTGTCTCGCTTTGTCGATAGCTTCTTGTCGTTCGGCGGCGTCTCGGTACCGTCTCTTCATCTTGTTTTGTAGGCGGTACTCCTTGACCGTCCGCTCAGAGATCGTGATATCCTTCCTCTGGAGGTCCCGCGCGATGGAGGTGTCGCTGTACCCGTAGAGGAAGAAGTATCGAGAGATCTGGGCTACCAGGTCGTCTGTAGCGACTTGTGAGGCCAAGGTACTTCTCCCGGCAACACCCCACTCACGGCACCTCCTCTTGAGCGTGGTAACCTCGACGTCGAATCCCTCATCGCGGAGATGGGCAGCGATAGTATCCAACGTGAGGCCTCGTTGCCGCTCTTCAAGGATCCTGTCCTTGAGAGGCTCCAGGTCCTTTCTAGGCCGTGGCATCTTGTGTAACGGGCTGAGGGCACAGCGGTAAGCTAAGGGATAACTGGTGAGATGGACAACTCGTTGACGTGATGGAAGCAAACAATAGTCAAGAGACGAGAGCTCAGAAGAGGCGGTGAGGGCCTGCGTATGTCTTGTCACTGGAGCTACGGCCCGCGGACCCGTAAGCTGGACACCGGGCTACTGGATGCCAGGCCCGTGAGATTATTCTCTCCCCAACGCGGTTCTTGGTTTAGTTAAACAGGTAGATACATCAAATAGGCCCCATATGGTCTAATGGTAACGTAGGATTCCGAGTTAATGTCTCGGAGATAGTGGTTCGACTGCCCTTGCATGCGGCTTGAGCCCGTTGATCCAGTTGGACGACAGCTGGGTCAACGTCTCAACCTGATGAATGGGGATGAAACACTACAAGTTACATAGTGCGACACATAAATCATACGGATCTCCATAATAAAACTGGTGTGAATTATGAAATCCTGTGTGGAAAGTATGGGTCTTCATATTCCCACATGGTTTTGCACCTCATGTCCTAATGTGCGACCGTAATGGACATCGGCCAATGAGAGGTTTTTGACATGTAAAATACCTAGAAGTTTCTGACGTCAAAAACTTTGGTCAGATAGGTAAATTACCATTCGGTAATGATGCGAATATACCGCGGAGGTCACATAAAGTGAGGTTGTCATGTAGATGTAGAAAGATGGATGACGAGCTAAGACTACAATTGAGGACGGGAGCATAAGGTCTCCTTTCTCACGTGATGTTACATATAATGCCAGTCTTAAGCACCAGGCCCAAGACTGGTTCTTCACGTATCAGGTAAATTACCTCGACGGAACCCTACGTCCCATAACCAGGCGGTCCCTATTCGAAGCAGTGATTTTCACTTGGACGCTGAAACCTGGAAGGCGAACATGCATGTTCCGACGCAAAATCACCTCTCGTCTCAGCCCGAGAGCCTACAATCGGCCAAAATCAAGCGAGATATGCCTGGGCTGAAGGAACCGGAGATAGACTCACCTGCCGTATGGACCAGTATTACTGAGGACCATGACTTGGTTAAACACCTGCTGGCCTTATATTTCTGCTGGGAGTATCCCACGTTTGCCTCTTTAAGCAAGGAGCATTTCCTCCAAGACTTCCAGAATGGTCATGATCGGTACTGCTCGCCTATACTTACTAACGCCCTTCTTGCGTTGGGCTGTCGCTTTTCAACGCAGCCCATGACTCGAGCCAATCCCAGAGATCCTTACTCCTCCGGCGATCACTTCTTCAAGGAGTCCCAGAGGCTCCTCTCACAGGAAACGGATCACCACTCCCTTACAACGATTCAGGCGCTCGGCATAATGTCTATCAGAGAAGCCAGCTGTGCCCGGAATCCAGAAAGCTTGTACTACGCAGGCCAGAGCACACGGCTGGCTATCGAGATGGGCCTGCACCGTATTAACAACGAAGGAGACGAGGATGAGGTTGCCGTACGGTCGGCCACCTTCTGGGGGGCCTTTTCACTGGATCAGTGAGTTGTTCTACTTCGACGACTAGATTGGATTCCCTGCTAAAGGCGATCTTCTAGCGCGTGGTCCTTGGTTACTGGTTCCTTACCCCAGTTTTCTCAACATCCACATCTTCATCCCAAACCCGCTATTATCGATGACATCGAGACGTCCCTCTGGGTGCCATATACTGACGACGGTGAGTCTCCGCCGAATGTGTTGGTTTTGTGCGTCGCACGCTTTAACGCAACCAAGGTGCTCGCCTGCAGCACTCATGGGAACAGCCAGCTAATGTGCGGTCGGTTTATAAATGTTTCTGCGAACTTAGTGAGCTAGTTCACCAAGCCTTATACGTCCTGCATATGCCTACAAAGCCCCTGACAGCGAGGGACTTATTGAGTCTCTATACTCAATACCTGACTTGGTACGACCAGACCCCAGAGGCTCTTAGGCTCGGCCATAATTTCACCCCGGCTGTGCTGTTCGCCCAGTAAGTTAGCGCGCCAAATGAAGTTTCTTTCATCAATAGCGCTAAGTCTGAGAAGTATGTACTACCATTTCGCTATCCTCCTCCTCTTTAAGCCTTTAATAAAGCTGCGAATTATCGGCTCCGAGTTATCTCCGCGCGAAATCTGCGTACAAGCGGCAGTGGCCATTCAGACACTTCTCAGGCAAGGCTCGAAACCACTACATCCACTCCACTTTTGGACTAAGTAGAGTGGATGTACGATTTATTAGGCAATTACATAGTGGATGTAACACATATTCGACCGGAGTGGAATGGATGTACACGTGGATTTATAAGTGGATTTTTGTAAGTGGATTTTTAAGGCTATTCACAACCTCGTCGACGCCTATTCAGCCTCACTTTCAGAGGTTGACACTAACTCTTCAGCCTCTTGCTGCTGTGATGAATCGTCAACCTCGCTGGCGCTGTCCTCGCCCTCGAATAGCCATTTTGACTCAGCAAGAGCCAGCTCGTCGTCGCTTAGAGTCCCACAGCCGGCATCCAGCTTACTTTCGAGGTGTGACGGTACAAGAGCACGAACGAGGTCGAGTGCGACTTGGGCAAAATGATTGTTTACAAGGAGAGAAAGAGATTCCTAAGGAAAGCTCTGACTTAAGCTAATTACACAATATTCATAAAGTGAGACTATTCATAAAGTATGAAAGTCACATGATCGTTCCCTCACACGAGGTGTGACTTAAGCAATGGATCCAGGTCCTTGATAAGGCCAGCACGGTACCAAGAGCGTAAGACCTGACAAATGGCGATAATCTCAGCATCTAGGTTCGTACGCAACCCCGAGACCATCTTGCCAGCAGCTGAAAATAACCTCTCACACTCGGCTGACATCGGCTGGATCGTCAGGAAGTCCAATGCCATCCTGGATAACCGAGGATATCTGCCTTGCTTAGTGATCCAGTAACCAATTGGATCACGAACGTTGACGTCGCTGGCGTCACGATCCGTCTGCCACGCTTGGTACTCGTCACCAACAATAGCTGCTGCGTAGGCTGGTATTGAGCTTGGCAGACGACTGTTCTTCTCGAAGGGATTGAAAAACCGAGGTCTTTTTGCTGGTGGCTCGTCGTCGCCTCTGCTGCTGCTGGTTCTAACCTCGAGATGAGCGTAATCGGACAGCCAGACGTCGGCAACCATCTCTTTTGCCTTTTCAACCCAGCTAGGCTTATGAGCCCACGTTTCATCAAACCAGTCCCAACGATAAGCTGGATGGAGCGCCATAGCCGTATAGTAGATGGGCGTCTCGTCCAGCCGCCGATAATATTTATCCAGCTTATCCCAAGCAAGGTTGATTCCGATGCGGAAGTGCTCTGGATCAGGAAAATCGGCAGCAAGTTGCTTATATTCTTCCAGTGTGTTAAGCAGCAACTCATAGCCAAGCACCACGTCCCAGATATTGCCATAGGAGCCAGTCCAGCCTTGCTTACGCCTGCGGATGTGTCCATCACCCTCAAGCGTCTTTACCACGGTCTCAAAAACAGTCAGAATAGCCTCCAAATGGTAAAGAACCTCCCAGTCTTTGTCCGTTAGCTGATTCTCGTCTCGGAGGATGCGTGGTTTTTTCGCCAACTTGGCTTGTGTCACTTGGCCAGTCTTTTTAGACCGATTTTCGTCCTCCCATTGCGCCTTATACTTGATCAGTAGGAGTTCGATAGAGGTTTTCAACCGTAGAGCCCTGCGGATCATGTAGAGTTGCGACAGCCAACGCGTGTCGTTGTCGATAATTAGCTTGAGTGGTTTCTTCGATCGGAGTTTAAGGGTGGTGGCGCGATTAATTTCGTCCTGTTAGATATACCGAGTTAATATGAGACGAATAGGATTTAGTTAAACCGCTTACCCTCTGGACCTCCTTGAACAAGTAAATCAGCCGGTGGCTAATACGCACATCAACTACGATATTGTGTAACTTGCCAACTGGTCCTTTTTTGCGCCATTGAGCGTATTCAGTATCAGATAACGCTTCTGCGCCTGACAATTGCTTCTCGAACGCATCGGCGTTTTTGCCAAATAAGAGCGCCTTGGCTGACAAGTTAATTGTGTGGCCAATACAGCGTCCTCGGCGCAGTCGGCCATCGAACCCAAGTTCAGCACCAATGACCTCCATGGCAGTATCGTTGTTTTCTGCATTGTCGAGCGTGAAATAGCCAACCTTCTCTGGACCCACGCCAAGAGTGTGTAGGACGTCGAGAACCTCCCCACCGATCGTTGAGCCGAAGTGACGATGAGCCTCTGGAACTCCAATCATGATTTTGCATGGCCGATTCTTCTCGTCTCTTGAAAAAACAAGCAATACCGTAGAGGGCAAGCTTATTTCGAGACGTCCAGCCATCAAATGAAATATGAAGGGCTCCAGGGGAGTTCCTCAACACCTCGATAACCGTCTGCTTGTGGCGGTTATACTCTTGAATGATCTTATATCGGACAGCCGTGGCAGTCAAGTTGGCGTGTTGGATGGAAACGGAGGGACTCAAATAGTCGAAGATTTCTCGGAGGATGGGGTTCTCGGCGAAGGAAAATGACTGGTTGCTACTGACGATTAACTCGACTAGCATACGCTGAAAATGTTGCTTATCAAAGCGTGAGATGAAGCTATTCGCGATATTCTGTTCCGTCGGCTTGTTGACGTCCAGTTTCAAAACAGAGGCAATAGTCGGCTGGTTCGATTTCAGTGCGCCTTCGGATTTGAGCTGTGCTGTGCTCTTTTTCTCTCCCTCTGGTGCTGGTGTTTTGTGCTCACGCCATAAATGATTTGCCGCGTTCTGGAGACCTGAAGAGGTAAAACTCGCGATAATGGGACGATTTCCGAGGATACAGTCCTTGCAAGCCCATTTGCGTAAGCCATGACGTTGAATATCATAGCCAAAGTCCCACAGCCAAGAGCTAGTATCACGAGCGCGTTCTGACCAATTCCAGCCTCTGAAATGGCGAAAAAGACGGTCTTCGAGCTGCTGCTGTTGGCCTGGTTGGCCTGGCTGGTTGGCTGACATCAATTTTTTTTGGGGCAAAAACAAAGCAGGAAATCTGTAGAAAACGCACTCAATAGGGGTAGTTTCTCGTCTACTATTATTAGATTAGCTGTAGGGGTGATCGACCTCGGCTAACTTGGGTCCAGGTACCTCAATTTAATAGGCAGTCATATACAAAAATAAGTACTATGAACCATACAGGGTCGGGGAATATCCCACTGTACCTAAATCCACCTAAATCCACTCCATTACATCCACTTTCGTGTCCAAGTGTAGTGGATTATTACGTAATCTGAGCGCCGACAAGTGGATGTAATAGAGATGGGCCACTTATATGTGGTCCACGTGGATTTACAGTGTAGTGGGTTCGAGCCTTGGTCAATGATCATCTTTCTAGTAGAGAAATACTGCTTTTCAGAGGATGGTCGCCAGCGGGTTCCCCAGTCACGTTCAAGGCTATCTACAGAGGGCATTCCGCCTAGGCCGTGGCGCCACAAACGTAGCAGATCCTGAACCGTCTTAACAGCTCGCGGGAGCTTATAGCTCGGGGGCTGAGATCTCTCTGCAACTGACTGACTGACTTCCCCATTTCCCTGACCCTGCTTTGGCGCAGGCGCAGTTTGTGTGGGAGGAGTAGTATGAACGGGTCGGGCCAAGGGCGTGGGAGTAGTTTCCCGGGATACACGGCGCCTCTGCTGACGTGGTTCATGGCCGGCGTGCACCTCCCATTGCAAGGTAGCCTTAGACCTTCCAGGGGTCCACGTGACTGTAAAGGAACCGCCAGTCAGGTCGTCCATCTTGGTGACTAGGATCTGACTAGCTGCCATCAGCTCAGTGTACCTGTGTTGAGCTAGTTGCTCAGCCGCCAATTGCTGGGCGGCTACGGTTCGAAGTTGAGCTGCGACTACCGGGACTGCTTTCTGAATGGCCGTGACGTGTGATACCTCCTGCGCACGTTTGCAAGCGTCCTTGATTTGGACCGCGAACGCTGCGAATTCCGAACAGCGAAAGACCGGCTCTTCGAAGATGGGGTGGAAAGGGTAGTGCTCGCGTAGGAAAACCGCGTCCTGCAGGACCACTTCTCGTAGCCACTCCAGTAGTTCCAGAAAAGCACCGGCAGCCATATTGGGTTCAACGCCGAGCTTTACGGCTTCCTTCGAACCAGGGTCATCGTGTGCTGCCTTCCACTTATCTAGTTCAGGCCAGACCTGAGCTAATAGGGAGGCAGGCGGTCGCACAGTAGCACGTGGCACAAAGTAGGTTCCTGACCACTCTGGGTCAAAGTCGGCCACTGCCCGCATAAACTCGAACGGTAGGGAGGTAAGGTAACAGCCAGTCATCTGATCCCCGTTATTCCACCTGCCCGCCCGGCGAATCTGTGAGCAGTTAGTTAGAGTAGGTGTAAAAGTAGATAGGATCGTGTAATAGGCAGGGGGCTGTGTAAGCGTGGCCACTTTACTATGGCTGAATATGCAATTTTGGCTGACTTTAGCCGAATTTGCGATTCCTCCATACAAATTTCCACAGTTCAGATATACCCAGTGCTATACTGACATCCGCTATACCTAGTTGCACTACGTACCTGACCTTCGGCCACGCCTGCAATATCTGCATTCTGCGTGCCGGCTACCCGAGGCGCGTGGCTGACTTTGCTGACCTTGATACCTGCCTTCTCATAGAAGCGGGAGGTCCAGTCACGAGCAGTCTGATACGAGAGGGGAGCTATATAATAGTCAGGAAGTGTTGGGGACGGAGGGCGAAGTTACGCGGTGGCACAACACAACACTAACCTTTTGGCTCCTTCGCTGACCGCCGCAGGACCTTTATCCCGTACCAGTCTTCGCTTTTTCCAAAGACTGGAAATTTCTCAGCCTTTTCCGCCTGCCAACGCCAGAAGAAAAAGAATGCTAAGGCGCCGATAAGACAGGATCTCGGATCTCGGTGGCGGAGGGCAGCGCCGTATTCCATCCGCCCGTGTTGGTTCGTCTTCCCGCCGTTCATCACAACGATCAGCGCCTTCGTAGTAAATCCTTCAGTTTTGAGACCTTCGTTTGGAAGGCCGAGGCAAAAGCAGTCCGCCAGTTCCATCGGGAGCCGGTTACTCGACCGTAGCAACATGTGATTCCCGAACAGAAAGTCGACCTGGGTCCGTAAGGCGCTGCCGATAGATATCCGATCTTGTTCAGCCCAGGCTACGGCGGTGTGGTCTGGTATCTGCGCCGGCGAGTATACATCTCTTAAGGTCCCCACGCCTCTATCGGTATACTCTTTTCGCTTCTTAGACCACGTAGTGGCTAGGATACTGCGCTTGAGAGCTTTCAACGCCACGCCTTGTGGCCGCGGCGCAGGGTTGATCCCCCTAGTTTTCTGCTCATCGTAGAGCTTTTGGATCGCTGAGACGTACCCACGTACAGAATTATACTGCAGTTTAAGCTGGGACTCGAATATTTCGAAGTCAGAGTCAGAGCTACTGCTACTACTATCATCCTTACCACCAACATAGATGGTGTCCCCTAAAATGGATGTGAATGAGCTGGGGTCCCGGGGGCCAGACTGCTCCACGGCAGTAACTGCTTAGCTTACCTGGTGCATGTTTCCGTCGTTTCGCAGCCTTTTTCGCTTCCTGTTCCTCGAGGTGATGTTTCCTTTCATGGGCAACGCTCTTTCCCTTCCTTGGAGCCCGGGATACTACAGTCTCTTTCATAAAGAGCAGTAGTTTGCCTTCATCGACGAGATCTCCGGGCAGCTGTTGACCAGATGGAATCGGGTCCTGTGGAGGCCATCCTGCAGGTATAGCAGGCCAGTTTTGCTCACACCAGTCCTGCTTATCGTTACTAGGAAAATCCAATGTGAAATAGAGCCTCCTCTGTGTATATAGGTGTTGCAGATGCATCTGCATCTGTCTGCATGTACTAACCTGCCATTCCTTCTGCTTAGGCTTGTAATTCCTCAACGTATTCGGCGGCGTGGTACTTTCTAGATCCAGTAGGTAGTGCTCGATAGCCGCCCTAACCCTGGGATCCTTAATTGCGTTCGAATCCGTAGATTCCATTGCGTTGTGGTGGCGGGTTATGGTTGGTCGGTGATGGGGATAATTGATGCTCCTGCCAAAATGATGGTGATCTGTCCAAAAATGAAGGCCCTGCGCCGCCTTTGGTGGCCACGGACCCTCAATTTCGGCCTGAAACGCCGGTCATCCGAGCGAATCCCTATTGAATTCTGAAGGACCGGGCCTTCAGATTTGAACAGGGATTCGTATGGGGGCCGTGCGGTCATTCGGCGACCGGACGACCGTCGTCGGGCGCGAAGACCTGTGACACCATGCTTTTGCGTATAGAGTTCTGGACAACAGATACTGGGGAGTGAATCAAGAGATCTGGGATTGGCACTGGTGCTGGAAGCAATGACAACGGGCAGAGACGAGGCGAAAACTACGGGCGAGACGGGAGGATCATAGAGTCTGGCGAGAGTCCAATGACTGCGACACAAGCGCGGAAACAAATCCGAATATCAGCGGTAGGTGGGTACTGCATGGTAGGCCCCAAGTCGACCACTTTATCGTTAGCCGTCGGGGTTGGTCCTTCCTCCGCTTGGAACGTGGCCGCGAAAGCTCCTCCTTGGCACTGGGTATCCAATTTGAACGTTCGGTAATGTCGTTCGAATTGGTTTCTGATATGCCATCAAGGAGAGACTTTTCCCCGTCCTTCGCCTTTCTGGCTGCCTTGGCCTCCATCTCATTGAACTAATATGTGACGAAGTCGGGAGAGATTTCTCGAATGGCCTGCAAAGAGGCTACAGTTCCTCTGAGTCCTCTACCCTCCGGAAGGCCAATTAGGGTGGCCTGCTGAACCACTCGCTGGCATTGGGTCACCTAGTGTCCGACCTTCGTCTTCTTGACATTTCGGCGAAGCTGATCGAGTTGATCTAGTAGATCCATCTCTTTTGCAAGTTGCAACACCTGCGTCCTTGGAAATTTCGTGTCCGTGTGAACTCGGTCGGCTCATGCCACTTCGCTTTGCTGTTGACGACGTGGTCGCGATTCGCCCCGGTGACGTAAGAGCGCTACGGCGTCAAGGGCGCCGCGAAGCTGCTCCGCCAAGCTGCTTGTTCGCGGGTCAACCGCCCGGAGATATAGTCTGCCTGGACACCCTACATCGTTCGCCCTTGGACTCCACGCCGGCATACATCCGCGCCTAAACGACAGGACCTGAACTGCTGATCATGTGATACCATCGGAATGGATTGTCCGGATCTCTTTCAATCTATGGCCCATTTCTACCGCTCACGCTTTTGTTGCTCTGATTTCCAAGTCTCCCAAGTCGCAGGAATGCCCCGTGCTGTTCGTCCATCGCCAGTCCTGAGGCCGATTCTGTCAGGTTCTTGTTAGTAATGGATGTTCTTGCTTTTAGTCGGTGTGTTTGCTGACGATGTCCCCGAGCGGTGGCACGTCTTCTGGTGAACTTTCATCCTGCGCGTGGCGACGATCCTGAGGCACAAGCAGCTATCCCGCTCTCCACTCTTGGAAGTACACTAAAGATCGTGCTAGGATCGCCGTCGTAGATGTGGTCTGTCATCGTCTCCCCCATTCCTCTCATCTCCATGTCCCGGCCATCCTGTCCCGCATCGCGTGAAACCATGCCTGTATCCTTAATCGACACATCGGCGTTGGTGCAGCAGTGTGAAAAGCCACCGGTGGGAGTGCTGTCCAGGTGATGGCAGTTGCAGGCGCGTATCCGAGTGAAGGCGAGTAATTTGTTGAGGATAACAAATTCTATCTTCAGTTTAATGCTGTACACAAAGGGCTTGTACGTCGTCTGGACCGGGAAGTTATTAGCGAACTCGGTCGCCATGAGACTGCTGTCTAGGATTACGACGATGATGAACAGGACGACGAGGTGCCGGATTATGTTCTGCCCTTCCGCCCCTTTAACAGCCATGATGGGTCTAAGGCTGTGTGCCGCCTCGTATATGTATAGACCGGAGATAATGCCTTCCTGGACGGTGAAGCCGGCAAGCTGGACTTTTCCGTAGATATCGAAAGCATTGATGAACGGCTCTGGGTGTCCGGAGTTACTGCCGAAAAAGAGGACCGATACAGGTATCTGTAGGATGCAGAAGGTGGTGATTATCATGACTAGGATCCATCTAATCTTCCTGACGTCGCATACCACCAGATGCAGGCGCGAGTACAACACTACGGATTGCCCCGTCACCATGGCCCACCTGCCGATGATCAAGATGACGCACATCGGAAGATTTGGCGCGAGCGCAAAATATCGTAAAAGGACGGCGATGGCGTGGACTGGTATCCCAATGGTGGCAACCAGCATGCTCCAGAAGTACAGTCCGCTTCGATGTTTGAACATGCTGAAGATCCAGACGAGAAGCTCGATGGTGTTGTATATGGCTATGGCAAAGAAGCCCGCAATCGCCATGGCCATCGGTAATGAAACCGAGTCCCCAGACATGGTTGCGAGTGTCTCGAATGGATGGATGTCGTCAAAAGCGGATCCGGGGCTTGATACAATCCACCACGGGATCGTTGGGAAAACTGGAGAAGCAGGCAGTGCAACGCCTGCCGGTGGAATCGGACAGTCTCAGTCTGGAGAATTAGAGCGCCACATTGAATGATGAGCGAAGAGAACGGCCGAACGGAAATCGACTGCAACAAAACTGGCCATTTCCAGCGAGATAGAGAGCCCGACAGGAGGACGCCACGACACTTGATCAGGTCTGATCACGCGGTTCCCGAACGCAACTACTTTTCATTAGCTTGAAAAAAGGCTTTGGTGGCGTCCTGAGCTCATTCAGCATCAGCCAACAACATGCCTGCCAGAAAGCCACGCCGGTCTCCCTTGGCCGTGCCGCTGGACGCCACAAGCATCCCGCAAGTCAGTCACGTCTCCTGATAGGACAACGATTGAAGCCAATGGCGGAACGTTTCGGTTATGACATCCATGTAGTCACGTGGCACTGCGTGTAGGCATAAAGAGTAGGATTGAAGTGCTCGAACCCAGGTTGCCGAACATCCGCTGACTGGGCAGGTTCTGCAAAATATCCTTGGCGGACCTCAAAGAGTTCATAGATTACATCGAACAGCGTCATCCGGGCCTGAGGGAGGAGCTCAGCCCTGTCGTACATCCTACCAAGACTCCTCACGTGGGGCGCGCCGGGGCAATTTCGAGATGGAAAAAATCGCGGTCGCGGACGTGGAAAAGCACCTGGAACATCCCTTTGAGCGACTGTTCCCATTGCACGCCGGGATCCAGGATCTTGGAAACCAGACCGGGCCCTCCCTAACATTGGTAAATGGCCCCAACAACTGGTCCCTTCTACGGAAGGCTATATCTTACACTGGGTCAAAACCCGTTTTCCATCGATTTTAGTCTATACAGGGACCCCACCCTACACCCCATGTCCCCACCCCCAGTCCCCACCCCACCCCGGTATATAGATTAATTCACATCGAAACCTAAGTTACCTTGATACCTGAAACGGAACAAATTTGAGTGGGCGGCCCGGCCGAGGGCGAACGGCCACGTAATTCCTCGTCCACTCCCAAGCAGTGTCGTCCGCGCACATTCATCCTTTCAACACCATGTACTAAATCTATTACCCTTCGTTATGGCCCCAACACTCGTATACTGCCCAGCCCGGGTCCGTACTCAACATACCTCGATCTTACGGGACAACCCCTCTTGGGTCTCCTGTCCGTATTGTGGTAGCCCCCTAGCCGATAAGCCCTCTGACGCTGCCTCCGACGATGACCTCGAAGAGGTAGACTTCCAGAGCCTACCCGACCGCACCCGAAAGGCCTTTTCAGCGACCGAACGCCCCCAACCAGGACTGTACGCCTCAAACACCGAGTCGCAAGCGGCACACCCTCATCGAGCCGGCGCAACCAATTTCTCATCTGCTCTTCGAGAGGCGGATAAAGCTCGTCAGGCCAGCATTCGGAACGACAAGACTAAGGCCGAACGGAGCAGTACGGAGCTTATACAGCCCCGTAAGATCGGAATATCGTTGTACTTGTACGCTGGGAATTACTGTACGGCCGAGTCTGGTGGCATCGAGACCCTTGAGTGGTTTGATGTCATGGCCGTACATAGGTTTCCAATGGCCGTACAGTTCAATACGGCCCTGGAAGCAGATACACACCAGCAGTTGATGTCCGCCCTTATTAAACGGTTCTTTTCGAACTCAGGAGAGTGGGCAAAACTGGCTGAACGGGAGTGGACGGCTATTCCCATCGATGGGAAGCCAGCAAGCCTGAACTTGAACGTTCGATTCTGTGAGGCAGCGTACGAGTCTACTCAGCTCTGGACATTCCTGCGGCAGACGGGACTTCTTCCTCGGTCGGAAATCCGCCTGCACCTACGCACCGGCGTCTCGGCCAACCAACCAGAACGGGACGAAAAGGTTAGTACGAAGGGTAAAAGGCCCGTATTGGCCTATCCACAAGGACGCAAGCGCAATACGTCCGAGGCCCCAGCTAGTACTACAGTCAAGGCCGAGAAACGCTCTACTTCGACAGTCAAACGAATCAAGACAGAACCGAGTGGGCCAGTACGGAAGAACGACAGAAAGGCGTCTGTCAAGACCGAGGCCACTAAGTCTACCCAGAAGGAGCCAGTCAAGGCAGAGGTAGACATAATCGTTCAGGAGATAATAGTTGCGGATGAGCCTGTACGGTATGGATCTGAAAAAGGTAGTACTGACGACGATTGCGAAGACGCTTTTAGGGATAGCCTCTCGCAGTCCGACCCCTTCGCAGTATTTAAAGGTACACGTTCACACGCGAAAGTTTCTGAACGGGCCTCTTTGGAGTAGAAGATCTTCCCTATAGTTAGTCTCAAGCTGATCCTGTTTCTGAATTTATATCCCATTCGTTCTCGGAACCGTCCGTTCTTCCACGTACATGCCCGTCCAGGTCAAATCCTCGCATCCTCAACGTATCCTCTAAATGTTGGATACCTCCGGTTGGCGGCTCCTGGAGCTGTAATTTAGGGTTGACTCCGGATTTGTAGTGGTCTTCGAGACTTTCCCGTAGGTAAACGTATGAGCGATAAAGCGGGATCTCGATACCATTCACACGGCGCTGTTCGCTCCCTTCCCTGATCGAACGGCTGAGTACGGACGTGCAGAGCGCTAATACCTCGGCAGAGAGATACGAGGATAGATCGAATGATCTGTAACCAAGAAGTTCCTCCATCTCCTCTAGTACGGCCGGGATAATTGGCTCCCTGTAATCCTCCGTACGGGACTGTTCAGGGTGGTGATAGAGGATGTACGGGACCCCAGGAACGACGTGAGGTCGGTTGGACTGTTTGCGGATGTAATGATTGTTCCATACCCGTACGAAGCTGCGCAGATCCGTATCTAAAGGTTCCATATATATATATAGAAGGGCAATCTGGTCGTAGATCTGACTTGGTTCGAAAAGCCCGATTGTGTGTAGGGTCCCGAAGACAGTCTGCACGTATTAGTTAGTAACGGGGCGTTTGGGGACGCTCGAAGGCGCTCGAGAGTATCCTTACCCGCCAAAACTGCGAACGGCCTTTACAAAGACGATTCCACCAGCTCTCGATCTTGACGTTATGGATGCTCTTGCCGTACACAAAGCAGTCCTTAAACTGAATTGGTACAGCCTCGCCCGTAAGTGGCTGTACCCGTTCGCGTCCGGTCTGACTTGAGTGGTACCAATGGAGGCCAGCAACAACCGGGGTTTCCTTCCCACGATCAGCCCGTATAATCCGAGGCGTAAAGCCAAGTTCGCGAACGACCGAGAGATATTGGAGCCCAACGCCGATGGACGTGTGCGTACTAAAGCCGACGAAAAACCAAGGGATATATCTCGAGTACGCGTCAATCCCCGCGTAGACCTCAAAGCCGTATGGCTTTAATTTATCGTACGCATCGATAGACCAGATGAAATTTGGCCCAGGGCAGGTCCAGCCCGTACGGCGCCGTCTGAACTCGTCCAGCCGGTCTCGGAAGCGTCGTTGGTGGACCTCTTTATAGGCAGAGTAGAGGACATCTCGGCTCGTGGACAATCCTTGTTGGCGCAGCTCCGTTCGGAGGTATTCGCGCCCGTACCCTGCTAAACGGCGCGTTGGGTCGACCGCTTGGGCGATACAATCAACGGCCTGTTCTCGCAAGGTAATATTTTCCTCTGGAGTATGCCGCTTGCGAAGGCCCATCTCTTGACGTAGCCGTATCAGGCCTCTTTGGGTAATAGAAAACCCCTCGGATTGTAGTACTTGGACTAGCCGTTCGTCCGTAAGGTAGTGTTCGAAGAAGTGGAAGCGTAAACGGTCCCGGAGGGCGTCAGTCACTTCCGTACGGCCCTCGCGTTGGAAGCCCCAGAGTCGAAGAAAACGCTTCAAGATAGTTTCAGAAACAGAGACACTCAGGTCCGTCCGGAGCCATTCGCATATGGCCGCGTTCGTCCAGCGTAGTTGCCATTTCACGCGGATTTGTTCTCGGTAGGGCTCAATATCGATCTTTTGTCGCGGCATTAGATCGGCGTTCGCGGTGTCGTTCGACGTCGCTCGGGGTCGCTATGAGGCCTTTAGAGGCGTTCGGGGGTATACGGAAGATATTTCGATAAATTAATAATTAGTTAGAAGTCAAGAATTAAGGAAGGGAAAAGTAGAGAGCATGAAGTCTATTTCTAGCCCGTACGAGCGCGAACCCACCCGGACGGAGCCGGACTATCTAGAAGACCGAAAGACTAAAACGGACATGAGCAGGAGCTTACGCTCCTGAACAGGCTCGTTCGTCCAGCCCAAAAAAAAAAACCGAAAATGCCCAAGTCTAAGCAAATGGCGCCGTACGAATGCTCACCTAAACTGAGCGCACCCGTATAGACAAGAACGGGATGTTACAAACCCTTTTCGAAAAGTGATGCCGACCGACAAATGCGAAGCCAAACGGCGGGCCGTTCGCTGGTATACTGTCCTGAACGCCAACGAAGACAACTTAATCAGAATCAGAATCAGAATCAGAGTCGTCCAGAAAAAGTTAGCCTTCCGTTTAGAGCTATATAGGCCTGTACACGCCCGTATAGGGATAGACGGGGATGTACATACTAGTCTCCTCGTCAAGATCGTCGGCGACCTGGTAGAAGACGTCCGCGAGCCTACGGAGGTGCTTGGGGGGGACCTTACGGATGACGTCGAGAATGTCATCGTCATCGTCTAGGGCCCGACGCTTACGGCCGCGGCCGGCTGTGGCCTTACGGCTCCGCTTCGTACCCTTAGGCTTAGCATCTCCATCCTTGGCTAACAACATGTCAGAACGGGGGAGAGCGGGCGAGAGCGGGGACAAACGGGGGCGTACATACCATAGAGAGTGCAGCGCTTGGCCGCGGAGTTGTAGCGACAGTTCGCACAGGCGCCGTTGATCTGAACGCAGCAGTCAAACGGGCCTAGGCCCCTCTGGCAAGGGCCGCACGCGTCCGTTCCGGACCGCAAGTTGCCGTACAGATGGTGGAAGGCCGCGTCACAATTGGCACCCCGCCGAAGGTTGAGAGTGCTGAAAAAAACCGCTCCGTCCGCGCCCGGATGGGTACGGACGCCCATGATGCGCTTGATCTGACATGAGCGTGAGCGTCTGTTATCATATGATGCTGTACGGCTACGGACGGAAGCGGAAGACAAACCTTGACGTAGTTCTGGGCGAGCGTACGAACGGCCGCGGAAACATTCTTGGAGACGTCTGGCGAACGGGTCAGAGGCGGGCGTGAGCGGGCAAAGTAGGCAAGAACGGGAGCGTACGCTTGAGGGCCCAGGCGGTCAAATGCTCGCCAACGGTCTCATCCGGCTGGCCCTGCTCAAGCTCCGTGTTCGGGAGCCGATGACCATGAACGCGAGTGTCCGGGGGCTTCCAGCTTGGATGGCTGGGGGGAAGCCAGGGTTGGAAGTCGGACAGCTCGGAGCAGGCGCGTTCGCTCTCAGGACCGCTCGGGGCTGGATTGGCGAGATCAAAAGCGTTTGGGGCCGGATTGGCAAGATCAGAAACGTTCGACGCCGGACCGGTTCCGGACGTGCCCTTTACACCCATTCCACCCTTACCAGATCCACGGGCCATCGTCGTTGGAGGTGTTCGGTCGTGTTTGGGAGCGGAGCCCTACGGAAGGTTATACGAAAATGGCTATCGATAAACCGGGGCTGTACGCAAAATGTTAGTATGTGCGTGGCGCCGAACGGGTGCGTGAAAAGACGGGTAAAATGCGAATGAAGTTGAGATCGAGGCCGGAAGAAACCGTGTGGAACCGTACGGGACCGTACGCTATGTGAATTTCATGGGGAAGGTGGGGCAAACAACAATTTTTGGGCAACTGCGGAAACTGCTGAAGGCCAGAAAGGCAAGAACCAGTCACAATTGAGCGCCTGCACGGAAGCGATCGCGGTAGTCCATTTCTGGACAGTTCTGAACGCGAAAAGGACACTGCTTATTCTCCCGATCGGCTAGCGTATGCAGCAAGAGGGTATTATGCGGGCACGGGGTGGAAATGCAGTGGTCGGGGTTATAAGGGGCTGGAAAGCCCGGGATATAGTAGAAGACCCATAGTTCCTGAAATTTCAAGTGATTCTATTGGCTTCTGTCTAATTGGGACTAGCGGCTTCCATCTAGCCAGTGATTGCCAGTGCCCGCGGCTGCCGTGGACCTATCCAAAAAATCGTTTTGACCCAGTGTAAGATATAGCCTTCCGTACTCACCGCTACATTTGGCTGTTGCTCAAGCGCCACCGAAGGTCTGACACCCATGTGTCCCCGCCACGACTTGATCAGCTGCCTGCAATTGGGCACCTATCTGGCGTGTGCTCATATCCGCCCTGCTCGTAAGACTCGACCCCTACGACGGGGCTGTTGTGGCTGCAGCCGGTCAAACAAGCCGTCAATGGGGTCCTCGACAAGGGTTTCCATCAAAACTGAAAACGGCAATGGATCGACGCAGTTTTCTCTTTCCCCGGACAGGAGATAAACTAGATCATCCCACAGGGTCCCTGGTTGTTCCGCTCCGCGTCGAAGAGACGGCTTGGGAGCTTTGGAAGCTGGCTAAAGGGTACTCGAGCGATGCTACGAATGTGAGAGCAATAATTCCCAAACTAAGGCCGTTTCTAGCTTTTGTCTTGGAGTAGAAACAATATCATTAGCAAATCCGCCGCTAGTGCGACTGCATATCTGGCAAACAAATAATGTTATTGCGTTCATTTGTGAAGAGTGCAAATCCCACATCTAGCTGGTTATCAGCGCTCGTACATACTCGCATCAATGCCGACGGATTTACAGGCGGCAAAATAATCCTCCTTGCTCATCCAAAGTAGACTTCTTGACTCCATGACGGCTTGGTCGGGGGGGGAGCTCTCCACGGCGGCATTGTTGGCGACACGCTCCAGACGACGCGCCCATCGCGGCGGGCGGTCGTTCGAGGGGACGACGCAGGGGATGTTGGCGCGGCGGCAGTTTGAGTAGGGCGAGAGCTTGTCGCAGCGGACCTTGCGGCTGCGGCAGACGACGCAGCTGCGGAGCTTGGCTGGGTTCGCGCTCTTTTCGGCCTCGGCGGCCGAGCCGGGCGCGAGATGACTCGGGGCGGACATGATGGGGTCGGCTCGGCCAAGCTACGGGCGATGGAGTGTCCGGGAGGTGCGCGGTGGCTTGGTAGACTACCTCGTCTATCAGTCTTTGGTTGGTCGTGGGCCTTGAATCGAGATTCACCCTGTCCAGCTTCGCGTTGCGAGGTTTGGGTCATGGTGGTGTCATCTCGCGGTAGCAATCCCAAACAGTGGCTACCTCGCTCTGGTCATTTATGACTTCTCACTGTCTACAAAACTAATGATATCTTCACCGCGTTCATATTTAAGTTTTCTAGACCTTGCACATGGCAAATTAGATGTCTAATCAGACTCTCTTCCCTAATTCTACAAGAAAGCGAGGCCTCAAAGTGGTGGCCCGTTATGTACCTGTTTATCTGACCTTTGACTTTATTTTTTAGCACGCTCAGTGCGACAGAATCCCAGTACGAGGCCCGCTATTCGCATGCCTAATAGTCCACGTGAACCCGTATTTGCTCCCTACAACAGCGATACAAATGTTCTCGCTGCTGGGTAGTACCTTGTTGGTATGGCATAGTCGCCCTACCCGGAGCAAAAAAGAGCTGTGTGTGGGCAGCAGCACCTAATTGGTCCGGCATTCACCGGTTGTCTGGAGATGAGACAAACCCCTGTCCGTCCAGATTGTAGCAGCGGGGGACAGGTTCATGTCGATCGCAAGCCACCAACCGTCCTGACTCCTTCCCAATTGACTCTCCTAATTGCGGGATTCGCCGATGTTTGAAAGAAGGCGGCAAGTCTGCTCGCCTCCAGAAGGCGCAAATTTGTTGAGGGAAATATTTTCTTTTGGCTTGAGCGAGTATGTGGTTACATGGCAGGCAGCATACAAAGCGTGGTGATTTTCTTCTCTTTGCAGAAGAGCTCAAAATCTGTCGAGTGGTCATGACCATCGACGGGGAGTAGGCGATCTACGGTTCTGGATCACCTTACGGAATTGCTGAATCATTTCCCGACCCCTCTCGTTCGTCGTCCAACCGTTGTCGGTCGTGGCGATCACCCAATCCTTCGATAGTTTACTGTTTTCGTACCGAGCCGACAGCTGATCCTACCCCAGGACGTCTTTCTGCGCTCGTGACTACCATGCCGGTTGAGACAACCCCCACTATAAAGCCAGTCTCGTCGAAGCTTGGATGTCCGACTCCACGGTCCCATACTTAGTGATTGTATTCTCAACAAGAGAGAACCAGCCACAAATAGCCCCTGGGTCTTCGCATTGGGCCTTCCGGTGGCGATCAACAGTTCTCAGCCGTCAGCCATTAGGGCACTTTCATCCTCCTATTAGCGCCGGCGCCGATCTTCAAGGTGAATGTTTGACGCTAGCGTCTTGGATCGTCAACTTGACGCCATCACCCCTCATTTCACATCTCAGTCACATCATCCAAGTTCCCAGCTCTTCGGCGTTAAAGAATCCTACTGCTCCACCTCTCCACCTCTCCACCTTCACCGAATCAAGCCGGTTCCAGACATGCAAGCCTCGCGGGAGGAGCCAAGATCGCCATGCTCGGTGTGGCTGTCATGTTAATTACCCTTGCTCTCCCCTCACCTCACCTCCTCATAAACCCGGTCTTCTCCACCGCGATTCAACACCCAGCCTCTTTCTCCTCCTCCTTTCCTCTTCCTTTTCTGTTCTTCTCTGCTGTCAATCTTCTAAGAGTCCTCTCTTGTCTTCTGAAGCTCCTGAGAGACCGGACGGGGACGGGAGGAAACAGAGCATAGCGGTTTCAACACAATCCTACTACCACCCCTAGATGTCCGAGGGAGCTCCATCCTTTCCCTTCCAAGCTCCAGCTCCAGCTCTCGCGCACCTCGCTTCTGCAGTTCTTCTCCAGCTGAGGCTCACCGGCCTCATGGGGAACAACAACACTTCTGAGGCGCCTCACAGGCCTCATAAGCTGCCCAAGCCCCAAGTGGGCAATTATCAATCGACAGCCGGTGATCACTCGGTTCCCAAACATGGCCGGTTCTCCACGTCTTACCTCGTTGGTTCGCTGCTGGCTGCTCCGGCAGAGCAGCCCTCGACTGATTCGACGCCAGTTGGCATCAGCGTTGCAGCACCGAGTGAGCAGGTCGAGGTCGCGTTACCGGGCGCCCGTGGTGGTTCCAGACGAGATATAAAACGATTGAGCGGCGTGATTGACCCGAAGCCATCCCAATCCGACCAACGCGTCCGGAGGCCCAGCATCATTGCTCCTGGCTCCAGAGCTAGTGATCAGTCCGTAATAGCCGGTCATGGCCAGGAAAGCTTTCCTAGGCCGCTTACACACGCTGAGAGGTGCGTTCATGGCGAAGGAATGATGGAACAATGAATTAACGTTCTGCTTTAGCATTCAGACTAGTGGAAAGCGGGAGTCTGTCAACTATGACATGAGCTCCAATGAGGTACACCGGTTTCTTGTAAATCAAGAGACTGTACAAGAGCTTAGCAAGGCTCGGTCCCAGAGCTACACCGAAATACGACAAGTAACGAAAAGCACGTGGAAGAGTTCCCATCCTCACCACTCCGCGAGTACCCCGGTCACCAGGACAAACTCGGAAGCGTCGTTGTATATACCGGTGCGTCGACGTTCCATCATCCAAACCCCCGGAGTTGCAACTCGATCCCAGCAGACCACTCAAAGACTATCCTCAAGGTTGAGCTTCCGTAATAGTCTTCCACCAACACCTAGCCAATCCCGACACCATTCAATTGAATCAATTGCAGCAAGACGAATGTCAATGCCACCTGCACAAGTCGCTCTAGAGCCCTGCGAAGCCGAATACAAGCAACTAGGCGGAATGAAGTTTGGATCATTGCGAATCACAAATGGAGCACCAGAATTGACTCCTTCGCCTGGTAACGAGGATGATACAAGCTGCGGCCCAGCCCTGACCACAAGTATAGCCAGTCAGGGTTATTTCGAACTGTCTAAGTCGTCTTCTGCGATAGCCACCGCCGATCCCGACGAGGTGCAAAATGAGGAGGGATTACACACGACATCAAGCAAATCAGTTCTCAAGGTTGTGAACCCAGCTGGAGGAACTGAGACGAGTTGTGATATAAAATCGCCAACGAAAGCGGTCGAGACCCGACTTTCACACGAGCAAGTTGACGACGCAAGGAAACTCAAGTTGAATACTTCACCAATTGAACCGGCTTCACCGACTACTCTCCTTCAGATTACGTCGAAACGTAGCGCAAGCGACGATCAATTGTTGGAAGAGGATGGTACTATTCCAGAGTACTCAGCCGGTGAAGGTTTGGATATCAGGGATGATCCAAATGCAAAGGCGAATTCGGAAAAAATCCGCCTCGAGCTCGAGCACAAGACGGTCAAAACTCTAGCGAGGTCTGACAGTGGATTTGTCTCGAGCCCATCGTCTAAGATGTCGCGAAAAGTATTGTCCAAAGCCGACAGTGGATATAGTCCCAACGTTTCCCTTCGGTCGCTCCGCAGCTTGAAACCCTTGGCCACAGACAAAACCCAGGTATCATCAGAGAAACCGACGTCAGAAGTGCCTGAACGACGAATCTCAGGACACTGCGGACCGACGAGTGCCGGACGCGCCAGGTACACGAGGAAACATGATCGATCCAAGAGCGAACTACCAGCTCCGCCGCCACCTCCGCCAAAAGACGACGTTCCGGCCATTCCAGGTCGTAGATCATCATTGTCCTCGCTAGCTCGAGACACTATTAACCGCATCTCGACGTTGACAACAAGCAAACTAAGCGACTCTAGTTCATCCCGAACTGGAACTATGTCTAACTCAGAGCTAGCCATAGCCAATCCTGCCAAACTAGATCTGCCTACATCAGAAATTAACGGCAATGCGAATCATACAGGAAAGTTGCAACGACTTCTCGGGGGAGAAAGGGCGAAAGGCCCACCCAGAGTCCATGAAGATCCCCCAATTGATCAGTGCATCCCAGCTGTTCCATCCCACGCGCAACGAAGGGCGCGGAAACACAAGAGAAGAGCCTCAACTGCGCCCCATAGACATGCTCCTCGAGCTAAGTTAAGTAAAGAAACCCTGAGGACCATTTTGAGTGTGGGAAGCACTGATATGCTTCAAAACGGAGAAACTAGTCACGCCAATGACACCCAACCACAACCCGCGCATGGCACGTCCAAGTCAGGCACAATACGAAAACGGTCTCTTTATTCAATATCACATTCCTTCGCCCAAGCTACCACCAACTTGCTCCCTTCGAAGAAGTCTGTCTCAAGGAGCAAAAGTGCAACCCGCAAGAACGTTGAAATCGAAGATACGCACCCCAAAACCATCCTGGATCATGAAGCTAGGGCCTCCGGTCTACATAATGTTCAGCGAAGCATGGGAAACAGCACATTTGGCCAAGCCTTTACGGCGATAACAGCAGACCGGAGCTCTTCGTTTCCCATGCGCAGGAAAACGCTTACCAAGATGCATCCCATGGAAAGAAGAAGCAAGAAGCAAATTAGATCTCTTCCTCTCAAGACACAGAAATCTTCACCGAACGTCGCTACCACAGAAGCCTGGCCTCTTAGTCAGTCTATTGCAGAGCTGGCTCATGTCGAGAAAAGCAAGACACCGTCACCAGTTAGTATGCATATCCCGAGTATCAAGAATCTTCGAGTGCCATCGCCGGGTCGATCTCGATCGGCGGCTCCTTCTGAGACCCCCCCGGTACCGCGATCCTCAGTTTCACGGCATAGCAGTCAAGAGAGCATCCACAGCCATCGATCTACGCAAGACTCAAGCCGGCCGTCTCATAGCCCGCTACCACCGATTCTGGACTCTCGACTTTGCTCTGAGCAGTCAAGGGGCCCGCAGGGCCGAGGACAGACGCTATGGCATGCTAGATCTGGCTCTCAACCTCTCAAACAGATGAGCAAACCCCGGAGAGGCTCTGCCCCTGACCAGGGAACAGCGGGTAACCATAGCATCGTCCAACCCGGAACTGCTGTCCCTTATCCAGACCCATACAACGGGCAACGACGACGCCATCGCTCGAGGTCTGATGGACAAAACGCCTCCCCTACCTGGCCACCAAATCATCCATCTCAAACGCAGCTCCAAGAGTTGTGGATTTCGAATCAGCCGCATCGGCAACTCGATCGTTATCCTCCAAACAATTCACAAGGTCATTCGCGTCACGGGAGCGGTAGCTCTGCATATGGCCAGAATCCCCCATTCCGCATCCTCCACAGCTACAACTCCCCAGCTTATCGAGGTGTTCCCTTCTGGGGCTGATATAGCTTTCTTTTGACTTTAGCATCTTTCCTTTGGCCGGCTTTACGTGAGCTGTGTGTGCGGCGGGGCATCGTCGCATACTGCGGCACTAACAGCCCGTGCTAAGAAAAGAATTTTTGAGGGGAAGGTGAGGCTTAAGAAAGGGGAGAGAGGGGGGTTGTATTTTACGCCGGAGGGAGAGCAGAGCTCTCCAGGCCTCCCGAGGCGCATGTGGCGTGCAGAAAACTATCTGTTGCACTATGTACATCGCGTTCAGAGAGGTACAGGGTGGAATGCCCAGAATATCCTGCAAATCAAGCCCAGTGGCAGTTGTGGAGAAAGGGTACCGCGCCCGTTGGCTCCGCCATCTGAGCCCGTGTTCGGTTGTGAGAGTTGTAGTCGCAGCTTTTCGTTGTCCGCAAGTGAGTCCATCAGGTGTCTCGTCGGCGGGTCCTATTTGGTTAGGAAGCCTACTCAAGTATTATGCGTAGAAACGGGCCCCGTTTCCACTTTTGGTCCAATTATATTTTTGGACCTCTACCAGGATTATCATTCTTAGAAACGGGGCCCGTTTCTACTTTTTGCGTGTGCAAGCCGTGGGTCAAGACGGATAAATCGAACGAGAACTGGGACGGGTTTAATGCCGCTTTGAAGAAGGAGGCTGAGAGGTCTACACTTACCTCTTGAAATGGATATGCGTGTTGTCAGATACGTCAGAGGCGAAAGTTGCCACCTATTGCCACCTATTGCCACCTATTGCCACGAGGCTTAGCAATCAGCTTCTAGCTGATTCTATACAGAAGAGAAAGGGTATATAAAGCTTGCCCTAAAACCTCAAGACATAGGGACAGGAGATAAGACACAATTTTTCACCCTAATATTTGACACGTGTAGTTTTAGGGTACCATAGATGATTCCTGTCTTAATCAGACTCGCCATTTGGTTCTTGTATCCTGATGCCACAACGTCGGCGAAGCCTGGATATTCTGCTGCTTCTGTCTGACTAGCTATCAACTGTCTGGCAGGCAAAAAGAGAACCCTCGAGTTGTAGCAGAAGAAATGGCGCCCATCAACAACGCGTCTCGATTATTCGTCGGTCAACACCAAGACTTGATTAATTCGCTCGTTCTGCTTGGGTACTCGTTGAAGTCGTGCTGTATCGTTTACGTTGGATGGTGTTTCTCGACTGGAGACGGCAGGTGTTTCTTCTGGGGTTTGAGGCGAGTGAAGATAAACAACAGTCGCTCAAGGGTTTCGGCATCGATCCAACGGCTCTGGTAGTGACTGACGATGCAAAGTGGCCCTCATATGAAGTCCAAGTCAAAGTGTTGGCCTTCTTGCACGATGCTGTACTTGCCCAAGAACTGAAGACAAACCACGGCATCTAGAGCAAGATCTGAGGGTCGCAACGTTACAAGTTGCCGCTCTGGGAGGTTGTGTCACCAACCAAGTCAAGTCCCGAGCTCACCTCTTCAGAGACTGATCAATGCAATCGGCTGAGAGGAATGTGGGCGTACTGGACGAAAAGCATTTTGATTGCTCTGACTTGTTGAATCCTGGGTCATCTCACGATTCGGGCATTGTCTAGGTAGTCAGGCTGCCTCAAAACAGTGATTCTTTAGCGCGCGGCATGCCCGATGGCATTTCTATCCCATCTGAGGCAAGCCTCTGGGGCTTATTCAATGCCCGCCAACTCTCTCAAGGCTGGACGGCGAACCCGTGGCTCCTGTCATAGGCTGCAGCTAGAGATGCACGTTCGAAATGATCCCCGAGCAGGGTATCCTGTCAAGCCTTTCTAGAGGCTGGATGGTCAAGCCGCAGTTATGCGGGTGAGATCCACATTCAAAGTGATGCCCGAGCCGGGGACTTCTGGGATTGGTGAGATTTTGAAACGGTTGTGGCTTTGCACCCCCTGTCACCATTGTGGTCCCCGCTGATGAAAGTGAGGCCTGGTGCATGCATTGGCTGGGATGTGGCTAATAATCGCCGATTAGCGATAACCTAGCTTGTGCAATGCCTCTGGTTTGTATAGGGACGATGGATGGCCTTGGCGGCAGTTCCTCATCGTATATAGTCTGAAAAGAGAAGCCAAGGTTTGAGCATCATCATCGCCAAGCACACAACTCAATACACATTTCCTTGTCTTGTCTTGTCTTGTCTTCTCTTCAGTGATGGAAAAAAACGTATCAGTTTCAATGGTGTTTCATTGAAACTGAAACCGACCGTCCCATGTTTCAATTGAAACCAGTCAGATATTTGTTTCAAGGTTTCAAACGTTTCAACATAATTCCAGGCTTCCCTGCTGCCTAATTAGTTCAACTGATCTCTGTGGTTGCCTGTGTTGCCTACGCTGCCTACGAAGTGTCTTAGCTGCCTGGCTGTCAATGGTGCGTTTATATTACAGGTCGTGCATTGCTAGATTGAGTAATCCAGTAATAAATAGTCAACTGGCCTCCTCTGTTAATCACACAAATTTGATCACGTCCACCACCGCCAGCCAACCTAGCTCAGTGACGAAGGCTAATATGGCCTCAGACGATGAATTCAGCGTCTCCGAGCTCACGGAGTACACTGAAAATCCCGAATCACACCCAGTACCCCGAAACGAGCGCAAGAGATCAGCTGTAAGGGGGGAGGACGAACCAGCAAAGCGGAAGCGCGGCAACAAAGACCTCTGGGCTCACACGAGGCCTCCTAAAGATGGAGAACCTCTAAGGAACAAGCATAAACACGAGATCTACTATTGTGGCCAGCCACACTGTACGTATGGCGGTACACCGAATTCGAGTCGATTCCGCGCCCATCTGAGCAGCAAGCACAACATCGTCATGAAAGGCGCGCCACCAGGAGCTCAAACGATTGCCAATCAAGCGACCATCAATGATATTTTCGGGAGAGAAGGCGAACGCCAGAGAGAACGAGATATTCAGCAAGAAAAGGCCCTTGTCTCGGCTATTCAACTTCCCGAGTTTAACGAAGCTTGCGCTAGGCTTATTGCCATCCGAAATCTTCCGCATACTCTCCTTGATTGGCCTGAGTTCTGGGCAGTTATCCTCTCCGTTAACTACATGGGAAAGGATATGATTAGAGTATGCCGCAAGGATGTGCCTCAGCTTCTCCGAAGGACTTTCACCCTCCACAAGAAAGCGCTCGCGCAAAAGCTTCAAAGTTCGCTCTCGTGGATCCATTTCTCTATCGATATGTGGACAGCCCCGTCAAAAACCGGCTACCAAGCTATCGTTGCCTCCTGGGTCGATGCAGAATCAATGCAAGCAGAGACCGCTCTCCTTTCCCTCCGCGAATTTAGAGGAACTCACGGCGGCGAGCAGCAAGCTGGGGTATTCCTTGAGGTTGTTGAAGACTATGCAATCCGGTTAGACAGGATTGGTTTCTTTACCCTTGATAACGCGGCATCGAATGATAATATGCTTCGATTTATTGCTGAAGAGATCAACGAGGTACATCCTGCGTTGTTCGTCCCTCGCATCCGCCGGGTTCGTTGTAACGGGCACGTTATCAACCTCGCAGTCCAAGCCTTCCTCTTCCGCGGGAAGAGTCGAGCATCTAGAGCCGATGAGGATGAGGCAATCAAAATGGCTCTTCAGGACACTCAACGCCTCACCGACGAAGAAAACAGCAATAAGAGAGATCAAGCAGATATCACGGACGAATGGCGTCAGATGGGTGCACTTGGCAAGCTCCATAACATCAACGTTTGGTTTCGATCGTCTACACAGCGCTATCAAGAGTTTGTGGCGGCAGCCGGCAGAGCAATCCCGCTGGACAACGACACTCGGTGGAATTCCTGGGCCAAAGAGATTGAAGCGGCCCTCGCAATGAGAAAGGAGATTCGTGGCTGCCTTGATGACCACTATGACGAGCTGAAGGAGGACTACCTTTCCCACGAAGATTGGCAAGAGCTCGAGGACATTTTCTCTTTTTTGCAAGCCTTTCTCTTTGCTACAAAGGACACTGAGGGGAAGGTCAATACTCTGGATGATATGTTGCTCTCAATGGACTATCTAGTTCAGCACTACAAAGAGCAGAAGGAAAAGTGCGCTCTGTCAAATCATCCGCGGCTTGAAGCTCGTGTCCTGGCGTCGTGGTTTAAGTTTGATAAGTACTACAAGCTTACTGATGACACGCCAATCTATGCCGCTGCAGTGTTCAATGCATCGACGAACAAGCCATTTACGCATGTCATCGACGCCCGAGCCCGTGAGGTGCTCAAGCTCGTCAAGAAGTGTGCCCCGCTGAAGCTTGAGGAGAACGACCCCGAGCGCGAAGCCAACACGCCCGAGACGGCTGCGCTCCTGCGCAAGATTGGGGTTATAGGGTCGCCAAGCCCGATTGGCTTCTCTCCGCATGGGAGTCATTCTTCAAGCTACCCGGGCCCATAGAGATCTTCCCCAGCTAACGGATCAGCTTGTTCAGCTTGTTCCTGGTCAGATTCCCAAAACGCCTTTGTGTCCCATACTCGATCGTCATTCTGATCCAGCAACGGGGTAGACCCATCTGTATCCGTCCAGAAGAAAGCACCATGTGTTGGATCCACCTTACGGGTATGCCCCCAGGGGCTGCCATAAGTTTTGCCATCCTCAAGTTTCCAAAGTGGCCGTCCAGTGTAGAACTCCCGTCTGGAGGGGCGGACTGCATAAAGCGACACGTCCATCGGCCGTGACCCTTGGCATCTCCGGAAACCTTGCACTAATAGTCGATATAGGGCATATCGGAGAGGGCTGCCGTGGAAATTTTCGCGAGGAAATATCCAGCAATCAACTTCGCATTTGGCATCTTTGATATCGTGCTTATCTCTAGCTCTAAACTGTAGCATGAGGAACGAGTAGTTGTCGAAACAAAAGATTTGGGGGCAATCGTATTTGTGTGCATACCTGTTCGCGTTAGCTTAGTATATACTACTGGCCAAAGGCACCTTGATATTAAGGAAATGCGTACCCTCTCAATTCTCGAGAAAGGGTGCTTTGTTGGGCGGCCTCAATCTTCCCACTTTGCCATTGGTCCCGTCTCAGAAGACCTCTCTTGAATTCGCCGATTGCAAGAAGCATTCTTTCCTTGCCGTGGGATATCGAGTACGATACATCAACCGTCTGATCCGTGCGAGTCTCGGAAAGAGCCTTCTCGTGAGAAGCCTGGAGGACATTGGGATAACTTGCGAATGCGCTAAGGACAATATTCGATATTTCTGTATGAAACCACTGAATCCCGTCCGCTTCTGAGTCCAGACGCCATTTTCGGTAGTTTGGTGGATACCCAGGTTCGTTCAGCCGGAGGCTCTCATCATCGTACTCGCCCAGGAACGCGTCATCAAAGTTCGCTACAACTGAGTCGGGCCCTTGGACAGAAGTGTGAACTCTGAGTCTCGAAATTGGGGGGTATGATTTCGCCCATGACTTGCTGCTGTCTGACTGCTTGTAGGTATCTTTGACTGGGTTCGTAGGGTGCTGGCTGATAAGTGAAGCCACGGTGGTTGCCATGGCGATTGATGAAGATCCTGATGCGGGGTTGAAGCTAAGGAGATTGAAAAATAAATTAGTGCCAAGCCAAGCAACTAACGTAAGCTACCCAAGTGGGGACGGCTCACATGATCAAAAACCCTTACCCCTAAATTGCTCCTCGCATCAAACAACGCCGTCTTCCAGACAAAGATAGATCATCCATCCACGAGGAGCGACGCCAGCGAGCTGTCATGGATGACTTCGATAAATCGTATAAATTTCCACGCCGCATTAAGGTTTGAACACCCTCTCACACTTGCTTGTTTCTCTAAGCTGACTGGAACTGTCCTGCCTTTACCTAGTTTCGCTTGGGGCATAGCATCGTATCGGCTACCGGCAAAGCGAACGACAGCAAACACCTAAATGTCGTGCATCTATCAATTCTCCGCAGCCCTTTCGAACGCACGCTCATGGTCCTGATCCTACGGCTTCCCATCTTTCTTCAAACACTCATTGCGACAATTTTCCCAGGCCTTTTCCTACCTGACCGCGTGGTGCTCAAGAAGGTCAAGCCGGGCTGGCTTGAGGAATTCGAGAACGAGAAGCTTATATACGAAAGACTCCAAATTCTTCAAGGCCGCGTGATACCCAAGTTTTATGGCGAGGCGCAATTTGAGGGAACTCGCGCTCTCATTCTCTCGGAGGTCGTCGGTATCATGCCGTGGGAGCAAAAGTTGCCGCCTCTTCAGGCTGACGAGTTCAAGGAGCTTGTCGAGGTCGCGTTCCAGGAGCTTAACGCATTCGGCCTAGCTTATGACGATATAAAACTGGATAATATGATTCTCGTACAAGACCGAGTTGTACTCGTGGACTTAGAGTCGGTCTATGAGGTTCCACTAGAACACAGGGAGTATGTGTTCAATTCCGACAGGATACAACTTATGGTTGTATACAAGAGATATTTGGATAATTGTTATGATGATGATTTCTAGATATAACACTTCATGTAGGCACTTATGAACGAAGCAGCAAGACACATTAAGTAGAGGCGGCTTCGTTTCTATTCCTTTTTTAACTTCCATACGATTGGGTTCTGCTCAGGGATTCCTCCTTCCCAATTTTTTCTTCTCGCCCAGAAAACGCACACACATACACACCAAAGGGCCAGCATGTGGTTCGCCAGCCTAGGCACGCTCATCTGCCAAGCATGCGAGCGGCACATGGGCGAGCAGTCCGCAGGGATGACGGGACGTTCAGGTGTAGCACCATCTCTCTCTGGCTGGCTGGCGCCCATTCGGCTCGTTGGGCCGTGAGGGGCAGGCTTTCTATCCATACTCCATACTCCATACAGACCCGTATGGAATATGGAATATGGAATGCACCTCGTATGGAAGCTTATTCCATACGTATGGAATACAAAAAATGACGTCATCTCACACTACCACTATCGTAAAGAATTAGGTTTGGGAGCTCTGCAATTCAGTACCGGTAATTGTACAGTGATCAGGGATTGAATTCCTTACCGCTCCTTTCCACTTCTTTTCATGTCAGTTTTTCACAACGCAATAAAAATACCTTCATCACGGCCTCGCTGGAAATATACAGAAGATGACATGGCTGAGGCTATATTGGATATCACGGATAACGGCCTTTCACAGTTCCAATCAGCTCAGAAGTGGGGAGTGCCACAAAGGACTCTTTCCGACAGACTGAGTGGTCAGTTGGCCGTGAACGAACAAATTCAGCCTGGACAACGTCTATCCAAGCATCAGGAAGACAAATTAGCCTTCTGGATTCTTCGTCAAGAGGCTTTGGGATATGCTCCATCTCACAGTCAAATTCGCGCCTGCATCTTTGCCATGTTGAATCAACAAAGCGAACAACCAACATTAGGACGCAATTGGGTAGCCAGATTCATTCAACGCCGTTCAGAGCTTAAGACTAAGATTGGGAGACGTCAAGAAGCTAATAGATTCGACTCTTTCACGCCCAAGGCGGTTGTCACGACCCAAGCTGAGGGCCGTGGCGAAACCCTTGGACCCACCGTTGAGAACCGAACGGTGCGGGGAGGCTGATGAGTCAGCCTCACGGGCGAATCAGGGAAGGAGCGATGGAGCGACAGGAGCGGTGGGAACGAGGGAGCATCGCTCCTCGCGCTCCATCGCTCCCAGTGAAACCTTAACCTTAAATGGTCGAACGCGCTCTTGTTCGACCTGTTCGACCACGATCAACCAAGCGATCCAGAATAGTATATATAGCTTCACTCATTCCCACTCCCCTACGTCTAGATAGCTCTCCAGTTTTTCAATACAATTTGATTACTCAAGAATATTTCTTGACATTATCAGACGCAGACATCTCAATAATAAATAAATACATAATTTTGACATATTGTTATGTATTTATAATTATGGCCCAATATTGATATCTATTGTTAAGCTTATCAATAATTATTAATATAGTACTGAAGGGTCAGGGATGTCGTCGTCGTCGCCTGCGACACCCATTATCTCGTCGTCTATTGCAACGTAGAGTTTGCGGATCAAGTCATTCTTCACCCAATTGCTCAGGCATTGCAGCTTCTCGATGGTATCGGCCGAGAGTCGTGCCCTGTCCCAGGAAATTGTCCGCCTTGCACAAGAGAATACCCGTTCCGGGTCGTCTGACATCGCCGGTACACTTAGTATGTCAATAGCCATTTGGTGTAAGCGTGGATACTCAATCCTCTGTTCTTCTCGGCACCACCATTCAAGCGGCGTGTTTGTCGTCATATGTCTTGGCGGAGAATTGACGAATTTTTCGAATTCATCCTCGTCGTCAGGTTCATCCAAGACACTCATTGACTGCTTGATACGCTCGTACGGTGTTACTTCCCGTCGCTCGTTACTCAACCGAGCCGTGGAGTCCGACGAGAGTGGTCGGTCCTTGTACTTCGCCCAATGCCGTCGTGCGCCAGCAATGGCGGTCTGTCGCCATTCCTCTGCCCAGTGGCGGTCAAGGTACCTCCGGCGTTTTTCTGGATGGAGCAATAATGCCGTGGCATATATGGGGTTTTTGTCACTCTCTTCATAATACTTCGAGAGAACCCACCAGCCCATGTGAACGGAATTAACCATACGCGCGTTGTGGGCGTATTTGACCTGCTCTAAAATTACTACAAGTCCGGCAATAGATCGCACTGCCCTTCCATGACTTACCTTGGCATTCTCGAACTGCAGGAAGAGAATATCCATGTTCTCTAGCACCTGATCTATTGATGCCCACTCCATTTGCTGCTCCAAGGTCGCCTGGTAAAACGGCTGCAAGAACTCGTGGGTCATTTTGAGTACTTGCCAATCATCGTGCGTGAGGATGTCACCCTCCAGCTCCTCGTGGTATTGGTTGAGGAATATCGACAATGGACCCTCTTGGCTTATAGCCGCATCCAGTAATTTGAACCATGAGTTCCAACGAGTGACATTGTCAATTCCAAGCGCCTTTCCTGCAATGTCATCCCATGCATCGTTGCGCACCGTGGAATTACGGATGAACACCGCAATGTTGTGAAGTTTACCCATTGGGCCGATACTCCGCCAGCCAGCAGTGTCGTTGCGTTTGTTGCGCCTTCCGTGACTCTTTTGGTAAGTATTCGACTGAATCCGGTCGTGCAACGCGTCTGAAACCGTTATATCGTTCGCCTCATCTTGCGCCTGTTCAATTGCGGCCTGCAGAGCGTCCTCGCTAGTTGCAAAAAGAAAGGCTTGAAGGGACAAGTTAATGATGTGGCCGGCACATCGTGTTCGAGAGGATACGGGATCAAATGTAAGCCCGTACTCTTGTGACAGCTCAACAGCAAGTTGGCGGAGACAGGTGTCGTTTTTCGAGTCATTGTCCCCAGTGAAGTACCCGATTCGGGGTGCTAAGTGGTATTTTCGGATAATCTCCATCAAGTGAGGAGTCATTGCCGCGCCAGCGTGAGAGCGGCGGAGGTTTGGTAGCCCTAACAATGCTTTGCGGGGTTTGTAGGCCTCGTCAACCCATTGTGCGTGAACAGCCACATATGCCTTGCGCTGAGGAGAAGACCATACATCCATAGCAATGTGTACGAGGCTCCGGGAATGTTCCAGCCATTTCTTAACGGATTGTTGATGCGCATCGAATGCCCTATCCAAGTCTGCTGCAACCGTGTTACCAGAATCAGTCAGGAACTCTTGAACGGCGGGATTTACCGCGGTTAGAAGTGCCTGATATTCTGGCCACGTTACAAAGTTCAGCGGCAGATGCCTATGTGCGGACAGTAGCATCTGTGCCTCTCGAAAGGCGTCGACGTTGATTACACTCCGCAGAGTGTTCCTTTCATGCTCTCTGACTTGCTGCAGCTGCTTGGCGGTTGTTCTTGCGAAAGCATTTTCGATGGCTAGCTGACGCTTGTTTTGAGAGTTTGAATCCTCTCGAACAAGTATGTGATGAGCCTTTTCGAGGTGATAGCGGGCGTTACCAGATATGTGGGTTGACCAAGATGGATTGCGACAACGCTTGCAGTAGTGGAGTAAATTGCCGCTGATTGCGCGTGGCTCGTCGCCTTGAGCTTCTCGAAAGTGATCCCATGTTGCTATGGCTCTCAGTTTCCTTCTCTTGACCGTATGCTCAGTTGAAGATGCCTCGGGTTCTGATAGTGTGCTGGCAAATTGTGAGGCGCTGTCAGAGGGTAGAACGGAGGAAGAGCTGGATGTGGCGCTGGATTGGGCCAGTGAGGATACGCTGACGTCCATTGTCGTCGTTAGAGATATGTCGCTGGCGTATTTCAAGCTGCGTACTTAACCGACGTGACGATGATACCGAGGCAGCAAACAGCTTCCGCTGCCAGGAGACACAAAGACCGAGAGGCCTGCTAGGCAGCAGCAAAACACGTGCTGGACTGCAATTAACCTGAAACACGCTGGTAAATTGACGCTGGAAAATAATGGGTCATATTATTAATACTTAACAATATATATTTATTGGCGCCGTCCATATTGTTATCGATATGGATAAGCATAACAATAAATATGCCCATAACAATAAATATATATTGATTACTGAGATGTCTGGTCGTGGAGAACTCGGCTTATGAAGCGCTGGCGCAGCGAATCGAATATCCGGAATAGGGATGCCGCTGAGGGACATACCATCCCCCAGTTTTTTGTCAGAGATAGCTGAGCCTCGCGTAAGGTCGCTAGCAGCCTTGCTGGCCTGGAAAATTATATCACGCTTATACTGTTGCAACCTGTGTCTGACTTCTGACTCGGGAATTTCCAGTGGGGATTGGTCAGTTGTTCGGAGACTCATTTGGGAGCCACGTGTGGTGTTGGAGGAAAGGGATCCCGACCATGGTTGTTGTAAGGTCTTCTGACTGCTATTCCGCTGCTCGTAGTTGGAGGGGTAGTATTTGCCTATGGGCAATGGATTATCATAGAATCCTGGTAGAAGATACGAGGTCACAGGGGTATTTGAATGAGACACGGGCAGTTCCTTGTTCGTATTGGACATATACCATTCGCGATAGACGGGTGTAGGCCCAGCGGGAACGCCGAAGGGTTGAGGGCACTCTATTCCATTGTCTGTTTGGTGTTGAAATGGATGTGGATTCTGGACTCGACTGCTGGGACCTTCAGGGAAAATGAAGTAACCTCTGCATGAGTATTAACAAGCAGGCGTTTCATCATTTGCAGGGGGCCTCGCCTTACCCAGGGAGACTTCCTCGCTCCAACAGCGGCTCTGGCGGAGTAGTCGCAGGAGCGGTAATTAAACGTTTGGGCTGGGGCAACTTAATTGCTTTGGGACGACTGCGGCCATTGGTGAGAGGGGTGGCCGTGAGGAGGGCTGCTTTATTATCTTCTATTACAGAAGGAGCACATGAGTGTTAAAGTCCCCACTATAGAGAAGAGTGGCAGGCACGGATAACAAAGGTATCGGTTAGACACAGACAAGATGGAAAGGGAGTGGAAGGCAAAGGGGTGGCTGTTAGGAGGAGGCGGAATAGTCACAAAGCGTTAACCTTACTTTATGCCAGGGGAGATGCAGCGGCCGCCGCTACCTTATGGGATAAAGTAGCAAGAGGGTTCAGAGACCCCTGGAAGGCTGAACTGAGGCGAGATGAAAGAACAAGGGAAGGAGAAGAGAAATGGGAGAGAAACAAAAGCGAGGGCAGGATATGGTGCAGCTGCTATGGTCATATAAACTGCGCACGCACCAGTACTTGTGGCATGTGGGATTTGAAGATTGCCATGGATGACTATGTTATTTCTCAGGATAGAGGAGTTCCTGATAAAAGCAGTCATTTGCCCAATGCAACAGTTCGTTGCTATTAACATAAAGGCAAGCCACTGCGCAAGGCTCAAGCGGGACATCTGCGATGGAAATGCATGGAGACGCTCATGGCTAAAGATGCAATGAACAAGAGTACTCACCTTGGACTTGGATGTATTGACTGCAATATTTGCCTCCGTTGTAGCTCACACCTTGGTCTGGACGGGGTCCGTTTGATAGCGTGGGTGTGTTGCGCCTAGTGACGAGCAGGGCAGAAATGTCGGACCCGGGGCTATAGTTATTTTGAATGGAGGAGGCGACGGACTGGTTGGATGAACCGGACATCGGTCGGCCGGGCATAGCAGGCGGGAGCCATGGCGAGGGATCCGCGGAAGAATTGGGGGAGTGTGCAGAGGTGGCCATGTCGTCGTCATTGGGGTTGAGATTGGGATTGCTAAGGACTCGTTGAGTGGCCCGGCCAGGTCAGCCCACATAACTTTCTTTGGTCCAGCGCCAGCGCTATGGTATGCATGAGTAAAGTAAGCGCAAGCGGAGGAGAGTGGACTGGGCAGTGGGGTGTGGAGGTCAAAAAGAGGTGAGAGAACAGGAGAGGGGTAAGTACATTGCGTGAGGTAAATGATATCTCCCAGATGAGATACGCAAAGATAGGTGCAAGAGGATGTAGGAGGAACAAGTGTTCGTGGATCAGACAGGAAAATGTCCATGGTGACCCGGTGGATCAGGCAGATGATACATTTATTTATCAAGAGGGGATAGTTTTATTTACCTCAGCAAGCTCAGGCCATTTACTGTCACGAGCCCAGATTGTCTGTAGTGTCTGATTGGGTGTATGTCTGTTCATGATTGCGTCCGGTCCCCGCTCTGAGTCCCTGTACATCCTTTATGCTGAAGTAGCTAGAAGGATATTGCTATAAATTACACGCCCAGTTATCCAAAATACACACCGTGACATTTACAGTTCTAAGTATTACGGATATTGTTGGATTGACCCCTTGTTGGACTGACCCTCGGGTGGGGGAATAAGGCCCGGATAAGAGTAACCCTCTGATACATCAATATCCTGTCTTAGTCATAGGGTGTGAGATTGACCTAAAAACCCCTCATAGGGAAAGAGGGGCCGGAGGGAACAAGGAACATCATCAGACATAATATCATCATCTTTGGGCTCCACTGCATTGATCCCTATCATCCTGATCGAATTGTCCGTATCGGATCCAGCACCCCTCGTATGGCGGCATAAACTTCTGATACAAAGATATCCCAGCCTTAGTCAGATGACTAGAAAAACCCCTCTCGAGAAAAGAGGGGACCGGAGGCATCCTTGATCAATACAATACTATGGTACAATCATCATCTTTGGGCTCCACATCGTATTGATCCCTATCAGTCTGATCGAATGTGCATACGCTATCCATCAGATATGGCTCGTACAGTATCTCCCAGACGCCCCACATTCTTCCTTGTCGGCTGCTGTCGGAGCTTTTCGCCCGGCACTAAAGCCCCACACCCAGCTGTACTAATAAAACGTCATCTGGAAACAGACACTGCCGAACACATGATGTGGCCAAATCGCCACCTGCGTACTTAACGGTTCTGATCAATCAAATTATTTCGAAATGATCTAAACCTCGGTGCGAATAATGCAACAGTATTTCGGAATCTCATTACGCAGTTGTGGCAACTGCCAGAATATTCGACAGCTGTCAGGTGGTTTCTCGCGACCACCACCAGGAAAACTCAAGACCCCATATTGGTCAGTGCAAACGTCAGTATTATAACAAAACACGTCGATATATGTTTTCTGCGTGATTCTGTCTGGACTGGGTCTCAGGTTTCTATCACAGACCGGGCTTTACTGAGATTATCAACACATGGAATATCAATGATTTACCTTGCTTTAGTAGTATGATGCTTGCGCTCTTTTACAATAGCAAGATAATAATCCACGAAATCAACCAAATGGTCCAGTTCTCTTACTATCATAAGAATAATGCCCCTTAATTAAACCGATCGAGTGCATTGCCACGACGATTCGGTCGGACCTGCAGTCCGAAGAATTTGGCATCTACATCTAGATGGCGTGCCTCACTTTCATTAAAAGTGGACTTTTACGCGTCGTGATTGGCCTAGCACCCCTATATTCCTTTTTCATTTGAAACAGAACGTTTGATATTAGAGGCCTTACCCATTTTTCATAACAAAGGAGGCAGGGATGTTGGGCAATGAGGGACGACTCGGGCAACACCGGAATGAGGATAACCAACTCAGGAACTGAGGCCATCTCACTGGCATAAACTTCCTTCGAATGCCTCATTGCTTCCTCTGTGATGCCATACCAGTCATCTTCACGGCCACCAGCCTGTCGAATTTGTCAGCCGCATGAGCCATCTGGCAGGGCTACAAACTCCTTCAGGGCCGTACCTCGTCCAGATGCAGCGCCCCTAACCCTGACATAGCTGCCATCCCGTCCCTTTTCAGCTAAATTAGAGTTGCTGGAATCTGGGAGAAAGAAAGGCGGTTCAGCACGGCCGACGAGGCCAGCGCTGACTTCAATTCAAGTAAGTCAAGTTCGGGGGTGTAACTTGATTGCTTAAAATAAAATCGTCCGTGAACTTACTTGACTTGATTTGAATTGATATACTGGAATTGAAAGCGCGAGAGGAAGGACGAGTCGAGGCTGTTGTTCAAGAATGCACCGTGGAATGCGATCAGGGAGAGAGTGAAGGACAAGCTTACACCGCTCCCATGGGACAGCGGAGTTCAGGCACAGACGGACAGGCTGATGGAGGTGGTCCTTGACGCGATCCACGAGCTAGTTCCGCGGGCAAAGCCATCACCGTACGCAAAGAGATGCCTCAGATTTAGTAGGGCGCATACACAAGTATAGGTACCTCGCTTTTTTTTTGCGAATCAACCCTCCATTTCCTAGTCAGACCACCTCCCTACCGGAGGTACGGAGGTCAGGGATGGTCGATTTAGAGCCCCCCAACAGTAGTTGGTATACAATCCATGTTGTCAACTTGACTTATCCTGGTGGGTCTTCTTTTTCAGCTGGAATGTTCGAGTAATCTTGTGCTGGGGGTTAACTCCGCGGGAGGGGTTGGGTGGAGGTGTCATTGGTTTAGCAACGATGGGTGGGGAGGCGCATGTTTGACAAGTGTATGTGAATGGAATTTCCTTTCCATTTCATCCGACATTCGCAAGGTCGAGTTTTAATCCATGCTCACCGTCTCACTGAATTCCTGTTTGATCCATTGGGTTCTCTAACTAGGGACATGTTAGAACGCCGTGGGAGGAAAGAGGAGGATGGGATGTGGAAGAGGAGGAGGTGGGGAGGTAACAGTCTACGTGAGATTTCAGACCGGGGATTGACTGAAAGGCGATTGATGCACACTAGCTCTACACGCCAGCGCCTGGTGCTAAAAAATTCTGCTCTTTAACGCCCGGCGCTCCGCAATATAAAAACATGCCAATAATGCCCACCGTTTCCTCCCTCCCAAGATCCCAAGCCAGTTAACTTCCACTATGTCGTCAGGTCTAGAATGGATGTATGATTCATGCCTCGGTTGTGGCATCCAGACAGATGGAGCAACTTACTGCTCTAAGTCCTGTCAGTTGTCAGAATACGAGAACTCACTCACATCGATTCGATATTCGAGTTCGCCTTCTATGCGGATTACGACGTCTTTCACAACGTCGCCAGCCCAAACGGCCTTGGCCGAGACAGAGAAGGAATTGAGAGCGTACAACTTGTCCTTCGATCATTCGAAGATGCGGAGGAGAACATCGTGTTAATAGGCCAAAGCGTCTCCACACAAATCACTTCCGGCTCAAAACGGGCGGTGATCGGGGTCAAAATATTATTCACATTGACACATGGGACCGTGGCCTACTAATACTACTTACTATATCTCAACGCAACTTCATCAAATAAATAGCTAAAAATGCAGAGAAAAAAGTATTTAAAAGTCACTCAATCGTTCTCTTCACAACTCAAATGCTGCTCAAAATACCTTTTTGTAGGCCGACTGACGCGGTCTGACCGGCTCACGGGGGCCAGATCTTCCTCCGACTCAGAGCTACTCTTCCCATCCACCACAATACAATCAAACTAGCCTTTCTCTTACTGAATAACACGTTGATCAGGCTCGCGATTGGTCTCTGCAAGTAACTCTGCGAGGTTTATAAAACATTCATTCGGATCCTGCCCGATTTTCCTTTTTTTTTTTCCTTCGGTTGCACCGCTTCAAGCTGCGCGCGTAACCGCTCAATCTCGCGGTCCTTCATCGCGAGCTCGATTGCAACCTGGTATAACGCTGCAGCCGCTTTCCAAATTGAGGGCGTTGAAGAAGGAGAGCTGGGTTTAGCAAAGAAAAGCTTCACAACGTCGCCACCACGTTTAGTCGTTACGATATCATGAGCTTCTGAGGGAGGTAGTGCCGACTTCGTGAGCACCATCACCCAACGCGAGGCGAGCGGTTTTTTTATTCAGAGGCCATAACCCAGCTGCCCGCCATCCAGATCGAATATTTTCCTTCCGGAAACCGATTTCGCGGGATTTCGCATAGAAATCGAGAAACTTTGCTTCCCAACCCGGGTAGAATCCGTCAGAGCAGTACCGGTATGTGCATCATGCGCTCATTGACAAAGAAACTTCCTTCCAGCACCTTGCAAACGCGATTCATGACATCTTTGCGCCAGGCCACTAGCCTAGGTCAACCCCATCCCATTGTGCGTCGGCTTGAGGGTCTAGTGCCGAAGATTTAAAATGCCGAGGGGGGTTCTTAGACACGATTCAGCGAGATCCAACCACTAATTTGTTGAGACCGTATAACCAAGATGGTCCGATCTGCTGGTAGCTGGGATGTGGATACGATGTAAGGAACTGTGCTCCTCTCAGACATATGTAACTTAGACCTTTCAACATAACCTGCAATCTTTTTACTTCATCAGGGCCATACGCATCGCGGTGAGCAGCTCTGCGCGGAACGATGTGGTGGGTGTTGGCGGAGCAGCCCAGATTCCGCTGTCGGTGCGAGGCGCTCCAAAGCTCGAGACTTTCTCGTTTACTCTGGGTATAAGAACGGAACAGAACTAGGGCATCAGGCAGAGGTTTAGCAAGCTCGAGCTCAAATGGGGTTCCAATAAGCCGATAGACAGTATGTTTAATATAAACCGCACTGTTTTACGCCTGAAGTGATAAGCAGAACTTATCGTGGGGTCGTTTTGCGGAATCAGGCGTCGCGCACACGATTTCACGGGCCGGGTTTTGCGGGCGATAAGTCGTCACGTGGTCTTAGCGGATTACGACGCAATTGCGGGCACCATCGATAAGCAAAAAAAAAGTTTCCCCATACAAAATGCATTTTTTTAACCTCATGAGAAAAGTTTAACAAAATTAGTAAAAATAAATTCATTTCCAGTGTTCAGGTTAGAATTCAATATATTTTAATATTTTCTTGGCCTTTTAACCTCGCGGCCTGAGCGAGTGCGTATAATGAGTAACTCTTCCGCCTCCGAATTTGAACTTTCATCCTCCTGCATCCCTCCCACTTCGATTACATCCTCAACAGCCCCCGCCTCTTCACTTGCTTGGATTGGCTCGGGAATAGTCTCACCAGCCACTGGAGCCTCGGCTAATGTCATGAACTTCTTGTTGGGATTGGGTATGGCTTTTCTCCTCTTGCCTCTACTCAACCGGCCCACTTCCTCCTCCAGACTGGCGATTCTTGAGCTTAGGGAGGCGATCTTTGATTCTTGGGCTTCAAACCCTTTCGATATCACAGAATACCGTCTTCTGGTTGAAGGGCTCTTGTTTTTGCCCAAGTCTCTGATATGACGGCTGGTTTTTGGCGTATTATCAGAGTCGAGTTGCCTGTCCCTGAGACCCTCTGATTCAGGCGCACTTTCCTTCTTGTCTGGTTGAATCTCTGAATGTATGAGGGCTTTCCGTCGTGAAATTGGCCAATTTCCAGTCACTCTCCAGCCTGAGAGGATATTTTTCTGGGTCATACCCACTTCCCTGGCTTTGGCATAAGCCTTGATGAAGTTGACCTTATCTACCGGTGCAGAATCAGCCAGGCTTGCCAGTTTTTGGAGTTCTTTGCGATAGGCAGCCTTAGAGGCATTGAAAACGCCATTATCTAGTGGCTGTAAGCCATGAGAGCAATGTGCCGGCAGGTAACAACAATATACATTGTTCAAAAAGCACGTAGCCATCCACTCATCCTGGATTTTGAGTCAGCGACATTTATGACACAGACCAGTTAGATACTTACGGATACATGGCTTCCATGGCCATCTAATATAATAAGTCTGGCATCGGACTCATCTTCTGGCCGGGTTTGAGGCAGATAGACCTCTCTGAGCCACTCAACTGCGATATGGTTGTCTGTCCAGCCGTTCTCAGAAGTGATAAAATACCAGTCGGCTATCTTCTTGAACTCCTCGATAAACCATTGCTGCTGAAGCTCTTTGCCTTTGAAAATAATCCCAGGTTTCAGAAGACGGCCATCTGCAGTCACAGCTTCGAGAAAGCTAGTCCAAGCGCGGGACTGAGGGCCATTGAGGAAGGCCGTCCTCTTAGGATCGCTACTGCCGATAACCAAGGAATCCAAGCCTAGATTCGCAATGGATTAGTGAGTTTTGTGGCAAAAACGATAAATACTCACCAAATCCAGCCATGATACCGCCCTCGTCAACATTAACTGTGTTCTCAGCCTTGATCCAACCATACTCTCTCTCCCGGATATCAAAGTACCAATTGACGGCCATTGGAGTAAAAGAATTAAATCTCGAGGCCTCCTGGCATTTCCCTATCTTCGTCTTGATAGCTGGATGACGTTTCATGAACCTGGCTATCCAGTGTGCACCTGTTGAATTGGTGGCATGTTGGAACACCAGGGCTCCAGGGAGTCACATGAGAAACAGGAGATTGTCAGGCGATTCGGAAGGGGCTCGCCGAGCCTTCGGCCGGCTGGCCCGTATTAGGAAGAAAAGGAAAGCAAGACCTCCCTGATAAAAAGGGGGGGAGCTACAGTGAACAGATACACAATACACACACATGTTCAAGGTCATCATCTGGTCATACCAGCAATTCGACAGCACCGATCACCCTTTCCCGGCCTTGTTGTCTCAAGAGGGCAGCGACGGTGGCGCGAACTTGACTGTGAGAAGGAGCATAGCCCAAGGCCTCTTGTCGAAGTATCCAGGTGACTAATCTGGACTCCTGAGACTTGGATAACAGCTGGGCAGGATGGGTGACCTCAGACTTTGACGGTACACCTCTTAATCGGCCCGAAAGAGTCGGCTGAGGGATGCCATGCTTCTGGGCGGCTTGGTTCTGGGAGAGGCCGTTATCTGTGACATCCAATATTGCTTCAATAATGTCATCCTCTGTATAAGACGCTCGAGGCATTTTCAAGGCGATTATGGAAGGCTGGTGTAGATAAAAATCCTATAGGCTTTGGGGAGGACTGTTCGTGGAGGAGGCATTGATAGAAATTTTACATTAGTGCTATGCGACCAAACCGCTTATATAATGTAAAAAGGAATAGTATAATACGAAACAGCATGAAACTCTCAATAAGACACAGCTTGTTTCATGTAAATAACTTCAATTTTGGCCAAGCACCGTATAAGTGAAATTGGGCATTTTGTATGGGGAAACTTTTTTTTTGCTTATCGGTAGAGGGGTCTTATCGGTGGAGGGGTATCGCATGGTATGGTATCCACGGCGCCGCGGAGCCGTCGCTGATCCCACAGCGGCGCCGCGGCGAGGCGTGGCGCCCACCGGCTGATCCAGGACCCCCGCCGCCTGCGGCGCCCGGCCAATGGTATCCCGGTATATCCACATCGGGCCCCCCGCGCTGGCCACCCGGATGACCGTGGATATTCGCGAATATCCATGCTCCCTCGCTGATCGGCCCCTATAACTTCAGGCAGCTCCAGGGGCCTCCAGCGCCCTCTAGAGCCTCCGGGGCACCTGGGGTGCCCCGGTCCTGCTGATCTGGCGCTGGAAGGCCAGCCCGGCCTGAAGATTATTTATATATCTCTGCAGACCCCAGGCCCGTCTAGGCTGGCCTATTCTCTGAAGACCTTGTGTGCGATGGATTGGATCAGCTGCCCCCTCTTTAATTGATATCCGACTATGACGACGAGAAAACGGGCTGGGAGGAAGAAGGCGGCGGCTGTAGCTGACTCGATAACCGTCAGGACCAGCACTGCAATGACTACTGCGACCGGGGCTGCTGCCAGGGCCGCTGCAGCCGGCACCAGGCACCACGGTCGCGTCGGGCTTAACGCGCGCAATAACGCTGAGCTACGTGCTAACGCACAGCATATCCTCTCGATGATCCAGGACGCGAGGCCGAGAAATACACTGGCTGCGTATGAGCCGAAGCAGAAGGAGTTCAGGGACTTCTGCGAGCGCAAGCAGTATCAGGATGCGGATACCGTCACAGAAGATAAGCTCCTCCTCTTCCTTGTTGAGGAGGTTGCGGACCGGCCGCTCAGGGCCAAGAGCTATAAGGCGGCTGAGGATACTCTACAGGAGGCTACGCGGCTTGCCTGGCGATCAGTCCGCAGCTATACGACCGCTATCACCGACCTGTATCGTGCGCAGAAAGCGCTCGGGATGAATACCCACCCTTCGCCCCGGGAGGATAACGTTCGGGAGTACCTCAAGTCCCTCCAGCGCCGGGATGCACAGCAGGATAAGGCCAGCTACGCCGATAAAGGCCGTGATACCCTCCTCGATGGGTATACGGAGCAGGAATTCGAACGCGTTTGCTACGAGCTCTGGGCGCATAGCAGCACTGCTGCTGAGTGCCACCTGCGGACTCTCGTGGATCTGCTGCTCGGGCACTACATGCTGACCCGGGGCGGCGACCGCCGCGCAGCTGAGATCTCAGACCTCTTTACCTTCGAGTTCGAGGGGGAGGGCCCGACCCGCTGTATGCCCCTAATCTTCACAACAAGAGCGGGAAAGCAGAACCAGCATGGCCGTCTTGAGACAGCCGGGGCCCTCCGGAATAAGAACCCGATTATCTGCATGCTGGGCGGCCTTGCCTTCTACCTCCTCTATCGGTGGGATATAGCTGCCGACGAGCCGTTTCCAGACCTTAGCCAGAGGTCTGCATGGTACGATACGCGGCTGATTAGAGGGAGCGGGAGCGGGTATGACTATACAGCAGCCCTCTCATATAACTCGCAGCGAGACTGGGTCGTTAAGGCATTTACGTATGCCGGCATCGTCTCGAGGAAGAAGACGCATGTTGGCCGGAGCTCGGGGGCCAAGACGGCCGAGCTGAAGGGGATCAGCGAGGACCAGATCCGCCGGGCAGGCCGCTGGAACCAGGAGCAGATGATCGGCTGCTACCTGAACTCCCTGCCTCGCAAGTTCATGCGTACGATGGCCGGGCATCTGCCACAGAAGGGGTGCTTCGAGATACGCCGTGCTGCCATCATGCCGCCGGATACCCTCCTCTCTCTGATCTGGCCAGACCTCGACCGTTGGAAGGGCCGGTTCGGCCCTGCCCCCGATCAGATCAACGACCTTGCAGCCATGGGGCTTACGAGCCTGCTCTCATACCTCCGTGAGGTCATCCTGCAAGACTCGGTCTTCCTGATCAAGCAGTTCCCAGATAGCCCGGTTTGGAACCACCCGGTCTTTCAGCACGAGGCCTACTCGCAGTTCGCACAAGAGGTATCAGCCCTCGTGCAAGAAGAGGGCGAGAGGCCGAGCCAGCTAGCCCTGCTAGCCCAGGCCGTCCCAGCTCTTGCAGATTACCTCCAGTCCGTCGATACCCGCAACGACACGAGGATCACCAGCCTACGGGCCGACCTTAGGGCGGATCTGAGAGCCGACCTACGAGCCGAGCTTCAGGGCGTCAGGGAGCAGGCCTCGCAGCTCCAGTCGCTCTTCTCAACTGGTCTCACCTTCCAGCTCAAGACAGCCGCCACCCCTGGTCTCCTGCAGCTACAACCAGCACCAGTACTGCCGCCAGCACCAGCACTTACCGCCGCCGCCGCCGCCGCTGCTGCTAAAGAGGCCCAGAGCCAGTATACAACAGCTTACTCAAGCAATAGCAGCAACAGCCGCTCAGTGACCCCAGGGCTAGAAAGACCGCCACAGCATCGTATGTGCCGGGAGGTTAAGACAGTCAGGGACTTATGGAGAGAGTGGACGGTCGGGCTACGAGGTCAGCAAGCTATTGCTACTCTCGATAGCCGCTGGGGAAGCCGGTGGCGGGCTGGCCGGCAGAGCGAGGTGCAGTGGTACTCCCTACGGCTCGAGATCATTAAGGAGATTCGCCGTATGGCGCAGGCTCAGCGTATAAGCGAGGAGGCTGCAATGTATGCCATAAGTCTGCAGCAGCAGCAGATGGGCTACTCAATTGACCAGCTCTGCAAGTTCCTCCGAGCTAATAGAAAGATCCGGCTAACTATACAGAAGAAAAAGAAGTAAAAAAAAGAGGTTGGCGGTATCTATAGGGTTTATAAGTAATTCATAATCTACAATCTCTATCTTCCTCTTGTAAGCTGTGAATAATACCTCTTCTATCCGCAGGCCGCCTCGGGCTAGGCAAGCAGTTCGCGGCCCTCCGGGCTGCCTGATGGATCCGGGATCGGGGGGCCCTGCTCGATAGCTCCAAGCAGGTTCCCGATCATTGCGCAAAGATAGAGACTCTCGATTACGTAGGAATTGCGTTACGCTGGTCAGGCCAGGCGACCGTGGAGAGGGGGTAATATTCGAAGTCGCTGAGGGCACGGACGTGATTTGGCGGCGTTGTGGCGCTAAGCCGCTGAATCAGCCACCAAAAGGCCGCCGTGGATATCCTATTGGTATCGTGGAGTTTCACAAGTCTCTATGTTGAGGGACTAACAATGATCTCTCGGATCATAAGACCAGGGACTCATTCAGTACTCAAATCAAAGTATTGCAGGGTTATTCCGTACAGAGATTTAGACCCAAGACAGAGTTGGGTCTAACCTGAGCAACTTGCTGGCCAACCCCGGCAGCAATCGGGACAGGAAGAAATCCGCCATATCTACAACGTGAAGGTTTTGATTTATGAAAACAGGAGGTGATAGGAGGTTGGCTGGGTACTTGACCATGCTTACATAATGTTGCATCTAGCGGATGGAAGGATCATGTGTGTGAGAAGCTCTTGATATTCTAGCTAAGGGACGGGCCTAGGGCCCGTCTTTTATACATGATGAAGACGGCTGCTGCCGGAGGCGGCAGTCCGCCGCCGCTGCACAGGGGCCGGGGCCCTGTGGGCCTCAGGGACCGGCATCGTGGTCACAAGGCCGACGATGTGGTCTGAGATAAGAGGGGAAAGAAAGGAAAGTCACGTTGTCTAGGATATGACCCCGAAATGTGACACATAATCATAAATTGGTCTCATCGATGCCCACTGTTGAATTATTCAGTAGAGGGCGTCAGTCGGGGGCATTGCGTTCCTGCATGAGATAAGTACGGTGGGCGGTCTCCTGTAGTTTTTTCTCTAGGTGGCTCTTGATATCGTGTGAGAGGCTCTTCTTCTCCGGCAACCACGGATCCGAAGACGCCAAGACCCATATATTGTCTAAGGGCGCACCTCAATCGTCGTCCCGTGTGTCCGCTTTTCGGTCTCCGGGTCCAACAACACGCTACCACACCCGTCGTCAGGCCGCGCAAAGATTGGCACAAAATGATGATGATGACGATAGCTACACGGGCAGCGAGTCCCACGGAAGTGAATCCCATCTTGGTCGAGCGAATTTGCACTGTAATAAGGACTATTGTCCTGCTGATATAGAAGTCGAAGAGATAGGCCCAGAAGGTAACGACTCTAATAGCGAAGATTAACACTTATGTAAGTGCTATAAGATCTTAAGGTCCTCTGTCGGTTTGCTGTATGATATAACTGCTAGTATTAAATACTTTTATTGAAGAAGACTATCTTTAAGATTAAAGTCTATCTAATTAATTTAGAGTCGTGCTATTCATATAACCCCTTATTGCCAGTTGAATAACTTTTCGCACGTGCGGCATCACATGATCAGGAAAATCCTTCCGCAGCCCGATTTCCTCCCCCTTTACATCATACTGTCTATCGCGATCATAACACTCCTCTACAACGCCACCAATACCCCGATTTCAATCTTTTTTTCATGATGGATCGTGAAAATGAGTCTCTCTTTATTGATGATCCCAATTTTATGACGATTGACGAATTTTCCAACGCATCACAGAGCGAGATCGACCCCTTCACAGTCACAGACGAGGAGCCTTCGCCCCTAAGCACAGCAGAAAATCCCTCAACACAAATCCCTCCGCCGCCCGAATCGCCGACTTTTGATACATTCGATGACCTCTTTGCCTTCCTTCAAGACTTCTATCTCAACAAGGGCGCTGCCCTCATCAAGACGGCTGCCACGAAGAAGCCAGATGCCACCGGAACCCCACAACTACGATATGTCTCCCTTGGCTGCGATCGCGGCCCGGCTTCGCGAGGGCCTCGGTCTACAGGGCTTCGACAGCCGAAGAAGAGGAAAATCGACTGCCCGTTCAAGATCACAGCGAAATCTAGCTCGGCCACGAACAATCTTTGGGTCTATCAACCCAAGGGCTGTCATAACCACCCTGCCTCTTATGACCCCTCTGTTCACCTCGTCCATCGAAGAAGGACTCAAGCACAGCGCGCCCTCGCGCAGTCACTCGTTCAGATAAATTCTCTTCCTGCCCGGGAAATGGGTGAAATCCTTCGCCTTTCAACACCAACACCAAGCTATTTTACGCAAAAAGACATCTACAATGACCGTCAACGCCTCCGGCAACAGGCTCTCGGTGGCCTGACCGCAACCCAGTCCTGGATCTCTATCCTACGGTCACATGGTCTGCGGCATTTCATCAAATATGAAGATGACGATGAGAACCGCGTTCAGGCAGTCCTTTGGACTTATCCCTGGTGTGAGACTCAATGGAAGCGTTTCCCTGAGGTTCTTGGTCTTGATAATACATACAAGACCAACCTCTTCAAGATGCCCTTCTTCCAGGTGACCGGGATGTCAGACCAGCGGTCTGTAGTTAACTTCGCATTTGGCCTTATCAGCAATGAGAAGGAAGAGGCCTATCTTTGGCTCTGTCAGCAGCTCGATACATGTCGGCGAGAGCTTCATCTTCCGACCCCTTCTGTGGTCATCACAGATAAAGAAAAGGCTCTCAAGAACGCCCTCAATCAGGTTTTCCCAGCTGCACAGCAGCAACTATGCGTCTGGCATATTAATGCTAATGTGAAGGCAAAGATTAGATCACGGTGGAATTCCGATGACCTCGATGACCTCGAAGACCTTGAAGCCGACAGCTCTGAAGCCGACGATGCCTTAGAGACCGCGAATACGATCATATCATCCCTCAATGCCCCACGAGAATACGAACCTGACCTCGAACGCCTAGCATCACAGCCCTCGTTGCCCCTCGATGATACACATAGCCGCGAAGGGATGTTTGAGGCATGGAAACGTGTCATCTATGCCCCTGTGGAAGCCGAATTTGAAGCTCAATAGAAGAGGCTTAATGACACATATCCTCTTCAACACCGTATCCTTAGTTACATCTCTAAGGAATACATGGCCTGGCGGCTTCAATGGGCGAAGTGTTATATTGATAACTATCGCAATTTTGGCCAGAGGGTTAACAGCCCTACAGAGACTGCACATAAAGATGTGAAGTCATTCCTAGTGACCGGCACAGGCGATCTTCTTGCCCTTCATCAATCCCTCGAACAGATGCTTGAAAAGAAGAAGCGAGACTATATTCAACGGGCTGCGGATATGAATATGCGTATCCGGACTAAATTCCTCCATCGCGAATGGCTTCGTGATATCAATACCCAGGTTTCTTATGTTGCTGTTGACCTAATGGCTCACCAAGCCCGTCTCGCGATAGCGGCACATCACACTGAAAAGAACCCACGCCCGAAGCCTCTGTCTGTGTGTACGGGCAAGTTCACGCAGCAATTTGCCCTTCCATGTGCTCATCAGATCCTAGGGCGGCTCGAGGCTGATGAGAGCATCCAAAAGCAGGATATTCATCCGCGCTGGTGGCTTGAGAAGCATCTGGTGAGAAACCTGCTTCTTTGTATGTGAATTTCGCTAATTTCCACCCCCTAGGACTTCGAACAGCCACTCCTTCGAATCCGAGACCCCTATGTTGCTTAAAGCCTCCGCGGCCGACCCCGTGCTACAATGAATAAGAAGACTACAGTTCCTTCGAATCTACGGTCTCTGTATGGCGATGACAACACCACAACCGCATCATCAGCATCATCACAATCACCGACTCCATCATCATCAGCTTCGAGGATAATGGGTAGGGCTGACAGCCCTAATAACGTACGGCGGATGACTGCAAGCATCCGCCGGGACTGCACACAAGCCGAGATTGAGTTAGAATCATCACCATCACGAGCCTCAACACCATCACAGACACAGGCCTCAACGCGACCTTCAACGCGGTCCTCGACTCGATCACAAGCTAGTACAAGACCACGCATGAAGAAAACAGGAAGCAGACAAGGAAGGGGAACGCAGGCTAGCTCGAGGCCCTCGGCAACACCAACGCCGTCTGGCAATAGCTTCATTCCAGCTACTCAGTCGTCCCTACGAGATGAGATTGTGGTCAGGCTGTGAGGGATTTTCCTATGATTCCAGGGCGCCTCTTGCTGTCATAGTAATTTTGGTGTGGAAAGGAGAAGGTAAGGAAATCTAAGCGAAATAGCGAATTCTCACGTGATAGTTATTCAACTGGCAATAAGGGGTTATATGAATAGCACGACTCTTAATTTATAGGGGAAAGTATATTTAGATAAATAGTATTCTTAACTTAGTATTATCTTAAGTAATATCTAATAAGACTGAAGTTAGAGTAGTAAAATGAAATTTTTGGACTGGTTGTCGCCGCCGAGCTTCTTGAATATATTAAGACAAAAGGTGGATTGAGATTGTTAAAGGTCTACGTTCAGTAAACCTGTGGCGAGCACAGCGCAGTCCGCTAGATGGTATCCAGATCCCAGCCACCAGCAGATCGGACCTTCTTAGTCATACGTCTCAACAAAGCTTGTGCGGGGTAGCATGACGCGCGGAAAACTTGCACATTGACTCAGTTCGAGCTGTTGGCAAAGCTTGAACGGCCATCCCTATCCAACTACTCAGTTGATCCAGCTCGAATCGACTCATCTCGAGTCCATCAAACAGCTCCATCTTGAGCCCGGCCGCCAACTCGAGCAACGCGTAAATCGTCAACAACTGACGAGGCAGACGGCCAGGGCCATGACCAGGCCCCTATATTGACAGCCCCAAATTCCATTATCCAGTTATCCACTGACGATCGTAGACTCTTCGAGTTTAAATATCGTCAGTATCAGAACGAGTGTAAGGAATGGGAGCATTAGGAGAAGGAGCTCGACGCTCTAAGCGCCAATTTCAATGAGACAGTTGGTGTTAACTACCGTCACCATCTGGATCCGATCAGGCCTCTTAGAGAGTGGTACGCTCGACTGAAGGAAGACCTTCAAGAGGATCGAGCCACCGTTCATCTGAGAGCCAAGTCCCAATACAAGAAGACGATCGTCCCACTCACCACCTTTCCAAAGAACTTGGAGAGCGGCTGGCAGATCTACAGCGTCAGCTACCATTCCTAGACACTGGCAACAACCCTCGCTAATTTGGGGCTTTCTTTTCTTCGGAGAAGACACCGGCTGATCCTTAATAGAGTCGGATATTAGTTCCTTGATTTAAATTACTATCCCTAACAAGCTAAACATTAAGCACCAGCAAGATAGACATTAATGTATGGCCCTTGGTAGAATCTATGATACCAATATCTCTTCCATGGCAGAAGGCATCAACCTCTTCTGTATCTGATCTTTTCTTCCTTCACAACCTCTACATTCAGCTATGTCTGCACAAGTAGCTGCCTCATTACCAACCAGCCGCCTCTGAAGCTCGCTGCGCTCCAAAGAAGTACTTGATCTATGTATGGAAGGGCAACCTGCACACCAGGTTTGAACCAGCTGAGCAGGAAAAGAGTTCAAGATTAGTTGGTGACCGGAGGGTCCAAGGGGAAACGGTCAAGGAATTTAAAGGTCAGGAGGCCCTGCTTGAAATCAGACACAATGGTCGACAAGGAGCTGCTCGTGTAAACACCAGCACGGAGAGTCGAGATGCCGTTAGAGGTCAGAACGGAGACGGCGGACCCAACAGCTGCAATCGGCTTGCCCCAGTTGAAGCCACTGTGAATGATCTGAGCAGGTCGGTGGAGGGGGTAGAGAGGAGAGGACGAATTCGCCGGAAAGATGGACTCGGCACCCTGGACAACGATGATACCGTCGAAGAAGCTGGCATCGGCAGCCGAGTAGGTGAAGTTAACGCCAGCAATCAGGGTCTCGGCAACGACGTTGGCAAAGACACCGAGCGTGGTGAACTCCTGGGCGAGCTCGGCGGCCTGAGTCATGGAGGCCGTGTCGTAGATGGACGCAAGAATACCGACACTGAGACCCCTGATGGTTGGCAGAGGGTTGCTGAAGATGGGAACGAGGGACGTAGTGAAGTTGGTGTAGTAAGTCGTGACTTCCGGAGGCACTGTGACACCTTCAAGGACCTGGGCTACACGGACGGCGAGATCGTGGCTGATATAGTTGAGCTGGGTGATGAAATTCTGCTTGACGATATCGGAGGTAAGGTGAGACGTCTCGAACCGCAGGGCGTTGACCAGAATCTGCTGCTCCGGCGCAGTGAGAGAGCTCCAGACCATGTTAGGCTGCCTGTAGAAGTTGTTGAAAGTGGGAGATACCGTGCGAGTCAGCATGTCGTGCACGGTGCGGTTCGGTGCTGTAAAGAAACCATCTCCAGTTGTCTGGTTCGCTTCCATCGGGAAGTTGCCGCCCAAAGTGTTGGGTTTATACGCGGCAATGTTGGCGTGGATATAGCTCTGAGCATACCCGTCACGGTTGTTGTTGTGTGGGATGCCATTCCTCGGGCGGTTGGTTGGCGCCTGGTCGAAGTTGGGACCGTTGAACCGGTTGAGCTGAGTGTCCATGTAAGAGTAGAGACGGGCCTGGAGAACCGGGTCGTTGCTGAAGTCGATGCCGCGAACCACGTTGGAGGGCAAGAAAGACACTTGCTCAGTCTCGGCGAAGTAGTTGAGTGGGTTTTGGTTTAGCGTCATCTTGCCAAGCCAGGTGATGGGCACCATCTCGGGAGGGAGAATCTTGGTATCGTCAAGCAAGTCGAAACCATATGCGAGTTGGTTGTCTTCATCCACAATCTGGACGCCAAGCTCCCACTCTGGGTATATGCCAGCCTCAATGGCGTTGAACAAGTCTTGACGGTGCGTGTCCGAGTTCTTGCCCCCCGCTACCTGTGCCTCTTCCCAGAGGTACGAGGCCTTACCCTGCATGGATCTCCATGTGTATCTGACGAGCTTGCTTGAGCCATCGGCAGTGACAAAGCGGAAGGTATGCACACCCCAACCATCCATGTGGCGGTAAGACCGTGGGATGCCATAGCCGGCCATGGCCAACATGACCAGGTTCAGGGTCGACGGAGTCTGCGAGAAAAAATCGTAGGCTGTGTCGTGAGCAGTGGCAGCCTGAGGCATGGCGTTGTTTGGCTGAGGTTTGAGGGCGTGAATAAGGTCAGGGAACAGGATACCGTCATTGATGAAGAAAACCGGGACGTTAATGCCGACGATATCATAGTTACCCTCGTCGGTATAGAACCGGGTCGCGAACCCGTGAACATCGCGGGCGGTGTCAGTACTACCGCGCTCGCCGATGACGGTAGAGAACCGAACAAAAGTCGGGGTCACCTTGCCGGTCGCCGAGAGGAAGGAGGCAGCAGTGATGTTAGACCAGTCGGCATAACTGGTAAAGTTGCCGTAAACTCCGGCACCACGAGCATGGACAACACGCTCAGGGATCTGTTTAGATATATTGCGTCAGACTTCGCGGTCGGTTGACAAGAGCCAGACAAACAAGGTAAAAGTTGGGGCAGAAAAGCAAAATCTTACACGTTCGTGGTCAAAGTGCTGCAGCTTCTGCCGCAAGATGACGTCCTCCAGTGCAGTCGGACCCCGGATGCCCGCCTTCTCGCTGATAGATTCGTCGATTCCAGCACCCCAGTCGGACGTCATACCCGTGTTCTTGTCTTCAACCACGAACTGTGAGATGAACTGCTGGTTTCCTTGGGGGGTTCCAGCAGCCTGCCGGTTGTGCAGCTCGCCCCCTAGGAACGGGCAGCCGCGGCCGTCGCCGCCGGCAGCCAGGGCGGACTTCAGGAAGAGGGCGGCAGGAATTAAGGATCGCATGACTGTCCTATCGAAATGTTCTTTGCTATGCTACACGACCAAGACAGAGTGTGAGCGCTGGCTGTTAAATTTCACAAGCAAGTTGGGTGGCCATCGGGGCGAGTTTTATACTCTCCGCCCAGGCGGTCCTCGCTCTGTAGAGTGAGAGCCATCATAGCAGCGTGGCGTTGAATTTGAGCGACCCAATCACAGTCTCTCCAGTTCACGGCTGCTGATGATCCCGAACATCCCGGGATGCAATGACGAACCATATGTTCCACAGAACATCATTACGATGTTTTGTAAGACTGGTGTGGCTGTACGGAAGGGCTAGCTTGGAGAATGGCAAAGAGAAGAAAAATATTACGCGGCCTTGCCTACCCCAGTGGAGACACCTCTGACCGACAACAGACTTGTATGGAATGCGATATAATTAGCCTAGCGGGCCAAAGGGTACGTAACGTTCGTCTTGCTAAGTCAGAGAAAACATATCATCTGCACTAGTGATCCGCACATATCTCTATCTATTACGGCTATAATTATCGAAGCTCAAAACCCACTGCCATTTTTCGGTACTCGCCGCAGTGATCTAGCCCTCATCAGGTTGGCCAGCGGGCCGTTTGCTGGAGGAACGAGATCGTACTTAGTCTCCACAACCCCAGCGTAGCTGGAAAGGGTATTTTCGGTAGAAGAGAAGACTCGAACTCCGTATTTCCGCAACGGCCCGGCTAGCAAGCCAATGGATGATCGTCTGCATGTCATCTGCTTACAGTGCTCCGTGGCTATGGGAAATAAACTAGCTAAGCACGAACCCTTCGATGTCCATGATGCCGTACATCCGTGATGCTGTGGCAGCCGGAAGTCCGGAGAACACGACATTTGCGATAACGCCGAGCCGTTGTGAGAGGAGCTGGTTGTACCCACAGTCTAAGCCGCCCCAATGAACTTCGCACAGATCTCGTACCAGCATGACAAGTTAACTTGCATATGAAAAAGAGGGAATATCCACAGCGCCATGAAAGGTCATCGTGACTTTCGGAGTCTTCGTTTCCGGGGCTGGACACGCCCGTTGTTGCGCTTAATTGTTGAGTCGTCGCATACTGATGCGCAGTCGGCCGATGCGAACAATGTCACCGCACTAGTATTATTCCCCGGAAGGCAGATAACCGGCCCGAGTTCCAACACAAGGGCTTACGCCCGCTAAAGTCTCCAGCACTAGCAACAACGGCAGCAATAACTGCTTGACCGGATTTTCGGAAAAGCACCTACCAACACCGAGCTTTGGCCGAGGTCGCAGGAGGAGAACCTTTCAAGAAAAAAACATTTCGGAGTGAGGACCAGCATTGGTACTGTATTATCTACAAACTACGTTAGCTCTTCGACCAGGGACAACCAGGGGAGACTGCGGCGTCATACCTATTGCGACCGAGTCCCCTTCTCCAAGATGCTCCTGGGCGACTCTTGAGGGTATCCTGGTTCACCCGCTCGTACCCCGAGGTTTGACGTCTTTCCAATAGAAGGTGCTCTTCCCTGGTCTTGGTGGCTCACAAATAATCGGCTCCTCCTATTCGATCGGGTCTGCAGCCAGAATTCGGGGGGATCTCTCCAGAAGTGTGCAGGAGGGAAGAAGGGGGAGTTGGGTATGTAGATCGCGAGAGCCACCTCGAAGCGAGCCGAAAGCTTGAAGGTTGTGCCCTTCAATGAGCAGGTCCTGGTATGTCTTGCGGCGGTTTGCAGCACCGCGAAATCCCGCCGGTATCCACGGGTCCACGACCGCAATACCTATCCTGCACGGCTACAGTCGTTCTCAAGCCAAACACCATTCAAACCAGTCATACGCTTGAAAGGAGTACGTGGAGGCTCTTGGTCGCCGCCATGAAGCGACTCTGAAGAAAATTGTGCAACATCAGAGAACCATCAATACCGATGATGAGTCGCCGTGTTTTGAAGAGGAACTCGATTTACGAGACCAAGGTATCCTTGACCGTGAGCTTCATGAAATTACGGAAGATCCTTTGCGGAATCCCCTCATGAGTCTCAATCTAGAATGTATTGGCGTAGCCTGTGTCCCAGAACGTCTGGTAAAAACGCAGCAGGCCACGCACTTGATAGCTATTAAAGCCCAGAGACTAATCATATGCCTTTGTAGAAACCTATCCTACTACCTTTGACGTCCAAAGTTTCGCTAAAGGTGCTCCACATGCGTCAGTCTGGCTCTGATATCCGACACTATGCTTGCTGGGCTTCGGGCGAGACCATCTAAGCCGACGGCGCGGACACCACCGACCCTTGGGGTTCCGACCGTGGGAGCCACTTCGGCATCGCCAGCTCGAGGGGTGAGTCACAAAGCATTGCTTCCGGAGTCGGAGCACACAACATACGTGGATTACGGGATAAGTTTCGTCGTTTTGCCGAGTGGGCATTCGGGCCGCAGGGGCTAGCATCGCTAGAAGTGATTGCGTATGGAGACTTTGCCTACGGCGGCAGAGCAGGTATAAGAAACCTTTTGCTTTGCAGGAGCACTAAATGGAGGGGCAATTTACAGCTCTTGACTGAGTACGACAACAAATAGAAAAAGCTTTTTGGCAGATATAGCAATGCATTGGAGGCCAGTCCAGTGGAATCACTGCTCGTGTACAATTGACTCCGTCCAAGACGAGCCGGCCGCGAACAGTACTGCAAATACGAGCTTATCCCTACATATGGCTTCGAACGCTTTGACTCTAGGGCCAAGGGGCTTCACGGACATCCGGGTTGACGGACATCCGGGTTGACGGACATCCGGGGTGACGGATGTCTGGGAGCCTCGAGAGGTACGTCATCCGCTGAATGGAATTGGCAGGCAAAAGGCAAGATCTGAGTGCACACGATCCCTGCAACTCCATTCTCACGATCACACCACCACCAAAGATTTGGCAACCCCGCCCAGTGCCCAGTCCCTGCTGATCGGCCTATTGCTCCACCATTGCTCAACATAAAGGTGAGACCCCAACCCTGTGCCGGGTTTCCAGGAACTGGATCCGGCTCGGGGATAGGGTTGGTCAAATCTGCCTTGGCCGCTGGAATAAACTGACGACCAAAGTTTGGGAAGCGAGTTACTTGGTTGCGGAACATTTCCTCAACCGTTTCCTTGCGGAGAAGCTGAACTCCAGTACGAGGACAGGATCCGTCGTTGAGAAGCACCGCTAGAACCTCTGCGCGGAGTCAACACTGATGAGTCGCATTGCACCTTGGATTCACTTACTGCAATATTCCTGTGGTTTGGCAAACATTCCTGTACCGCCACTGTTGAAGACTCTCGACGTCTCCGACGTATCATCCGGGTTGACAACCAGAGGCTGCCGGAGCAGATGGTCTCTTGGCCTCAATATCCCATCCGGGTCTCTGCTGTATATATACGCAAGCCTCGCTCGCATGCTTTTGCTCGGAATCATCGACATATCCTTGATACCTAGTGGCTTGAAAACATACTTTTTCAAATATGCATCGAGTGTGAGCCCAGTTGCTCGTTCCAGTGCTATTCCTGCCCAGTCAACGCCGATCTAAGATGATTAGCAGTTATATATTAAATATGGTGAACGAATTCATAGTTGGACTCCACATACTCCATATTCCCAGCTTTCACCTGGTTGAAAAAGCAGCGGCAGCTTTATATCGTTAAGTCTACCAGAAAACTCATCACAACCCACTGGAAGAGCCAAATCCTTAAGCCTTTCATTAAGGAACGTATAACCAAACCCGGCAGTATGACTCAACAACATCCGGAGCGTAATGGTATTCTTTATGTCCTCCAATTTTCCATCGGCTCGCAGCACTTTCAAATCTCTCAGTTCAGGACAGAGATTCTCAAGGTGGTCTCCATCATCCAGTTTCAGGATGACTTGTTCTACAAGTTGCATACAAGCAAGGCCCGTAAGCATCTTGGTAAAAGAAGCAATCCAATAAATGTTGTCAAGAGTCATTGGCTCAGAAGTGACAACTCCCCGCTTGCCGGCAGAGTACGCAAAAAGCTCACTGCCATCCTTGCCGATAACGACAACAGTAGCTCCCGAAATACCCATTTTCTGGTCGGAGCATGCCGCATTCACAGCCTCATGCAGCTGAGAGAGAACCTGGGTATTGAATGGCATGATGATTGCAAGATGGTAAAGATTCAGCTTTCGAAAACTCAGCCTGGTTACAAATGGGTATTCTGTATACCAAGCCCTGACCCACAGAGGTACATGCAGCTATTTAATACTCGCCCAAGAAGAAACTTTGATCATTTCGTTATAGTTGCAGCACCCTGGGGTGCGGAGCCGTTTGTGCGGGGCCGCGAAGCTATTGCGGAGGGCGTTGCGGGGGAGATTTCGATGCGGTTCCGCATCCGCAAATATCATCATTGGGAGTAGTTCCATCCACATGTTTCACTAACGTGTCCGCAAAGGCAGGCAGTATGGGGGAATCTGTGCATTCCGCAGCGGTAGATGCAGACTGATCAAGGAGAAGCTGTTGAACGATCTCGACCGTTACATTGTGGGCCGTGAACATGGCGGCCATCATGCAGTGGGCTCGCGCCCAGGGCAAGCATATCTCGATATTCGTGGCAAAGCACGACACTGAAGCAGGAAAGCGGTTGCATGTGGAAGAGCTATGCGACGTGCTCCGCTAATGAGACAACTCACAGCTCCCAACCCCCGGGTTGTTCTATGCACAAGGGATGCCGGTAGTGGTGGCCCGGAACCAGCTTACTGGGTTGAAGCTGGTCAACGGAGCGCCCTTCAGGGCAGTCGACATCTTTCCCGACCTCGCCTGCGGCACCATTGCCCTCGCCAGCGACGTGACGCTCCACCTCGAGGATCAGGGTCGAGTTTACGCAGTTATTGCTGGGATGGAGTGTGGGAGTCCGTCAGGTGCGCTTCATTCTAAGTTAAGGAGGAAGTAGGAACAATGGAGCCAGGCCATTGACTCTGAATAGCTAAGTGTCACTGCGACTGGATCGAGTCGATGGCAAGACATCGGAAAGTAGAAACGGCGGTGTGGTGATACGGCTGTCGCGGAAAGGTGCTGAGGTAGATGACGTCGTCTTCGTCTTCTTCAGCCAGGCGTGAGGGTCGTGCTTGGCTGAACAGCACGTGGATGAAGATGGGGCATATCCATGAGAGCTGAGAGCACCTCGCGGCTCTTGCCCCTGTATGTCTCATCCCAGCCTGTCCTCTTTATCCAGGGCCGATGCTCTACAAACGTCAGGTGTGAATCCTCAGAGGCGGCTTGTGGGCACTGCTAAGATCCCCACGCCCTGGCCATAGACTTTCTCCCGTTCACGTACGGACTGGAGGTGGTCTTGAACTTTTTTACTATTGGCTGGGCGGACTAAGCTCCCGTTGCGATCGATGATTCAGTATTTCCGGGCCGCGCGTCAGTTGCCCACGTCTGTTGGTAGACGCACTCAGTGAGTTCGTCGATTTGGTGACGGTTTAGGGCAGTGTCGTTGTAGGAGCAGTTATCGCTTGGAGGGAGAGGGTCAGAGTAGTATCGTTTTACAGGCTAGCCGTTCGGAACTATCTCGGAGATACTTCGTAACGTTCGAATTATCGACAGAGAGGTATACTTGCACTTGTCCCGACAGCAAATGAGGATGCGTGCCTTCGATCCGCCGCGCCGGCAAGTCTCTAGGCCGTGAAGGACTTAGATGATCTGCCCCCGACTCAGGCGGACGAACCAATCCGGCGCGAAGTCAAGTCGGGCCCGCGGGAGCTGTCGAGGCAAAGCCCAAGTCCATGGGCCGTATTCCGAGAGGGCGTTTCAGGAGCTGGAGCGATAGAGTGAGGCACCTGTTTCTTTGGGAGAATGGGTCGGTCCAGAGGACGGTCGAAACCTTGCTGTGAGGGGACCCTTGCGCGCCAATCCCCTTCGGCGAGAGACGTATCCAGCCCCCCTCTACCGTGTAAGCTAACCTTCCCGACGAATCCCATCTCACGGAGCACAAAGGCTTCAGCCCCGTGGTGCCGCGGCCAATGGGGCCTTGTCCCGGCTGCCTTGGTCTTTCTTGTGCGACGCAAGTAGCCGTTCTGGGCGATGAGACCAACTTACAGGGTTTGGGCATTGACACATGTTCCATCCAAGTCTCTCGTCGTAATCCCGACTCCCGAACAGCCCTAGAGCAGCCGGCGGGCATCAAGTCTTCTCGGAGTCTGCCGTCTCATGTGTCCGGAAGGATGTTCATGTCACAGGCCCATCCAGCTGTGACGGTACAAGAGCACGAACGAGGTCGGGTGCGACTTGGGTAAAATGATTGTTTACAAGGAGAGAAAGAGATTCCTAAGGAAAGCTCTGACTTAAGCTATTTACACAAATTCATAAAGTGAGACTATTCATAAAGTATGAAAGTCACATGATCGTTCCCTCACACCAGCCGTAACGGGGATCTTGCCACTTTGGGTTTATAGACGTGTCATCAAGGACCTGGTGTCCTAGTCAAAGTCTCACAAGGCGTCAAGTCCAGGAGCTGGAGAAAATTGCTCCTTGTTGAGAATCGAGGCTATGGGAGCCCAGGCACCAGCCTCGTCCTCCAAGTGGCAGCACCCCTATTCGGGGAGGAGGACAATGCATACGCCAGCCTCTAGACCGTTGAAGTTCCTGTCGAGAAGGACCAAGGGTCCACTGATATGGCCACATGCAGCGCACGTCGGTAGCATTACATCAAGTCGAAAGATGTTCCTGCGCCGTCAGCGGCCCTGCAGAGACCCAAGAGCTATCTCTCCGGAAACATTCCGTGCACGTGGCCCACTCTCCTCTCAAACTCGAGAGGCTTGTTGGCTGAACCCGGGTATCGGAACCTCTCGCTCTCTATTCGGGGAGGTTTATTTTTCCTCTCACCGCCTAGCCTCTGTTTGTGCCGTCCCGGGATGCTAACTATGGCGTAGCCAAGAGTCGCATTTGGTCGGTGGCCTGCGAGAGGGCCACTGCGTATTTCATCATCCCTAGCCCCTCGCTGAAGAACCCCCCCGCGAATCGTTGCTTCTGATGCCAAGAGTCGCTAGACTGAACCCCTCGAGAACCCTCCCATACCTTCTCTTCTTGCAAATCGCCCTCCAACCCTGCCTTTCCCCGTCACTCTGCTGCCTCTCTCTGTTGTGATTGAGAAAACAACAGACAGCACCGAGCCCTGTTCTGACTTCATTGGCAAAAGGTCTCCGGTAGTCGAGTCGCTTATTGCCTGGTTCCCCCAGCTCCCCAAACAGCACACTTTCGACCAGACCAACCATCGCCACCTGGGCAACTAGATCCTAGATGTCAGTCTTTGTACAGTCTTATCCGCCTCTGGTGGGGGATCTCCCGTTCGGCACCTACCTGGATGCGATAGCCACGACACCATACTCAGGATGCTTCATGTCTTCCCCATCCTATCCAATAAAAACCATTTCCCCCAACTCTCGAAACAACGTGACATGTCAGCCGATGTCGAACCTGGCAGCCGATATCTCATTCTTTGAGGAAGCGATAGGCAACTCCTCAATGCCGATAAAATTAGGCCTCGGCTTTCCACGAACGACGTCCCAGTTCATGGCTGCATCGCAAACCTTTGAGGGCTGTGAGCCCCCACAGAGAATATTGCCAACCGTGGAGGGCGACGAAAAACCGCCTCGCCGGCCCCGAAACCGAAGGCAGTCGCAGGCAAGTTTAAGCCTTTCGGGACCCAGTGTTCCTAGGCTCATTGCCGAGTCACCGAAACCAAAGAAACGTGGTCGGAAACCCAAAAGTGAACTGAAAGAACCTGGAAAAGCACGCCGAAAAGAGAGGCTCGACGATGAGGAGTTTCCCAAGGACCCCCGCCGACAACACATACATGAACGTAACAGAATCGCTGCAGCTAAATTTCGTCTACAAAAACGCGATAAGGCGTCAGCCCTTGCCTCCCTCGAGCAGGCCATGGAGGATCAAAACCGGTATCTCTCGACATATTTTGACTCCCTGACTGCTGAGATTTACCACCTGAAGATGCAACTATTGCAGCATACTGATTGCAACTGCGTTCTCATTCAGAAATACATTGCAAATGAGGCGAAGAAGTCAGTGGATAGCCTCTTATCTTGCTCTTCGGCGTTTCAGCTAGACGGCGATTTGACGAGTCCCTACCAAAGGGGCTCAAGCGGCAGCGGGAGTAACCTAACAGAGTTGTGGAATTTACCAACTCCAAAGATGGAAGGTATTCCGCCGACATGGACCGACCCCTTTCAGCAAGGCTCCAAATCATCAGAGGTTGCGAAGGACATGTTTGACTTACCACTAGAGCCGTTCCAAAAAGCCGGGGGCAGCCAGCCCATTGCGAGCATGTCACCTCTTTCTGGATGTGAACCAGGGATCTTTGTTAGCATGGGACCACAGCCTCAGCAAGCGAACGGGATGGCATGGGACTCTCACTGGGAATTTCGATGACATCGGTAATCCAAATGCTAAGGAGCAAGAAGCATTTGCAAGACAAAAACTAGACATCAATAAATAGACCTTTATTGCATTGTGTCAGATACGTCAGAGGCGAAAGTTGCCACCTATTGCCACCTATTGCCACGAGGCTTAGCAATCAGCTTCTAGCTGATTCTATACAGAAGAGAAAGGGTATATAAAGCTTGCCCTGAAACCTCAAGATATAGAGGCAAGATAATACACAATTTTTTTCACCCTAATATTTGACACATTGGCAACTAAAACGAGCCCACTGGAACCAAGGTTGCTCAAAAGATAGCCCAACGACTCCTTTCATCCAAATTCTCTTTTATATTGGTTCCCAATCCTAGCTAGGTTTCGTTTAGACTTTGGGATCGTGCTCCACACCAGCATTTCGACCGAGGTTGACTTCCATCCTTTACAGCCCTCCAGGGTTTAGCTAGCTGTGGTACCCGCCCAGATTTCTAATCGCCAGCCCCTCTCTCTATTATTAGCGGTGCTGAGTGTGAAGTAAGCCCAACGTGGAACTCAAGCGTTATCCTGGGTCATGTGCAGCCAGCATTACGCAAGGCCGATTATAGCTGTCAAACCATCGTGACATTATTTCATTTTTCGCCGTCGAGAAGTCCGGAACCACCGTGGGGATAGATCCAAAAATTGCCATTGAGACCCCATGAAACTAGTGCTTGGTATCGTAGCAAACTGTGGATCAGAAAAGAAAGCAGACTGATGTCGGCCGTTGTCCTATACGTAGAGTGTTTTGGGTGCCCACAACAGGATTTGATTCCATTTAGGACCAATCGCAGATACATAACTCCCTATAAATCTCGAGTTAATGAATGGATTCTGTATGCTTCCTATTCAACTCTGCCTTAGCCACTTCTTTCAGCACTATAAGTCCCACTATGTGCCAAATTCAGACTATCAAAACATCCTGCAGCACTTGCAATAAAACAATGGAGAGAAGCTCTTGCAAAACATGGTGCAAAAAAACTCTTAGAAATAGGAGCTCTAGACGCAGGGGCTTCCGTCTCTGTTGGGGGCGTAGTACAAAACTCCCCAACAAAATTATCCACTGAACGTGCAATGATTGCTCAGGTTAGGATGCGGTGAGTTTCTACAACAAAGAAGTGCTGGACCACTGTATTGACCTAGAGTAAAAAAAGGCAATAGTTGAGCTGTATCTAAAGTACGCAAGGGGTGTAAGGATAAGACACACTAGAAGCAAAAAGTTAATGCGTCGTCAAGCGCAGGGCCGTTCTTCAACTACTGTAGTTGACTGTAAGGAAATTAGAAAAACATGGAGAAGCATGTCTAACTTGATAAGAAGTATCAAGTGCTCATATATTGCCCACGCAGAGAACGACACTTTCGCCTTGGAAATCAATCAATGGGATCGACATTACATGAAGTCGGTCTGTTTCCCATCTAAGGATTTAGTCTCGTTCCTTCTGTCACACTACTTGCGATCAAGTTGCAATTCTCTACAAAGGAACGTTCGGCGCTCTGGTGCACAACGGATAAGCACTCCATAATGAGAGGTTTAAACTGGGAGAGATTCATAACCGGCATAAATGTGACTGGGCAGAACGAACTTGACAAGCACAGAGGAGTACATTTATATACTGATGTTGAATTGTACAGTAATGCTGGATGCAATTGATAGAGAGAAGTTTTGATTGTATTAATTATAATTGGTCTTAGTGAGGAGGTTGTCACTGTGATGGGAGGTCCCTCAAAGCATTCTATCGCTGACTGATCTTTGTCTAGGGCATTGAACTGTCATCGCAGGACTTTCAAACTTAGCTCAACCTGGTACTCAAGCCTTTCTGTTCCGTCATCCAGAGGGTCGCGGTTCGAAGGTAGGTGTTGAAGAGCTACCATTTGATGTCTTGGCCAATTACTTGCCTTTCCTTCTATCTTGCGATGTTGTCGGCCAGTAAGATCGGCGAGCCACCTTCAGTTGACTGGAGGCATCGGCGGCGTTGGTCGACTCCAGATGAATTTGAGAGTCATTGTCTGACTGCTGGTGAGGCTGAACAGAAGTCAACGATTCTGAGGAAACGAGTATTTGAGTGGAAGTGTTGCTTTTGACGCAAGACAGAGCTTCCTTCCGACCTGTTAGGGTTTCAACAAGAGCCAGAAAAATGAGCTAGGAGGAGACATACAGTACTGATCCGCATCGAACAATGCGAATTGAGACGGCCGAGGAGGACTGCGACTATCTGGCCGTGGGGGAACATCAGCGGCTCGGACAGGATGTAGCTGAATCCCGTTGTCATTGCATCCCATGGAAGACGGAGCTTGCTCATTCGACCAGCATTCTGTAATGTTGAGATACGATGGCCGAGGGAGAATACCGGAAGGTTCATCCACAATTTGCATGCAGTTGCACTCCCTGTGTCGCACGAGAAGCAGCAGTCTGTTAAGCACGACAAATTCCATCTTGAGCTTGATGCTGTAAACTACCGGCTTGTATGTCGTTGCAATCTGGAAGTGATCCAGATATTGAGTGATGATAAGGCTTATGTCAAGGAGTACAACTAGGACCTGGACGAGGATAAGCTGTCGGATAACTTTGCGCGCCGCGATCTTTTTTATGGCAAAGATGGGCTTGAGTCCATGAGATGCTTCCCAGATGTAAAGACCGGAGATAATGGACTCTTGGATAGAGAACCCCGCGAGTTGGACCCTCTCGTAGATATTAAATGCGGTAAGAAACCGATTGGATTCTCGAGTATTGCTGCCAAGAAATAAGACTGTAACCGGGATATGAAGGATACAGAAATTAATAATAATCATAATCAGTACCCAGCGGGTTTTTGCTCTATCTGAGATGATGAGATGGAGGCGTGAGTAGAGAACAACAGACTGGCCAGTGACCATGCCATACCAGCCGATGCACGTCAGAACAGCCAGTGGAAAGTTTGGCCCAAGACTGTAGTAGCGCAGCAACACCACTATTGAATGAAGCACAATTCCCAGTGTCGCCGTAACCATGCTCCAGAAATAGAGGCCATCGTGGCGCTTAAAGCGGTAGAGCAGTGAGATAAGGATTTCGACGCAGTTATAACACGCAACCGCGAAAAAGCCGCCAATTATCATATCGACCGGCAACGACGCCGAGATGGGACCTGTTTCCCCGGCCATCTTGGTTGCCATGGGATCTGGATAGGGAGGACCAAGCTGGACATGGTACGATGGGGAGGATGGCAAGAAGAAACGAATGAGAAGTACCGGAGGATGAGTTTTTGTCGATAGACGCGAAGAAATGCGGCTCGGATGCGCTGCCCGAGCAATGGTATGCCTCTTGAAAGTTCCTCAGGAGTTTGCCCTTATGGCACTCGCAGCCTCCCAAGGCTAAGCCCATTAGGATCGAATTGCGACGGCACGACGGGCTCCCCGAGACATCGGGAAGTTGGCTCAGGATCAAGTTTTCTCGTCATTCGTTGCTGGAGCCATTGGCCAGCTTGGCAGCCCCCTGCATAGGGTAACTTTGTCTAACTGGCAAAGGGGGTCGGTAATGCCGATCCTAGTGAGCATCGACATATTCATGGAGACGTCGGGGTGAACGGTGTCATTTGACTAGGCCAGGGGGAGCTTTAGGTCAAGCCACTCTGCGGCGAAAAACAAGGGTTCATGCGAATTTACCCATGCTAAACCGGTATTTGCCGGACGAGACTCGCTGGAGATCCTCTTTCTCAACTTTTGGGCCGTGACCCTTTGGTTGTGGGAAGATGAGACACGGGCTTGCCTTCGCCAATGAGAGGAGAAGACTGCCCTTCGTCGTATCCGCTTTTCAAGCGAGGCGATCAGGCTATAACAGATAAGAGCGCCACAGCGGCGCAAGACAAGCTTGTTTGACATGTTACAATCACTCACGAAGGTTGCTAACGTGAGACTCGTCACATCGTCGTGTCTCTAGCTTGCCACCCTGGGCATTTCGGAACCTAGTAAACATGCCTAAGGCAAGCCTGGAGTTTATTCACTCAGTAGCGTGGGACCCTTGATGAGGAGTTTCGATTTCAGTGTGATTCAGGCCTAGCCTAGACTCAGGCCTAGATCCGATAGGTTGAATGTAGTGACGGATGCGTGCTGCCACAGCGCCATGCCCAAGCGCAGGAAATCAGCGAAGTGGCAATACTTCCCGACGATCCCGGCGCTGCGTCCAGGACCCCCCCACCTAGAACAGTTTGCCAGGATGGTCTAAATGCATCTTGTGAAAAAAACTATGCGTAATGGCCTATCCCTTAGACTGCGACCATCGGATAGGCCGCGCTGAACACCCGCTGAACTGCACTAGAGTTAGGGCTTCGCTGATGGCTTTAAGCTCCCATAACCCCTTCCTATTAGCTGTCAGCAATTTTGGAGAACGTCATGGCCTGTCAGAGGTGTTCTGATATCACCTGTAATCAGCAGGGACTTAGCCACTGGAGCCGCTAACTGTTCGAGGCAAGTTGCACGAGTCAAGCAGTTTTCGTTCACAACATGTGATCAGCAGGTAGCTCTCTCAAAGCTGGGGAAGACGTAGACGCTCGCCACATGCCCTACGGGGTAGACCCACATCCATATCATGGCCAAGTAACACATCTATTTCTCTCTTGCTCACGGCAATCACCCTCCAGAGATCAATATACCCGGCAAGGCTCTAGTTTGGTATCTTGCCATGATCCACCATGGTTTCCCCCTTTCGGCCAATCCAGCCAGCTGCTCAGCAGTCACCACAGCACCATACTGTCGCGGGGCTACGCGGTGCTGTAGTACCCAGTGAGAAGCTCGTCAAGAAAATCCGCAGCGTGGGACAGGCTTGCCAAGACTGTCGCCAGAGCAAAGTCAAGGTAATTGGTCTCGTCCCCGTTCGCAGTTCCCCGTTAACTGGTGCATCCCTAGTGCGATGGCCGCAGACCACGGTGTGGCACCTGCATTGCCAAGCAACGGTCCTGTCGCTACGAGTACCAGTCGAGGAGAGCCGCTCTAAAGTCGCGACTACAAACATTGGAGACGCTCTTCTGTGCGTTACAAGCCAAACCTGGCCAAGAAGCAGACCGTTTGCTACAACAAATCCGCTCCACCGACGACTTTCGCTCCTTGGTTAGCGGTTCCTCCAGCACCAGCCCAGGGGGCAGCAGTCTCTCGAGTCCCGCGACTGGGTCTGAGGAGCAGTCGCTCGGATCTCTTACCCCAGTGCGCGAAACCGCAATCGCCCGCACCCTCTACGAATCGCGCGTCGGGGATGATGGGCATGGAAAGGCCCATCTCCCCACTCCCTCCTCAGCACTGGGAGAAGTACCGGCAGATGCGTCAACATTCCTGATCTCCCTCGTCATCCCCAGCGCCTCTACTACACAAGCCGCGGTCGACAGCTTTTTCAGCTCCAGCGGGAAGCTATTTCATGTCTTCTCCCGCGAACAAGTTACAGGTTACTACGAGCATGTGTTTGGAAGCGATGGTTGTCCCATACCAAGTCAAAAGACTGCCATATGCTGCCTCGCCGCAGTTGCAGCTGTTGGGGTTCAGTACAACGCTGACGATTTCAAGGTCGGGATGGATGGCGTCTTCTACGACGTGGCTAAACACTTCTTTGAGAGTTTGGTGGAGGAGCAGCCACTCGACGCAATCAAGGCCTGTACGCTGCTAGCTATGTACAACATTATGACTAAGGCGACGGTTTCACTTGCTTACATTGGTTCGTGAACTCATTCCCTCCCGCGATACCCTATTCTTTTTCGATAGAGCTAACGCTATTTGCATAGAGGTTGGTCTGAGCATGTCGAAGAGACATAACCTGAACGAGAAATCGTATCATTATCCGGGGCTCTCCTCAGACGAATGGGTCGACTATCGGAGGACGTGGAGAACATTATTATTCTTTTCGAGGCAGGCTGATCTGAACCAGTCTCATCGACATTCACTAACTCTGTTTAGTTGGCTTTCTTCAACTCTTGGATATATCCCAGGTGGTGATATATCTTTCCGGGAAGTGGTTCCGGTATTATACCTCGACCTTTCTTTTACGGTCAGCTAAGACTGACATCACTACAGTTGATAGATGTGGAAGCCGATCATTCGTGTGATATTAGCCACAGTAAGCTAATCCATGGACCATTCCAGTTACTTCGCTTACAGTATGCCACAGTTGTCCAGACGGAGATGACCAAGATCTCCCTTCTAAACGCCGACATTCTGCGGATGCATCTGTCCTCCAAGGAGCTGACAAGCCAAGCAATGGATTCCATAAATAAGGAAATTCAGGACTGGCACAACCAGCTCCCTAGTCAAATGCATCTCGCCAATGTCTGCCGCGCAGATCTTCCGCTTGAAGCCCGGCGATCCATCTTGGCGACTCATCTCCTCTATCTCGGAACAACGATGCTGCTCTATCGCCGAATCACCTCACAGTTCGTTCGGTCTTCCGGGATTGATCGTGGGGATGACATTCTGTCGAAGCCCTTGGAGGATACGTTTCTTAACCATGCAGATCAAGCTGTGACAGCAGCAAGACACTCGGCCCGGATACTAGGCTTGCTGCATACAGAAAAGGGGATATTTAAAAAATGCTGGCTTATTATGTTAGTTGAAATCCACTCCCCACTATGCCTCAGTTAATGGATCCTAATATATTTCTTTAGCTTCCAATCATTTACCTCCTGCATCGTGCTACTGCACTCTGTCGCCCAAAAGCAAGTACACTCGTTCCCTCGCTCATACTGGGAAGAGGACCTCACCCAAGCCCGCATCTGCCTCGATATACTCTCCTTCTGCAGCACCACGGACTCAGTAGCTCTCAAGTTTCAAGACTGCCTCATCCCTATCCACGACAAACTGTCATCTTATATCCAACCCACAACCTGTACTAGCACCCTCCCGAACCCGTCCTCCCTCGCCTACATCCTCAGAGTTCCGACAACTGCCGAGGCCGACCGCGTCAGCCTGTCTTTGAAGCTCCTAATAATGTTGTGCCAGCCATTCGGCAACGTCAATGGCAAGGGTGCCTCGAACGATGACCTCAGCGAGCGGCTAGGCTGGAGGCTCGAGAGCTCCCTGCCGTTCCGGTGGGACCCCCAGGACGTCGGGATTGGCGAAACAGGGTTTCTGGAGAGCGATAATCGGTTCTTGGGCAGTAATAACCCGAGTGGATGGGCTGGAGTCGGGAGCGAAGATGAATCAGAAGAGCTGGAGTGGGTGGTGAGTTAGGTGGTATGAATGAGGGCAAAAACGTGTAACGTATATGATAAGCGAGTGCACCAAACAAGCGAGTGCACCACTTATACTGTACAGCTAAAAGTTAAAATATTAGATTTTCTAAAACTAGCTATATAATTAATAAGATTTTAAGAAAAATACCTTTACATTCTTTAGAGAGAAAGTGTATCGGTCTCAAGGTAGTGTATTGCAACTAGCTAGGCCACTCTACAGAGTATACCAAACTTAAGGAAAGAAGAAGAAGAGAAAGAGAGTAGAGGAGGTCCATCCATAAATATACTCGTCATGGTGGCTTAAAGGTAAAAGTGGGCCACGAAAGGCCGAGGGTTCCCGAGGCCACCTACGGGCACAGCCCGTTACAGAAAGTTATACGATAGCATTTTTTAAAAACTTTTAATTAATTTATTAAGCCTTTTATATCTAAAATTAAGAAAAAAAACAGTGTGAATAAGTGTAACGGGCTGTGCCCGTAGGTGGCCTCGGGAACCCTCGGCCTTTCGTGGCCCACTTTTACCTTTAAGCCACCATGACGAGTATATTTATGGATGGACCTCCTCTACTCTCTTTCTCTTCTTCTTCTTTCCTTAAGTTTGGTATACTCTGTAGAGTGGCCTAGCTAGTTGCAATACACTACCTTGAGACCGCTACAAAAATGCGATTTTGCACTCGCTTGTCTTGTCACGACCCAAGCTGAGGGCCGTGGCGAAACCCTTGGACCCACCGTTGAGAACCGAACGGTGCGGGGAGGCTGATGAGTCAGCCTCACGGGCGAATCAGGGAAGGCATCGCTCCTCGCGCTCCATCGCTCCCAGTGAAACCTTAACCTTAAATGGTCGAACGCGCTCTTGTTCGACCTGTTCGACCACGATCAACCAAGCGATCCAGAATAGTATATATAGCTTCACTCATTCCCACTCCCCTATGTCTAGATAGCTCTCCAGCTTTCAATACAATTTGATTACTCAAGAATATTTCTTGACATTATCAGACGTGATACGCAATCCTACGCTCAACACGCTACGCCCCGTCACAACTGCCAACATAAACCAATCAGGTTACGGTTTACTACGTTGGGAACCTTGACCGTCACATGTCTGGTGCACTCGCTTATCGTATACGTTACATACTTGTGGATCTCTGAACAATGAACCAGCCTCTGAAGTAGAAAACTTTCGATATTATCCATCTAGTAATCAAACTCGCAATTACTCCAAGGGATGAAAAATCGCGCATTAGTGCCGCTCGTGGCGACGCTGAATGTGGCACAGTTAAATCGTTTCAATTTGGCGGTTGAAGCGCTTGGAGATGTCAACACAGGACGCTGATCTTCAAGTCATTAATTCGTGCCCACCAAAATCCCTTACTAAGACCATCAGCAAGTAGCTCATTCCAAAGGCTTTGCGCTTACATACTGATCACTGCTACTAATCTCAACATCTGCTTCTCCATCCTTCTCTATCGGCGGCTTCAACCATCTCATACCCCTAACTCCGCGGACAGCATGGTCGAAAACCTCTATCGTGCGCCGCAGCAGATGACTGCGAGGTGATGGTTCAGCACCCCTTATTGAGTAGCGGCATGCATAAAAAGCGTCCCCTCCATCTCCTCCGTCCCCTCCGTCCCCTCCGCCCCCTCTACCCCCTCGCAAACTGGAGGCCCGCAGTCCGGAGGCCCCGCTAACTTGCAACTTGCTCCGGTGGCCGAATTCTGGGCTCGACGATGAGATCTTTCGCCCATCTCTGCCGCTAGTTCTCCTCCATTTACCCCGCCCTCTGTCGCCCGGTTGCTCTAACGTCATATGAGAGTTCAGGAACCCTGGTAGAATCGAGTCCTCCATAAATTGATGAACGATCTCGACAGCATCGTCCAGTTCCGATGGGTGTGGAAGAAAATCAGAAGAACGGAATCCGAGAAGTCGATCCCTAACTTCGGACGGAAGGTTGACCTCGCGATGTCCATTGGGAAGGATATAAGTGCCCAGAAGATCTTCCCATAGTGCCTGCAGGTAATCGTAATGACACCGCAAAGATGCCCGGGGGATTCGGTTACCCCCGACTATCTCTGTGTAACAAACACGGTTCTCGATGCGTCTTGGACGAATTGTAGGTTTTCTAGGCAATGATTTCTTGAAAGATAGGCTGTAAAATCGTTCAATCCGCATGGGTCTGGGGATAAATCAGAAATAATGCTAGCCAATAATGACATGAAATATGTCCTTCGTACAAGTGCTAGTAGTCTGGCCCGGTCGCGTCTTGGCCCTTCCCTTCTTATACAATCAATCACGGAAATCCGCTTGTCTCGCCACACTGGAGAGATGGCTCCGGCTCCTTTGATTGGAGGAATGTGGTTCGCTCCTCGGGCAAAAGCTCCAGCTCGTCTGATTGGACGCTTGCCAAGCTCCCCTGAATATGGCGTCGTTCTGGTGTGGGCCCCGTCAAAGTACATGTACTACGTAGTAGGCAGCTTCAACAAGCGTGAGGAAGAAACAGGAAGAACCCAGGCTGGTATAATTATACTTAACAGCGGTAAGGCCCGAAATGAAGCCTTAAATTATCAATCTACAATAACATGCATCATTAGTTGGACAATCATAACAAGGATTGCCGGCTTGCTCAACCGCTGTATTATGGTTCTCCCGCCCCTGTTTGACCAAGACTATGTCTTCATTGTCGTTCCAGACACTTGGACGTTCTTGACAAGGCCATGACGGGATCAGTCGCGGCTGCACCATCGTTCGCAACGCCGAAAAAGCGCCCACCCTCTTTTCCCCATTTCCTTTAGCGACATGGCCACAGTTTATGATCCCATTGAGGTGATTGACTAATCAGCCGCTTACCCCTCACATGCCACGACTCATTTTCCGGATTGGAGAAGCGAGCAGGCCCTGTCACAACCCACGCGACCACCCCGTCAAAGAGCCCACTTTGCCACTGCCGGTCCGTTCGTTGTTCCAGGTGCGTGCAAGATTCCTACTGATCCATTAGGTCGAATGATTAACAGTGCGTCCACTCCTTCCAAAATGCGGAAAGTCCTCTCTTAGATCGAACTGCGGCATTGAAAAGACTAAATACAACGAAGAACAATGGACGGACCTGCGTTAGTCCTAAAGGTAACACCAATTACACAAAAAATAGTATCCGTGTATTAACTAATGCTGAATCTCACAACAAGCCCTATTGGATAGCCTCACTTCCTTCCCATCTTGAATAGCTGCTGCTAGAATGCATTGCGTTTCATTAAAATGGCTGGGGATATTAATAACCGTTTCAAAGCCCTTGGCGGTTGCTTGACCAAGGGGTTTTAACCTTGCAGCAATGTCTACCTCATACAATCTCCAATACTGGACATCCGTAGCCCCATTCCAGCTTATATACGCCGTATTATCTGAGCCGTCCTTCTCATACACCAGTGACGGCGCCCACTGCTTCGGCGTTGCATTCCACGTGGACTTGAAGACCCGGTAGCTCTGTACCAGATTGTCATTCCCAAACCGGCCCTCCCATCGAATATCAGTACTGTCATTAGACGGACCATACTTACGGATTATGGGGATCTGGCCGTGAGCCACCAGCTGATTGTCATTGCTCAGCTTGGCGTCGTAGTTGCCCTGGCTGTTGTTAATAACCCTGTCAAGAGGGTTTATGCTGCGCAAAACGACGGGCGGTATTGTCGAGTTGGGAGGCGTCGATACATCCAGTAGAATGGCTCTACTATCGATCGAGTCCGTATCACCTTCTCTATTGTGGTTATCGTATAGACTGAGCTGGAAGCCATTGTCGGTCACATTGAACCCTCGTGCATGGTGCTGGTAACGAAACTGGCCCTCCAGCGGCAATGGACCATAACTTCCCGTCCCATTCTCGCCGCTGCCGTCCAGCGTCCAGATAATCTCGCCGGTTTTTTGAGAGATCAGGTAGCTGAAGTAAAGGGGAAACTCTCAGTTCTTCCAACATATACTATGTACACATCACACAGAGAGGCGGCGGTGTGAAGGCTAATCACCACTTCTCTGAATCAACGACAAAAATGACTTGTGTCTATCACCGTTGCTATTTGACTAACCAAATCTACTAATGCTCACCCTCTCCCTATACGGCCAGTAGATAGTTCCACTATCCATGTTGTGCCATGATTCCGAGTAGGCATGACTGAAGCGAAATATATCCATCTTCAATCGTTGGCGAAGATAACAAATGACTGCCTTTCGTGACGTCAAAGCCGTCTATGTTCTGAGCCTAAAACCGGTAGATCATTTGGCTCGCATCCGCCTAGGACGAACGTTGTTGCCAACACTAGCACCTGATTCGGCAAGACCACCTGGTCCACTCATTTTTATCAATGCCCAAATGGCCATGATGATGAGTCCCCCGAACAGGACGGAGAACTCCACGCCAACCGACGTGGTAATCCAGGTGGGATACTTGTCGGTGTACCACAAGATGAGGCCGGCCGAGAACTCGATAATGACCAGATTAAGCATAGCCAATGGAGTCCAGGCCAGGATTTTTCCCACGTGGCTTGGCTGCTTGCAGCCTTCGAATGTAAATTGGAGCATCGTAGCAGAGGTAATGGCGGTGATAGAGGTTATCGTGGCGCTGATAAGCAACCTGGCCGCTATCTGCGAGCGTACCCCCATGTCTTCGGCTTGGAGCACGCCGAAGACCATGGCTGCCAGCGACATGACTCCCAAAGAAGCGGCAAAAGTATTGAAGTCGTCGTAATATTGCAGCAGTCGATGGAAGACAATAGTCGAGCGCAAGCTCGATGGCTTATCGGCTAGCGAGGAGAATATAGTTAGTTCTAGGTGCAAAAGATCGTACTTTCAACCTACGCTGAGTCATATTTGGTTTGACGCAAAGTCAATGGCCACCGGTTGGATTGTAAGATATAGTATCGACCAGAGGAGTACGTGATACTGAAGAGGATAGTGGTGGTGTCAGAACATTATTGAGGCACGATCGGTGGGTAGGGCGGAACATGTACATGTTATAACTGAGCGCGGGCATTTGAGCAGCCAATCTCGAGCATTTCACTGATTTTTTTCCTCCCGGAAAGAGTGTCCATTACTTGTCCTTCCGCCACGGCCGTAACTTCTCGCGTGAGTGGTTGATCTCCTATTTTCGGCCCGTCTAAATTAGTTCTAATCCGAGAACTCGAGGCTGAAACCCTGCCTCGTGTACCGCTTGAATTGAGTGCCCGCGAACTGAGATGTCTTCAATCTTTATGCTGTACATCTATCAAGTTGTCTAAAATGGGCTGCAAAGTTGGCAGTGTGAATTAGATCTAGCATCACTGCATGTTAGGTCCACATCTTGTAACTCTTGAGTCTGATAGCGTTGATATCCACCTCAGAAAAATTGGTGGCTGGAATTGTGCTATGTTCAGAGGCTTATTTCAGCCGTACTCGACGACCAAATTAGCTCAGGTTCTTGACGCTTGAAAAGATGTACGCACCTGTCGAAAGAAAAGGCTCTGGACTGCATGCGCCAGACTTGAGACAGCGAATATAATCATTATGGCCAAGTTGGGGTCGAAGCTAGGGTGATACGGCCAAATTGCGCCGCATGCTCCGACAGACACATATCCATACTCGTTAGGTGGGACGGAGATACATGTCAGGGAAGTTGATGTCGCGGTCGCGGCCGTTGCCATTGTTGAGACCGTGTGGCTAAGGTGGTTCGATCTGCTGGTGACTGGGATGTGGATACTATGTAAGGAGATGTGCTCCTCTCGGGCCAGGTTTTAAATCTGGCTTCATGAAAGTTACGTTGTTCATCATCAAGAACTGTCTCTGGTGGTGATTCCGCACGCGCTAGCAGGCAGTGGATCAATAACAGCAGGTCACGGGCATCCCGAGGCAGAAATTGTCAAGGACTCATATCACGTATTGAATACGCCGTGCCAAGGCGTCGATCTCGGCCCATACATTCTGATCCTGATTAGTGGAAACTCCCCTTGGACTGGAGAAAAAGACATGGTGTGACGTCACGCAACTTCTAGCCTCAAGCGAGATAAACCCTCCTCGCCCATGTTTCATGTTAAACCCTTCCTTCGGGTCACGATACTTGTGGCGAATCCTACCAGTAGCGTTTGACCTATGCAAGGAACAGCTTCTATCAAGACAACATTATGAACAAATGAGGCGTGGACGCATGTAGAAGTGTCTTCTCTTCTCCTTTTTGTCAGAAAAAAACAACAAATTACAAGATAGTCTATACCACGGTTGCTGTACTCATTCAGCCGGCAGCCAGCCGACTTGCTCCATTGGCCAGCTCAGCCAGAAACGTTTCGCAAGTGGCATGCAAGCGTAGATTTCTGATATGAGATGTGTAGGCCAATCTTTTACCATCCAGGCACACTCCAATCGCTTGATCAACACCACAAAGTATGAAAAGAGTAGCAGCGCCACTGGGTCAGTGGCCTGTACCAGTTTCAGGTAATGATCCGATACACGATGTAACCAGCTGAAGACTGTGTAAGCCGAGACTTGCGCTGGTTCGTCATGCACCACTGTGTAGCACCTACGCAGAAGCGTGAGAGCTTCCACCAGGCTCTCGCACCGCTCGTCATCCTTCGTGACGTTGATATCTATGAAGGATGCTAAAGCCTCTAGAGCTTCTTGGACGGATGGATCGAGGGCTTTGACTGGAACTTTGTTCAACTCTAAGCCAGAGAGCGGGAATATTGGGTGCAGCTCCTCGTTCTGGACACTTGCGAAGTCACATGCTTGCTCGATTGACCGAAGTCCGCGAAAAAGTGTCAGCCAGTGCGATGGGCCATTCTGGTTGAATATAAGCAGCTCTCCTGGGCATGGGCCGAGGGCAAATGTATGCAAGCAAGTTATTGTTGCAAAGAGATAGAGTGCGGCACAGTTTGACTCAGTGACGCGTGAGAGAAGCGGCGAGGCAAGCCTCAGGGCCTCTTCCCAATGCACATTAGCCTTGTCCAACAGGCCGGCAGGCATGTCTCTCTCAAGCTGGTGCTTCATGTGACGTAGGTGCAACGCGCCTAGAGTAATGACTGCATGGAGAAGAAACTGGTGTCTAAAAGACAGCCTCGGGACTGTAACGCTCCAGAAGTATTGGGTGGCTTGCTCGTTACTGAAACTCTTAGATGTGACATGGCAAAAATGATGAAACAGCTCAAAATCCCCCACATCTAGACTGGTTGCACAGCACCGGACGGATGCTGCCACACACGCCGTCGAAGCTGGGCTGGAAGCAGTGCTCTGGTTTGTGCCAAGACTGCACACCAGCGATCGCCTGACGCAGTTGGTGCAAGCCGGCTTTTGCTCATCGCACTGGAGATTTGGACCAAAGAATTAGCTTGAATCATTTTGGAACGCAGGTCGACTCGACTGCCGGGTTAGGCGTTCGTTACCTTGATCCTCCTTTTTTTGCAGAACGTGCATCCATGACGTGACTTTCTATGGGCCCTTCGGTGGACGACTTTACCACCTTGGTCAGTAGGTGGGGTATTCTCATTCATGGAACTGAGAGCCGCGTGGAACAACTACAGGCTGTAGGTAGAGACAGACGTGTCAAAGAAGAAGCAAGCGGGCTATACGAAGAATACGCTCCTCGCGGGTCCAAGGCCTAGAATAAGTAGTGTTAAATTAAGTTTGGGCTAAGGATGTAGCAAAACGGGGCTAAAACGGCTTGACCTTGGACCAATCCAATGACGCCGCCAAAGTCCAGGACCCGTTAGGATCCACCACAATTTGGCGAATACGTTGTTATACGTCTTGATACGCGCAATACGCACCCAAGACCGTCCGTGCGCAGGGAACAACCAGATCGGCGAGTCCCCACCCAGGCTATGGATATCTTCCGAATAAGCGTGTCCCTCTTTTTAGCATAGCTAGCTCTTCAAGGTCCACACCTAAAACCCTGAGATTTTCTCAGTTTACGTCTCATTACGCCGAATTAACAAGGGCCGAGTCTTTTCTTCCAGATTGTACCTATTGCGTGCGGCAGGGTAACTCGGCAGTCAAGTGCCGTCGGGCTTTTCCAGAACCCAGAAGCTTCCCCGTTTCGCAACCGGCGAAACCTTCTCGCCGACTCTCGAGCTTAATCTCAAGCCACATGACGTTGTAGGGGTAGAGCGCCTAAGCCCGAGCCGGCGTCGGGAGAGTTCTTAGCGGAGTTTGAGATACGGACAGACTTGGTCTCGACTCGGCCTTATGACAAAGCGTTCCTTCACTTCCAAACTTAGCTCCACTAGAACGCTCCTCTTCCATTCTTTCAATGTCTGGGGGGCACCAGGCCGAGAGTGCTGACTACCGTGCGAACGTACCCAAATCGCTGCCGCCCATGACTCCTGAGAAGTCTCCATGCCGTGGAGTTTGCTGCTCTGTTCCTGTGCTCAAGGCTCGATGACAGCTTGAGCCATAGTCTCCGAGAGGACATTGGTTTGTTTATTTGCTGATGCAACGGCGTATCTTGCCATTTGGATAAGAACCAGCGGTAATGTACTAATACAATACTTCCAGGTACTAACTGATCAGCGATCTTCGAGCCCGGTATTTATAATCAAGCTTTTACTTTGCCGCAGACGACACCACAAAGCTGAACTACGAGCAACTATTACGTTAAAACACCGGTCCGGCCAGGTAACTTACCAGAAGTAGACTAGCCTACGACATCTCACGCGGACGAAGATGGTCCGCCAGTCCATAATCGACTCTCAACCTCGGACATCCAGCCCGTAGAGGTGCGCACTCACGCAAAACCACGTGGTATGGCGAGACTGGATTCCTATCTCGCTATAAAAGTGTATAAAACCAGACAGCATCATCCCCGGAGTTACCGAATGCACATTCCAACCGCAACAGTCTTCGAACCTGCTCTCTCCATCAATTTCTGCTCAGCCCGAATCAGCACCCAATTACATTATCATGGCACCCAACAAGAGGATCATTCTCATCACTGGTCAGTATCACTTTCGTCAAGTGTCAATTTTCTGTTGGCTTACTCTTAGCTTTCCCAGGCGCCAACTCCGGCATTGGCTATGACACCTCCTACGCCCTCGCCAATGACTCGCCAGACAACCACATCATCATGGGTGCCCGTTCCAGCGTCAAGGGCCTTGCAGCTCTCAACGAGATCCAGGCACGTAAGCCTGCCGGCACACTCAGCTTCCTTGAGCTCGATATCACCTCCGACGAGTCCATCAAGGCTGCCGCGCAGAAACTAGAGTCTGACTTTGGCGTCCTCGACGTACTCGTCAATAACGCCGGCATTTCAGGCAAGGAAGAGGTCTCGCGAGAGAATTTCCACACCGTCTTCGACACCAACGTCTTCAGCACCATGCTCCTGACCCAGGCCCTGGAGCATCTGCTGCGGAAGTCCCGCGATCCTCGGATCATCAACGTCTCCTCGGTCCTCGGCTCCATCACGGTGCGGAACGATCACTCGTCCCCATATACACAGGTTACGGGAGAGACGTACCGCGTCAGCAAAGCGGCGCTGAACATGGTTACCGGAATCCAGGCCTATAAGTACAAGGAATGGGAGCACCCAGCGAAGGTCTGGTCGTTTTGCCCTGGGTTCGTGGTCACCAACTTGACCGGGGAGGATAAGCAGAGCAAGATTGACCGAGGGGCAGAGTCGTCGGAGACGAGTGCCCAAGGGATAACGGAGATTGTGAAGGGTGATAGGGACGACGAGGCGAACCAGTTCTTGGCCAAGCGGGGTGAGGTCCTCCCGTGGTAAATCCGGGGTCCGCAACCGGGTCGTTTAAGGCCATGATGGATGGATAAATTAGCTCTAATGAGTATGAATGAATTACTCTGACTCCAGGAGGGGTTTGATACGGCCGTGGTGATATCTCCCTCAGAGCTTCTTGCCGAGAACCCGAGGCGATACAGTCCCTCGGGTGGCGTTGCATAAGTTCCATGTTAGTCCGTTATTCATGCAAGGCCTCAGTTGCGCCCGGAACCCCTGTTGCCCAGGTACTAAATGCCCCCTACTCTGGACTTGGCCGAGATGGTGACTGAAACTCGCAGCAGTGTATTCTTTTTCATTAGACCGGAACCCCTCTGTTGTGCATGGAGATCCATTCAGCCCGACACTCGAGTGGTAGCGCTCAACGTCCGGAGTGACCGATGCGGTCAGCCAAGAAAACTCACTGAGCCGCAACTCAAAAGGGGTCTATCTCGGACGACAGATCAATCAGACGCGGTAGCACTAAGGCAGGGTTACAAGCAGAGTGGGTGGTATGGAGGGAGATATATGCAGGGCTCTCTAACCCACACAAACTGTTACGGCGCATGGCACGTGGTGAAGATTCAGACATGCCATTCAACTGGTCCTTACTTAGCCATGCTTGGAGAACAGGTAGCGAGTTCAGCAGGCCCATGGATGGGATCATCGCACATCAAGCGCCAGTGACCACTAACTAAGCCTTGGTCCCGCCTTCTGGGTATTCGAGAATATCGCCGTCGAGAGTCTGGTCCGACGCAGTGCTTACGAACGGATCTTTAACGGTTTGTCCACTCTTCAGAGACGTGACATCATCAGTAGGAGTCAGAGACTCTAGCGTCATTCGTTCAATATGAGATGACGGTTTCTACGGTCTAGTACTCATTGTTTAGAGGAGATGGAGACTGGTTGATGGCCAGAAAGGGAAACACACAAACACACCTTATTCAAAGTGTATTGAAGGATATGTATCATGACCAGTTCATTCTACCCATGGTCTTGGTCACCTAGAGTCCGAAGATGCGGGTATCGTGGTCCATTGTCATGTGCTACATCTTCAGGGGGAGTTCCAGGATACCATTTGGAATCATTTGTCTTCTCAATGTGGGGTTTGTGGATGCGCATCGTCAAGTGGCAGTTATGCACGCCTGAATTTCCTTTTAAAGCTAAGATAGGAAATAATTGACGGAAATTTGGCAGTACAGCGACCAATGCTGATTAATGTCTAGTCGGTTTAATGACTTGTGGGACCGGCTCAGCCAGGTGTATCCGTTTGTTGTTTTAACTGAAGGCCGAAGCCCGGCAGCTAGAAAACTCCACGGTCGCTTCTGCGGGGCATTCCAGGATCATCCCCTGTGAATGCTGAGGTAAGGTCGAGGTAGCCTAAGCCGCATTCGCATGGTATTAAGTTTGTGGAACTTTTGGATCAAGCTAATCTAAGCAGCGGTCGCATCTGTGTTCGGCTCTTTTACATATGGAGACCGATTTGTAAGGGCTCGCACTTCGCACTTTTCCGTTGTCCGTTGTCATCTGCCGCTTTGCGATTTTGTAGTATAGCTTGCCGTACTTATATAAATGCAGCACGATTCCTTAAAGTCAAGGTCCTCAACTCCTCACACTTGGGCATCTATCTCTATATACTTTAACCAGTCTAAATACTGCTAAAATGCAGCGTGCTCTGAAGCTCATTTTCCACGTACTGTGGGCTCTCCCTTTCCTTGCATCACTTTCTTGGGCTACTCCAACAACACACATTTCCACTCCCATTGTCAATATCAGAAATGGAACATTAGCAGGCTCATATGACTCAGTCCGCCATCAAGATGCATTCCTCGGCGTACCATTCGCAGCGAGCCCGACCGGAAACCTTCGATTTAGCTTGCCTCAGCCACCAAAGCCTTGGAAGGGGATCAAATCAGCCAAGTCATATGGACCGTTGTGTTTGGGCAACTCTGCTGGACTCGTAGGATTCAGCCAGAACACGTCTGCGCCCATGAGCGAGGATTGCCTCCAGATTAACGTCATCCGTCCGTCTGGCATCAACAAGTCTCGCAAGCTTCCGGTCTTTGCCTGGATTCACGGCGGCGCCTGGGTTGAGGGTAGCGCAGGGGATCCCAGATACAATGGCTCATTTTTAGTCGAGACGTCAGTTCAGATGGGCACGCCTATCATCTTTGTCAGTTTTAATTACCGCCTGGGCGTTTTTGGCATGATGAACGGGCCGGCTGCAGCAAAGGCTGGGCCACCGAATGTCTTCATCCACGACCAACGCCAGGCGCTTCGATGGGTCCAGGAAAACATCGCATATTTCGGCGGCGATGCTTCGCGAGTCACTATTGCTGGGGAATCTGCAGGCGCTTCTTCTGTCGGTCAGCACCTCATCGCTTATGGAGGTCGGGACAAGGGGCTTTTCAGCGGCGCTATTGCGCAAAGCGGAGGTCCTCTATCATCGTCTTCATATCGCAACGCAACTGAGACGGAGGCCTACTCGAACAAAGTACTAGAGGAAACGGGCTGTACTGAGGCGAAAGATCAGCTATCATGTCTGCGTGCTGTTCCCGCCGAGGCGCTGAGAAGAGTCAGTCAGATGCTTCCTACGGCCTGGGTCGTCGATGGTGAGCTTTTTACGTCAACTGGCTCACGTCTTCTCGAGTCGGGATCGTTCGTTAAAGTTCCTCTCCTGACTGGGTCTAACCGAAATGAAGGCACGTCTTTTACGCAGCTACTTGGTTTAACAGTAAACTCTGATGATGAGTTTTTGGCGTCCGTCAAGGGACTTCTTGGGCGACCCGTGGAAGAAGCAGCCTTGGCCAATTGGTCCACGTTGTATCAGATGGAAGTCGATAGGCCCTCTCCTGCAGGCTTGGGAACAATTCTGTCTAATCCAGGCCCACAGCTAGGAGCTCAGTATGGAAAGACAAGCCTCTGGCTTGGAGACGCTCTCTTTACGGCTGGTCGACGATTCGCCAGCCAGAAGTGGGCTGATTACCGCACGCCAAGCTATAGTTATTTCTTTGACACTCCGCCTGCCAACCTGGACCTCGAAACACTCGGCGTGGCTCACTTTCAGGAAATTCCATTTACCTTCGCTAATACCAAAGCCGTTGGTTGGGATACCGACCCCTTCCCTTCTGAGCCTAAGAAGAGGCAGAAGTATTTGAAGCTAGCTGAAATTATGAGTCGTATGTGGATCAGCTTCGTGGTTACAGGATCACCTAACTTTCACTATGGTAAGTCTTCCCTGCCATAGTTAATTATTCCTACCATTGAGTGCTTTGGAGAAAGCGCCTGTTTTTAAAGAAAGCCGGCTAATGTTAAGCAGTGTCCGATTTGAAAGTAAAGTGGCCAGTATACTCCCGGGAAAACCCAAGAAACCTGGTTTTTAGCGCTGAGAATGGAGTCTCACTGCAACAAGACATTTGGAGGGCTGAGGCAATTGATATGTTTTCCTCTTTAGCACCTAGCTTAGACTGGTAGAGTAGTGAAATCACGGCTAGGTAAACTATGTTTTTATTTCTAGCATTGTATAACTCAGAACTCATTGGGGTCAGGTCGGACTGTGTGGACTGGGGCATCAACCAGGCGGATACTCCTACTACCGGTACTTGCTAAGGCCTGTAGACCGACCCATTCTTAACACCACAACAACATCATCACCAGGACTTATAGAATAGACAAAAAGCTTTAGAATAACTTAGAGAATAATGCAAAGCCGTTCAAAAATCAATAACTCCGCCCCTAGCTAAGGTATAAAAACTCTGACGGTAGTTAAGGATGTAGTTTCACCGAAAATACTATGTCTGTTTAGCCTTTGGCCCAAATCATACTCCGGTATAGCATTACACCCACCCAAGCAATCTAATCGTCCATCTCGACATCCTCACCAAGACTAATCAACTGATCCAGCCCGTCATAGCCCAGAGCCGTTATTACAACCGGTCCAACATCAGCCAAGACAATTGCTGCTGGATAAGCATTGATCTCCAGCTCAGCCTGCTCCATGTCCATCCTCTGTCCCATCTCTTGATCCAAGAGGCTTTTCATGCTGGCTTCAAAATTGACCACGCTCTCCTGGGCCTCACGCTCGCTTGCATCGCAGGCAGTAAACTCACGTTGATCTTCACGCTGATCATGCTCAAGGGCTTCAATGGCTGTCAAGCAATGTGTGAAAGGCCTCTAGCGAGTTGATTCAACTAACTAGTCCCTATGCTGTTTACTTTCAAGATGAAGAAAGGAAAGAATCTAAATACAAACTGGGTGCGTAACGTTATATCTTCTTTAATATAGAAGATTCGAGAATCAACTCGATGGCGCTGTGGAGAAGAATTCGGGCTTGGCGGCAGAGCCGCCAGCCAAGTGGGCCTGACCCGTTACAGTTTGTTGTCCAATCCCAACTTGTGAACCCTGCGAAGTATCGTCAAAACCTGGCCATTAGGTAGAAGGCTTCAAATTACTTACATAAATAAAGCGGTCGAATTCATCCTTCACCTCGCTCGCTGTGCTGTACACCTTCTGCCTCCAGCGATCGAACTCGTCGAGTTCTTGCCCTTTCTCCTGTTGCTTATCTTGGAGCTGGTAGCTCTTGTACTCTGTGGACCAAATCTTTCTAACAGACTTCACGGCATTGCTAACCCAGGCTGGGTTTTCTCTTCCACTGCTCACTCAGATAGCTCTTTCGGAGTGCTGGGTGGAGGAGGATACCAGCCACGTACACGGGGGCCTGTTCGGTAAGCTGGTAATACTTCTCGAACTTTAGCCAAGCCACGTGAAAGCGCGCGTAGAAGCGTAGGTTACTGAAAGCCTTATCTTTAGCCTACGTGAAGTGATGATAGAGGAAATCCATATGAGATAGAACTTCATCGAGTGTGTTCTCCCGGCCTTGGCGTACCGAGATCTGGTGAAATGGTTGTAGAAACGCATGGATGTCTCGGAGCTCGTTCCAGTCGTTGTGGTCCAGTGCATCTTTCTCGATCTTGGCATGATTTTCTTGAATCCAATCCATGAACTTTGCCCGCCTCTCAATTGCCACGTCGATAAGACGAAACCATGAATTCCAGCGTGTATCATTGTCCCTCGGCAAGGCCCTGCCAATCTTGGCCTTGAAGTCGTTGCAGATGCTGGTAGAGCTCCTTGAATACATGCACAAGTGTGCAGCTTCCCCAGAACATTAAACTCCCGCCATTCCTCGGTGGCTTGTGCCTTCGTAATGACGCCCCCTTCTTCTTTTTCGGATAGCCTGCACAGCCGCTCATACGCCTCATCAATCCCTTCTTGCTCATCCTCCTGAATCTTCTTTGATTTACTCCGGAAAAGGAAGGCTTGAACGATGAGGTTCATGATGTGGCCGCTGCAGCGTAGTCGCCTGGCAACCGGGTCTAAACCATCAATCTCTTTTGCGACGTCGTCAAGCATAGTATCGTTAGCATCGTGATTATCCATCGTAAAGTAGCCAATCTTATTGCTGAGGTCGTACTCTTCGACAACGTCCAGGAAAGTCTTGGCTTGCAATTTCCCATTGTGGCTTCCTTTGAACTCGCGCAGTGACAATAACGCTTGAGCGACTTCTCTAGTCTCCGCGTCTACAAAATGGACCACGATTGCCTGATATGCTGCCTTCTGTTCCGATGAGGTCCACATGTCAATGGTGAAGTGGACCATGGAAGAGAGAGAACCATGAAGCTTATTGACGAGGCCTTGTTTGTGTTGAGTGAACGTCTTTCCGAGAAGTTTCGGTACCGCTCTGCGGCTGCGTAGGAGGACGTCCCGGGCCATATAGTTACAGGAGAGGATGACAGCATGAAACTCGGGGTACTCGATGAATGTGTGGGCAATATTGCGAACTGCAAGAAGCCTGGCAAGGGCTTCCTCGAACGCAGGAATATTAATAGCATTTGCCAAATATTTTTCCTCGTTGAGGTCTCGATTGGCTTGACGTTCCTCCTGCCTTCCAAACAAATCCGTGATGGTGCCATGTTGCTGCTTCTTCAGATCCGACCTTTCGGCATACTCTATAACACGGATGCCGTGAAAGTCCCGCAGGTGCTTGCGGGCTCGGCTCATGTTCGTCGTTACCGAATTAGGCTTTTTCGTGAGTCGCAGTGCTTGCAGTACCAGATTTCGTGGTATGAAGAATCACGAGCTTTCTCTCCTCTCTCTTCATAAGGGTCGCGCGCCTCGTTCCAAGTGCTGTTGTTTGTACGGCCTTTGGTGCGCTTGCCAGCCCGATCAGAGGGAGAGCGATTCAATGCGCGTTTCGCGGGAACGGAAGAGTCATGCGATGCAGGTGCCGGAGACTCGTCAGAAGGCTTTGAGAACAAGGGAGAAGGCGAAGCTGAGGACATTTTTACGATTAGCAAGTTTCGAACTGCGTTGAAGGCATTTGCTTGCAAAATATTCTTGGTTAAGTACTAAGATATTTGGGACTCATCGGGCGCATATGAAACATATGAAACCGACTGAAACATATGAAACTGGGAGGGTTACAGTTTCATATGAAACAGTATGAAACAACGCGCGTGTCTATCCAGCACTGCTGCGAGCTAGACGTTGCTATGATGATGCCCTCGATGTCGTTTGGTATCTTGACCGCCTTCGCTAGGTCGTCCTCGCCCACCACTGGGATGCAGCTGGTCCATGGCGGCAACGCATACTCATGGATAACCTCTATTCGATCCGTATAGACGCTTCCCACCGTCGAGACAATCTTCTGCATTGGTGATATAAATCGCTTGCTTGCTTTGTTCTTCAAAGCTACCAGCGGGTGCATCTTCGGAAGGGTCCGAAGGTTGATGCAGAATCTTGTTGCGGCTTGTCTGTGTCGTTCCTCTACGGTCAGGATACTGCTTCGGCCTCGGCCACCGCCGTTGCTACAGTACGGAACGCTCCTGTTTTGAGAGTAGAAGTCTAACAATCAAGTGGTATCTAATAGAAATGAGGCCAACTACTTCTTGCCCATTCGCCAATAAACAAGACTCGTAAATCGAACCAACAGACATAAACCTAGCTGATCGATAAGAATTTGTCAGATGTTTAGGTGAATTGTGTCTGTCTTCATGCCCTCTCTGAAGGAGAGGAATTGAGCTGAACCAAATACACGATGGGGATACTGCTGCCTGCAAGGCAGCAGTAAAGTAACTGGTTATAGCCTGCTAGGCAACGACATTGGTAGACTTGTTGCCTGCCAGGCAGCGGTGTTTTGCCGCATATTCAATAGAATTTATAAACAACGCGCATCCCGCAGAAATGCTCAAGAGTGGATATGTATAAAATCCGACCACTCCATTACCAAGCCAAAACTTTCTTCTGCGTCCCGCAACCAATATTCGCACAGAGAATCTCATCCTGCTCACTCACTTGCGCGTCACAAGGCAACTTCTGCTTTGCCGGCCAGATTTCCCTGCCCTCAGATTTCTCCCGCTCATGATGCTCCGTGATGATCTCTCGAACGGAGCTTTGGAAAAATAGTGGCGCTTTCTCGTACTTAGGGTGCAGCTGACCGTTGACAAAGACACCGCGGTCCAGGTTCTTCTGTGCGTTGTTGCAAAGGACTTTGTCTTCTGACATGACGCGCGCATACATGTCACTGATGAGCTTGAAATCGGCGTCGGAGGAGTTCCTGTTTCTGTAGATCTCGTATGCCATCTTGGAGCTTCTCGGCCCTGAGGGGAGGAACTTCTGGACCATAATAAAATGCGGCCTGGTTTGTGTCAGGGAATACGCTGCTTGAGCTCACTGGCTAGGTGAACTTACGAGACAACCATGGCAGACATAGGGAAGTAGTAGGTACTGGCAGTGTAGAGTCCCTTCGCTATCTGCTCTGGCGTGGACACGCAATGATGTTGGATGTGACCGTCTTTGGTGTCGCTGTCGAAGGAATCAAGATTGAGGAACTCGGGGATATCCGCGTGTGTCGTGGGGCAGTGATAACATTCATTGAAGTTATCGGCCAGAATCTTCCAGTTGTAATTGCCGTCCAACTCATAGGTATGATCAAGGTCGTAGTCATCGAAGTTGTAGGCTTTGTACCGGTCTTGCTTGTCGACGTCCTTGAAGTGCTCGTCCCACGGCTCCTCCGGAACTTCCTTTGCATCCATGTTCACCCAGATGAAGCCGTTGGCGTCGACCTTGACATGAATCTGGAAGAGACCGCTTTGCTCCTTGTTGAACCCGTCCAGCTCTTGATATCCAGGAGCTTTGGCTAGTTTGCCATTCAGTCCGTACGACCAGCCGTGGTAACGACAGGCCAGAATCTTGGCGTTTCCTGAGCCTTCTTTCTCGACCACTGGGTATGCACGGTGTCTGCAAATGTTGTGGAACGCGTTGATATTGTTTTGCCGGTCACGAGTGATGATGAAGTCGAATCCCGCAATCTCATAGCGGAGCCAGTCACCGGGCTCCTTCAACCGCGAGCTGCGGGTAATGAAAAGCCATCGTTTGGAAAAAATGGCTCGGCGTTCTAACTCGTACATATCTGGTGAGGTGTACCATGATGCGGGCAAGGCACGCACGGATTCCCGGGTGGTTGCTTCCTTGGAGGAGTCCGGGGCGTTGTTGCCAAAGTCAAAGTAGCGCAGCGTGGAAGGTGCCATGGCTGTATTGAGAAGTATTCAAGTTTTGATAAGAATCCACAGAGTTATTGAAGAGTAGATGGCTTGGAAGTTTCTTGGATTGCTTCGCCCGATATATCTACCACTCTTTTATACGTGATGGGGCTGCGAACCAGTACTCTGATTATGCTCCCGATCTCATCTTGCACATCCCCGCACCAAGGACGAATAAAACGACGGCGATTAGTCATTTGCGATGTGTGTGGCCGCACGATAATCGGCAAACCCGAAACCCTTAATATGGAACGCGTTGATTGTGTAATAGCTGCATAGACAGAGGACTCTCTTAACGTCAAGCCGATCCGGAGCTCAGGGAGAGCCTGTCAGCTGACCCAAGTTCAGCCCGAATCTCGGCTTTGATGCCGATGGGGCGCGGGTCTAGGCATACCCGAAATTATCAAGGCGGTCACCTCGCAAGAATATATTGGATACCGTGTGGTGGCAAAAGAAATTGACTCAGCTTTAATTCGAAGTCTTTGTGAGCTAGGGCTTCTTTGGGAGTTAGGGGCTTCGGTTTGGGTTCCCGAACCTTGTCTCTGAGGACCTCTAGTGTGCACAGGACTAGTCACGAGGATGAAAAATGCTGAACGAGGATCCACGCATTCTCAATTCGGTAATATTCGTGAGAACCTCATACACTCGATCTCATTTGTGGAACCCTGGTTCCCTTCCCCCATCTCCCCCTTCTCTTTCATTTTATCCACCACAGCCCACTGCGAATCCGGAGAAATGCGGGGTTTGGCGTCTGGGGCAGCGTTATGTCAATGATGGAGCCTATAACCTTGAGGTATTCGGAACGACAAAACTCCGTCACCGACCTTAGTGTAACGTAATCCACCAGCGTGTGTGCCACCCCAGCCAAAAGGTGGTCTCTTGGGGCAATCATCTGCCGACTGTGGATACCTCCATGCTACATGATGGTCCCTCGCCAGACTAAACCCAAACAAGGAATTCATCGCGGAAGAACTCCGTAACTGCACATTATGACAATTACAAGCCGAATTTGGAAGACCAGTCCAAGACTGCGGACATTGTTCGGCAACAGTGCGTCCTTAGACATCCCGAGCGCTTTGGGTGGGTATTCCTAATTACGCCGGATTCTTGTCACGTTCTAAGCGAGCAATGGCCCTCGCCCCGTTCCTATCCCCTTCCTCAACAAACACGCAGCATTGTCAAATTGTCGGTCTTAACATCTTTGTCCTGGCACGAATACCATCTCTCGGCTTCGCATTTCGTTATGGCACAAGTTTTTAGTTACGCCGATGTGCAACCTCACAACACCAAGAATGATCTTTATCTGATTATTCGCGGCAAGGTCTACAACGCTTCGTCATTTGTGGACGAGCATCCGTACGTATCCGATGCCATCATTCGGTGATCTTTTCATCTGTTCCTTAAGAGTGGTCACAATGGCCATGTAGCCATTCTTTGTTCTCATCACCGGCTCGAATTTTTCCCTCAAGCTGTGACTGACTTATACCCAACAGCGGCGGTTCAGATATCTTGCTTGAGGTCGCCGGGCAAGATGCCACTGAAGCCTATGATGATACTAGCCACTCTGACGAGGCCGACGAGATCCTGAATGATCTCGAAGTAGGTACTCTGAGGCCCGAATCTAGCTCTGAGTCCAATTCAGCGCCACAAGGGGCCAATCAGCCAGTCAGCCAAGAACCTGCAGTGCAGGTTGCGACGAAGATGTTACAGCCTGATAACTTCCAGGAGTTTGAACTCCTAAAAAAAAACATCGTCTCGCACAATGTGGCCATGTAAGTTCAAACCTTGGGCCTCATCTACTTGGTCCCGACTAACGAATCTTTTCCAGATATCGCTTCAAGCTCCCCAGTCCCGAGTCGATATTGGGTCTACCAGTCGGCCAGCACATTTCCATCTCTGCCCAAATTCCACAGCCTGATGGTACAAGTAAGGAGATTGTCCGCTCCTATACGCCCATCTCTGGTGACGACCAGCCCGGTTGCTTCGACCTACTTATCAAGTCATACCCTGAGGGAAATATCTCCCGACACATGGATACGCTCGTTCCTGGTCAAACCATTCGCGTCCGTGGACCCAAGGGGTTTTTCGTTTACACCCCCAACATGGTCCGCCATTTTGGTATGATCGCTGGCGGCACTGGGATTACACCTATGTTGCAGATTATCAACGCGATTGCCCGTGGCCGTGCGGGTGGCGATATGACTGAGGTGGATCTTATTTTTGCCAACGTCAACTCTGAGGATATTTTGCTGAAAGAGAAACTGGAAGCGTTGGCAAAAGACGATGCCGGCCTCCGCATCCACTATGTATTGAATAACCCACCCGCTGGCTGGACCGACGGCGTCGGCTTTGTTAGAGCGGAGATGGTAGCTGTGAGTACCTTCTTCTTCCAATAAGTGCTGCCTCTCTTGTCGCCGACTAACATCTATAGAAATGGCTACCCAAGCCTGGGAACGATGTCAAGATCCTGCTCTGTGGACCGTCTCCCATGGTTAGCGCTATGAAGAAGATAACAGAGAGCTTAGGGTACAATAAGGCACGGCCCGTCAGCAAGTTGGAGGACCAAGTCTTTGCCTTCTAAGTCGCAATCCCTTGCCCAGCGCAACTCCCAACTGGCCCAGGAATATCGAGAATGATTACTGTAATAAAGTGTATTCATTACCAATCGGTATGGTAAACGATACCACTTGACCTTGCCTGTTATGCTAGGAGCGCTTTTCTATGAAGAGATCGGCGACAATAACCTCGTCAAAACAATACGTCCCATGGTATCGTGCATAGGATCCGAGCAGGGCTTGGGACGATACCCCTATCTATCCCATACTTCCAACTGTCACGTTAGGGTTCATCTCTTCTGGCCAGAATATTTGTCTTCTTCGATTCAAGCTCCCCAAGTTTTATAAGAGACCAGCAGTCGACATGAACTTTGAACATGGCAAGTAGCGATAGCTTCCGTAGACGGGGGCATATCCTACAGCAATGGTGTGGCAAACCGGGCGGCTGCGGCCATGGCTATTGGTTGGTGTTGCTACGCAAGCCGGGCCTATAACCCCATGATTCCCCTGCTGCCTTGTGTCGATCACATTTCCCTCTGGGGTAAATTTGTGAGAGGCAGAATTCCACCGGCTGAGAGACGATATCACTCTTGCCTGATGCTACGTGGCATAACCTAACGAAATTGTGGAGTGTCACGGGAAGATGGCGCTCACAGCTGAGCAAGAATATGACTCGTAGGTCAACGGCTTCAGATGACCATCTTGAAGCAAGCAGTTTCGCGCGGCGCATGGTCACATTTGGGCGGACTGACTATCGCACCGGCTCTCCCCCTGAAACTGGTGTGCTTATTCTATGTCCTCTGCACTTCTGTACCTACCCGGCGCCGGAAGTTTCCGGCACTACCACAGGATTCCAAATAGGGCCAGCTATGCGCCACGACTGCGCTGACGTACCCGTGAGGGTTTCTTTTGGCGCGTAAGACGATGATTTTCCGGCTTTTCATGAAACGTCACTCCACCCTCACGGCTTTCAGCATACAATGGTCTGTCCGTTTCGATAAATCCCAAAAGTTCCCGATGTTCAGACAGACAACACAACGCAGCTGCCGGCGTGTGCCGGGAGATTGTCACCGCGTCGGCATGCCGGACTGTACACTGCAACCCCCCTTGTTGTGTGCTGCAAACTGGCCTCGGTCGAAGGAGAGGTTGGTCCGAATCTGAATTCGCAGCTCTCTCCTGAGCTTTATCACATTGCAGCCGCGTACTCATAACGTCTCGTATCCCTATGGAAGTAACCTCAAGTGTTGAGGAGACTCCTTTTGCAACAATCAGCGCCCTGTCCAAGGAATGTGGCGGAAGTCTGGGCTCTGTCCATCCGTGTGGCCGTGGTCCCTTGTCAGTTAGAATAGGGGGCGGGCGCTGACGGAGAAGCCGATCTGCAAAGGTCCGTGTCTCCACCAACAGGGGTCGGCATAAGAAGCCGATGGCCGTTTGGAGATTCTTCACAAGCACATGCTCTTTTTCTGTGGCGAGCCAATGGAACCTTCGAATACGAGCCACACCAATCTGGATGTCTCCGTGTGGTGTTCTGTTTTCACCAGCTTGAATGGACAGGGGGGCCAGCCATCGTTTGGCCATTCCGAGCCCCACTAACACGATCCCAGCGCAACACCCAACTAACCCAGGATGTTACTGTCGGAAAGCTCGCGTGGCACTTCAGATGACTTGGTCGTGTGTATTGTGTGTGTGTATTCCCTCCCCGTTGCCCCTATTGTAATCGCTCGAGTATATGTCTGTCGACTAAAAGTGGGGGCCTGAAGTATCTGCACCAATAGGCGGTCTCAACCCTGGAGGTCACTACGTGACCACCCGATCAGATGCTTTGTACATGATCCAATCTAACAGTTACGAGCCCAGATTGTCTGAAGTGTCTGATTGGGTGTATGTCTGTTCTTGATTGCGTCAGGTCCCCGCTCTGAGTTCCTGTACATCTTTTATGCTGAAGCAGCTAGAAGGATATTGCTATAGGTACGATCCCGCAATTTGCAGTGAGCCTAGGAAATGCTCCACAAGGAGAGGGTTTGCCTTCGAAAGAGAATGAAAATTGTATTATCATATTACGCCACGATCGTCCTTAACCTGCCGCATGCATCCTGGAGAGTACCCGAGTCTAGCGCGTGAATCACCTAGTGCTTGGACTATTTCGTCTGGCTCACATAGGCGCTCTTCTTCAAATACGCCTCCATAGTCGTCGCGTTAGGATGAATCCTACGAATCTCTGCCACATTGGCGCCGTATCCGTCATCGTACCACCAGCTTACCATGCCACCCATATTAGGGACGGCATACTTCAGGGCCGTTCCAAGCGAACTAAACGTTGTTGGCGCCGGGCTTCCCGTGGCCCTCTCGAAAGACTGGCTGAGTTCCGAAAATGTCAATTCATCGCCAGCTAATCCAATGGCCTTTTTGTTCCAAGTCGTTGGGTCAGAGAAAGCCTCGGCTGCAAAGTAGCCGATGTCCTCGGTTGCGATCCATTGCGCCGGCTTGCCCTTCATTGTGTCGCGAAGAAGTGTGAGAAAGACCTTCATTGCAAAACTCGGTCCTAGATTATCCATGAAAGTTGTGGGTCGCAGAATAGTCCAGCCCATGGTGATTTTGCCATTGGAAGTCGAGTCGCGGAGATGGTGTTCGATCCGGTGCTTGGTTTCGAAGTGTGGTACAGGGGTTGGATTGTCCCAAGATCTCTCACCGCCGCGATCAACACTGCTGTAGATAAAGTGTCGGACACCTGCCTTGATTGACTCGTCAATCAGGCCCTTTCCTTGCCTTACTTCGGCCTCTAATACGGCAGCTTTGCCGCCGGATGTTTGGATAGAGTAAACCCCCCAGAGTGGTATAGTTCCGGCGACCTTCTTGGCAGATTGAAAGAGAGAGTGGATTGATTCGAGATCACCCTCGACCAGCTTGATGTTGGGCGACTTGGCGGCGAGACGTTTTGCGCTGGCGGATTGCGCATTGCGGGTGACGGCGAGGAGAAGAAAGTCTGAGGGCTGCTTTGCGACGAGAGCGTTGATAACAGCTCCGCCTTGTCTGCCGGTCGCGCCGGTGATGAGGAGGGCACGAGACATGATGAGAGACTGTGGTGATGGATAAGGTGAGGTAAAGAAGCCTTCGTGGAGTGAAATGGTGATGAGTGAGTCCGAGAAGGAAGTATGGGAGATTTGCGTCTTAAGTACGAAGACGTGGTCACACCAATAGAACTAGGGAAACTATATTCGTCCTCGATATGTAGCGGACTTGTGCGGAGTTTTAGAGACCTGGTAGTCTACCTCAGTCATGGGGTGTTAGCTAAGAAATGAGACTGAGACTCGGCAATAAACAATGGATACCTTCAAGGCAAATCGACTGCACCCGGTGTGCTTTAAATTTAAAGTTCAGGGCGATTATTAAGCACCCCACCGAATGTAATTAGCAGCTGAAAAGGCTCAAAGGGACGGCTGGGCCTCCCAGCGGAAACAAAAAGCCCGGACTGGCTAAGGTGATCACCCTCCCAATTAGTCCAGTGCTTTCTTTCCACCACCAAGGTGGGGTACCGATGGCACCGGATGGTGCGCTTAAATAATCACTCCATTTAACCAGGGGCCCAATAGGCGCACGGGTCCTGTCACGGGCCAGATGAGATCAACTCAAGAGGTAATGCCACTGTATTGCAAGAATACTACGATGGAGAGGAAAGAGAGAAAGCGGGCAGGCGCGTAGACGCGTAGACGCGTATGATAGTCCCTGTGGCCTGCCCCGTGCGCCCTAGCTACGTATCGACCCCACCCTGGGTCCAGCGCTCCGGACGTTCCCGTCACACTAAGTTTTTAACTAATTTATTAAGCCTTTAATATATAAATTTAATAAAAAATACAGTGTAAATTGTTACAGGCTGGAGCGTGGGGATATGGCTGCGGCTGTGCCGAAGCCAGGGTTAAGACGCTAGCCAGGGCCTATGGGAAGGACATGTGACGGGAACGTCCGGAGCGCTGGACCCAGGGTGGGGTCGATACGTAGCTAGGGCGCACGGGGCAGGCCACAGGGACTATCATACGCGTCTACGCGTCTACGCGCCTGCCCGCTTTCTCTCTTTCCTCTCCATCGTAGTATTCTTGCAATACAGTGGCATTACCTCTTGAGTTGATCTCATCTGGCCCGTGACACTTAGAAGAAATATTATCTTATGACTTTTTTTCTAAAGAATCTAAGATTAATTCTTAAAAAATGTACTAATTAAATAGCCTGTTTTAGAAAATCTAAAGTTTACACTTTTAGCTGTACAGTATGGGTGCGTCGCTCGCTTATTTGCGTGTAACGGGCTGTGCCCGTAGGAGGTGGCCTCGGGAACCCTCAGTCTTTCGTGGCTCACTTTTTACCTTCAAGCCATCATGCCGAGTATATTTATTGTGAACGGCCTCTAGTAACTGTATTCCAGCTATCTAGTCCAGGATGCTATTTACATCAAAGATGAAGAAGAAAGAAAGAAGTTCCCAAGTGCCCCTGAGCTGTGGAACGATTATCATCCCTGGCGCGCACGTGCCTAGTACGTCTTGCGGCACAGCCGCAAGGATATGGGCCCTGGCCCGTGACATTTATGGATGGACCCCCTCTACTCTCTTTCTCTTCTTCTTCTTTCCTTAAGTTTGGTATACTCTGTAGAGTGGCCTAGCTAGTTGCAATACACTACCTTGAGACCGTTACATTGCGCCGCTCGCTTATCATACACGTTATCTATATATATATATTTAAACAAAAATAATATCTATTTTAACTTTAAAAAATTACTTTTCTAACTGTTTTCTTTCATTTATTATAAATATCTATAATAAATTGATTTTTTATTATTTTTCTAGCTGACACAGGTTTTCCGGACCATCCTCGGGACAAGGTTGGTAGGCGGCTTGCGCCACAATGCCAAGGGGTAGTATTTGATTCGCAGTTCACCCTAGCGTTCTTTTTCATTGGGCCAATCGGATACATGTAATTTAGTTGCATCCTTCTCGGGTCCTGAATCCGATCCCTGCATCCCAGGATATGCCAAGAATTCACGAGACCTGAACAAATCTCCACATCAGCTTCTCCTCTTTCTGAACGGCAAACATCATGATGCCGGGAATAGAGCCGGTGCATTCTTTTCAAGTACTTTCTGCTTCCGCGGGCACACCTCGCATGACTCCCCCCACAGAGTCTTGGTATAGTTTCCCGTTTCTTCTATTACCGCGACTTTACAAAGGTTAGCAAGTTGGGTCACCACCACCGTCCTTAGAAATCATAAACGCCATGCCTCAGGTTTGCGCTGCCGCCTCCTCACACGACAAATTCATGCCCATTAGACTTTACCAGAGTACAGAAGTGGACACCACGAATGGGACATTTGCATGCTGAACCATTATATATATATATGTAAAATGGTTGTGCATATGCGTATATGTTCGTCATCTTGCCCAAGTTCTCGACGGTCGCTGTTTTTGCGGTGCGTGGATCACGATGGGGCGAGATTTTGGAGCGGGGAAGTAGATAGATCTTGTCAAAAGCCGCGCCTAGCCTGGGGTGTGTTCTAGGCCCCCGCGGCCAGACTGGCTGAACCTTGTAATTACCCCACAGGACTGACTCGCCTCGATACTAAGAGGAAGTGCCGTTATGCAAGCTCAGCGCGAGATCCTGCAACTTCTCCTGATCTTTCTCCATCTCTTCGCCGATACAGTTTTGCAGTTTGTTCCAGCGAGGCGACCATGCACCTGATGATGCGAGGATGAGTTCACATATCGCCGCTCGAAGCTACGATGGAAGCAAACCCGTCACGGACTGAGCCGCGGAAAGCGCGGCGAACCGCAAATGCGTGAGCGCCAGTTCTCTTGCCCATGATTGTAGTCGTACATTTCTGACATCCCCCCACCTGTAGCTGCGCTCCATGTCGGCAGAGCAAGATCAAATGCTCTGGCGAGGAGCCGTGCCAGAACTGCCAAAGGCGCTCAGTCCACTGCCATTTCACCGAGGGCAACAACAAAGTCATCGTGACAGAAAAGTTGGTCCCGGACTTCCTACATACTTCCCTTTCTGTATTGGATCTCGTGGAACCGTGCTTACACGACCCGCCTTGTGAAGATATTTGCAGGACTTGCAGAGAATGGCAGAAGGGCTGCGACCCTCCTCGACCACGGCCACGACAACCAGCAATGAAGACCGACAATCGCAGCCTGACAGCCAATACAACCCGCACAGCCCCTCTGCGTCGGTATCGGACTCGCGACAGACAGCGCAAACCCTCAGCACATCTCCCATGTCGCGGTCATCTATTCAAGGTGCGCCTCTGTTTGGGGACAAATGCTCAAGTGAAGCCGCAGTTGGTGTCAACAGCAGCTCATATAGCAACTCGAGGATCGAAGCAAGCCCACCACCCCACTCAATGATAGCTAACGTCCCATTCCCTCAACTTAATGCCCGTCCTGGCTCTGGTCCTGACCCCATGCCCGATCCTACTTCCTGTCCTCTTCCTGACCCCGTCACCGGCGCTAGCTCTGGTTCTGTTGTCGGTCCAAGTCCTGGATGGATGCCCGCACACCACCCTCAAGTTGCAAGTCCTCCAAATAGTATCTGGTCGAGTACCTTTACCATACCAGCCAAGACCATTAGAAACACACAGGGAAACAAAAGGGCATGGAGTAAGTGCCTCTTGTCTCCAACTCCCAACCGAAACTAACGTTGGCGAGGATAGTTTGGCTAGCTCCTTGGTCCACGTGGTCTTTCACGGTTCGCCTCACTCTAATGCTTTCCGAGAAGCTGCACCCAGAAGACTCCTCTCTTCCGCCTAGTTTGTTCAGCACAGAGACATACAGTCTGACATATAAGACGTCGGTGGTACATGACCTCCCAGATGTTACTGGCCTGCCGTCGCTGAGTCATGCCCTCTATCTTTTCTCTACCGTCAAGTTCCATCTAGGCCAGACCTATCAACTGTATGACGAAGAGGAATTTGAGCAAGAAATTCGCGATTTTTACCCCAATGCACTCCAGAAGGCGACCGAGTGCCCTCTCTGGTTCAGCAAGTTTCTCCTCACGTTAGCCTTTGGAACAGCATTCCATACGCCTCCAAGAGACAGCCCGGATCCGCCTGGTTGCAAGTTCTTCATCAGAGCAATGGCCTTAATGCCGGATTCCAACTCTCTCTGGAAGGACGGCTTTTTAGCCATGGAAGTCTTGGCCCTAGGAGGCTTGTACCTATACTCAGTCGACCAGAGAGAGGGTGCCCTCTTTTTTGTACGTATCCGCACATGTTCCTCTAATTCTATCGATTGATCTTGCTAATGCTCTTGCCTCAAGCTTAGTCAAGCAATACGAATCGCGCAATTAGAAGGAATGCACACTCACCTGCCGGAGCATGAGCTTGGTACCAAAATGGCCACCTATGCCCGCGACCTCTGGTGGACACTCTACATCATGGACAGGCATTTTTCATCATCTGTTGGACTGCCAATGTCGGTACAGGATAGCGATATCACGACCCTAGTCAATCCGCCGGGTATGGGTACGACAGTGGATAGCGCCCGCAGTCTCCAGGTCAACCTTTCACATCTAATGTCGGTGATTTTGACAAGTATGTTCAGACGCACGCTCCTCTCACTACGCTCCAGTATGTCTAATGTTCACCAATAGCGGTCTACAAGCCCGGTGTAACCAAGTTGGCGACATTTCTCGAACAGACTAGGTCTATCCTGCACACCTTGGCTCATCACGCCCAGGATATAGAGAGAATTATCAGCACCAAATTCCAGAATTTTGCGGGCACCATGCCTAGAGATACACGGCTACTTACATTGTTGTACCACCAGGTTTGTCGCACTTTTCCTTCCCCTTTTCATTCTCCTTTTCATTCTCACCTATACCCTTTTCGATTTCCTGACATGATATTTATCGCAGTGTGTGATATTTGCGTCCCGTCCTCTGCTTTTGTCGGTTATGAAAGAAAGACTAGATATATTGGGATTTCAGGGTGACGAAGATTGGACCGATTTTCTCGCTCAGACAGGCTCTGTCATCTCCACAGGGATCAAATCAGCTGCGAAAACCCTTCAAATTCTGACTAGCGAGTTCAGTGTTCTAGGTAAGGAGCCCGCTGGCCTTCCTCTGTCTGTCACTTTGCAAAGATGGAGGGATTTGCTCACTAACCATCGTTCAGATGCGTTCCTCCCCTATGACGTCGAGTTCACGTTTGGAGCTGCCTTGAATTTGACTATGGCGAATGCTCTCTTTCCCGATGTGGTCGACTACAATAGTTGCCAGGAAATGGCTCATCAGATCCTGGATGATTTGGTGTACCGAGGGAACCGGGTGGCTCGCGCACGACGATCAGAGCTTTGTCACTTGGAGGGTCTCTGCCATGAATTGATTTCTAGAGGTCAGCGACAAGGCCTTCAGACGTTGCAGCTGCTCGTACCGGAGCCACAGGCGATAAATCTCGGTAGAAAACCGAGTGGGAATCAAGAAAGCCTGCTTCCAGCGGAGAACGTACCACATCCGCTGACGAGGGGTGTGAACGCGAGCCAAACAATGCACATAATGTCTCATCCGCAACCGACGAGCGACATGGAGTTTCTCGACAACATCGGAATCTCCTCCGAGGAATTCCTCTCCATTGTTCAGGGGATGGGTAGCCCGGAAACATTCCCCGACATCATGTTGACTTTGGATTGAAACATATTAATGGTGATGTTCAAGCTGCTTAATTAGTGTCACCAGGTACTCAGTCTAGTTAACAGAGCTCGGAGTGACTTGCTCAAAGCTAACAAGCAGATACTGTGGCTTGTCTGTATATAGTCCACCACAGCTCTTTGGCTTCGAGGCCGCCTCGCTCTCGCTCTCAGGATCTCTTTTTTTCTGTGAGGCTCACCAGGAGCGCACAGATCGTCGGAATTTTTTTATTTTTTTTATAAAAAAAACGCCTGATCCGCTGGGTTTGAGTCACTTCTCGCAAAGTTCAGTTCTTCCTTGACGATGTGCTTGCTGAATGGCAGTGTAATCCGTGACCGCGACGATCATGTCATATCCTTGCTCAGCAGACTCGCACGCCTGCTCCGAGTCCTTGCAGCAGCCACACTTCTTTCGAGTGGCAGCCAGGATGCGTGATCTTCTAGGGCCCGTAAAGCGTACCATACAGTGCAGGGGTTTGTGGCCCCGCTCTGGGACCCGTGTGACGGCTAGTCACAGCAACGGGCACCGGGACCGTTACGCCACAGGGCAAAAGATTGGGCCTTGATCGCAATTGTAGCAATCAAGCAGGTGCACCAGCTGCCTTATAGAGCTTAAGGGGGACCAAGCCGTAACAACCCGTCTGCTGCAGATAAAACGTTCGCCAGATGGCAGGCTAAGATGATCAATGGCGCTATCCAACAGCGCTTTCTTTGTGCGATCAGCAGCCATGAGCTTCCGGGCCGCGGTCATTGCGTCGATCCTCTTTCGTCTTGGTCTTGCCGCGCATGATACGAGAATGTTTGCGGTCCTCCAGTTCAATGGCGCCGAGATTATTCACGGCCGCATAGATCCCATCGTATTTCCCGGTCGTGTTTCCGAGCACGTACATGGAGCAATGGGCGGTAGCGGGTTCGCGGCCGATGCTACTGGTGAGAGCATGGCTCGGTCGACGTGCACTAACGCGAAAGCCACCGACGATAAAAGCGCGTATTGGTTTCCGTGGCTCTACTTCCACGATCCTGTAACAGCGATAGAGGCCTGATGGTCTAGGACCTGGTTGGCTAGTGCCTGGGGCTTCGACGAACTAAATCGCAGGCTTGACTGTGCGATAGCTTGTAATTGCTACCATTTGATGCGAATATATCGCGGAGGTCACATAAAGTGTGGTTGTCATGTAGATGTAGAAAGATGGATGACGAGCTAAGACTACAGTTTGAGGACGGGAGCATAAGGTCTCCTTCCTCACGTGATGTTACATATAATGCCAGTCTTAAGCACCAGGCCCAAGACTGGTTCTTCACGTATCAATGACCGACATGACCTCCCGACTTCGAGCGAACAGGGATTCTCGAAAATCCATTTGTGCTCATGTCTGCGTTTTGGAAATTGAGCAGAAATATCGCCTCCTCCATATCGATGACATGATCGATGCGCTGGCGGACAAGAGGCTAGAAAGCCACCGGCAGGCACCGAAGAAACAGGACAAAGTCTCCCAAGATGAAGATGAAGACGAAGACGACTCGGACGCCTTGGACTACTTGCACGCAGGAGTAACAAAGCTTAAAACGCAGCTCATTATTTGGAAGACTCAGCTTAACAAGCTGATCCATGTTGCCCCTCTCTACCTCCCCTCGAGCCGGGGTTTCTGCTAAGCCCCGAAGAAAACTTCAAGGCCGTGAAGGAGACTTTTGACGAGGGTCTTATTCGGGGCGATTACATGCAACAAGCAGCATCGCTTGCCATCCAGAAGGTGTGTCCTAGTCGTGTGTCTCTTTGCGAAGAAGACTTCTGACTGGCTTGATTTCTATAGGAACTGGCAGACCTCGCCCGAAAGGACTCCAAAGTGGCAATTGGCGACGCGAAGCAAATGAAGGCCATCGCTTTGCTGACAATGATCTTCTTCCCATCCACGGCAGTTGCGGTGAGTCACCTCATATGCGTTGTTGGACTTCCCCGAGACTAACACAAGGTTGCAGGGTTTTATGGACGCCCAGGTATACAACTGGGAGCGCAAAGGGCATATGTTTTGGGCCATTTCTGGTTGTCTCACAGCAACCATAGTTTTGGCCTACCTGGTTTGGACTATGTTCTCTGGGCGCAAATTGATCAACAGCGTGGAGGAAGCGTAATACGGGGCGGGCACCCAACGTGATTTCCACTTGAAGAGGCCTCTATATTAGGGTGTCTCCTCTAGATTACAGAAGCTTCAGAGATTAATGAGTATTGCACGATGAGAGCACTTGAGAGGCTATGTTGTCTACATACATGGGAGTTCTCTAGTACCGTAACAACTCGGTCATCTCGGGCAAGAGGCGTGCTCCACTGTGCCCCCACTGAGCCGCAGGAAGCATAAGAGAGCCAATCCAATGTATGGCTGTCATAGTGGCTCCTCCACTTTTCCACTATTACCCGTAGAATTCTCTCATCGTACTGGGCCTCCTCTGCTTTCCCGCAGCCCAGTGGGGTTTCACTGGGGTCTCAGTGGAGCACGCCTCTTGCCCGAGATGACTGAGTTGTTACGGTATCTTTCTGCTTTATTCACCTCTTGGCCATCTTACCAAGATGCCAGCACCGCCGCATCTCACGCGCCGAGCTTGACTGAACGCTTCTCACATTTTTTTAGAAACAACTAATACTGAGAATTTCTCTCTTTGGCCACTTCATTAATGCTGTTAGTTGTTGGTGATGAGCCAGGTGAAGGTCAATGTCGGCCAAGACCTGCTTTGCCCAGCCCCTGAGGTACCACAGGCGGCTTTCTAGGATTCCCCAAAAGACGCAAAAGTAAGCTAGTACGAGGAGTGCGAGTGGCGCCCGCAGTTTTATATCCTGCAAAACCCGCTCCGGGATGGTGTATACCCACAGCATGACAATGCCGCTGTCAACGTACATGCCGTTCCGGGCGAGCTGTGTCGCACAGCGTTCGAGTGCTGCGATGGCGTCCAAGTAATCTTTGCGGATATCTGGTTGCTGGTCGTCTAAGATGGGCTTGAGATTTCGGAGGGCTTGGAACGTGTCGCTTGGGAGGCACGCTTGATCAAGCGATGGGTCGACGCTGCTTTGTCCATTAGATCTGAGAATGTCCGCGAGGAATGTCAATGTCGCGCCGACATACCCTTCACCGTGCACGAGATCTTCCTGTGGACTGGTCCAAATGCCGTGATGTAAGGGGGCGAAACTGGTGCTGAGTAGGTTTTTGAAGAAAGGACTGAGGAAGGACCGCATGCCTCGGATGACGGTGAAGAGCTCTATGATCGAAGAGATTGGCTCTGTAAGGGTGAGGTGCTCACATCTCGCCGGTAGCAGGCAAACGTAGAGTATCGTTATTGCGGCAAATGAGAAGACTGGCTTCCAATTGTCTTCGTTGACCTGGCGCAGCCGGAGCCTGAAACCCTCCAAGCCTATCACCTGGTGATGGGCGGAAACTGTTAAGTACTCCTGGCGCATGCTCGGGATGAGGACGGATTTATGCATGGCGCCGATTGCTAGAATACCGTGCATGACGAAGGCATGGTTGTAGCCTTCCTGGAGTATGACGAACCTCCAGACCTGGCACACATCGTCGCGGAGGGCCAAGCTGCTGCATGTGTTGACGGAGTAATGATGCATCAGCTCCAGCTCCCTACCGCCAAGACTACCGAACTCGCTACTGCCGGTAGTGCGCGGCGACGGACTCGGGAGGACCCTCATACCGTCAGCCGTAATGCTGAGGCAGAGGAAGTCTTGCTTGGCACTGGCATCCGTGCTATTAGCTGCCTCACCCATGCCATCCTGGGATTCCGATCGGAGCTCCACGGCGCTCGGAGACAACGGGCTACCGAGACTGTCTAAGTGCGAGTTGCCTTCAGGGTCGGCATAGGTGCAATGGGAGCCGTGGCGGGTGCAGTTGAAGCAGCCTGGGCGCTGTTCGTTACACTACATGCTACCGATTAGTGAGCTGAACGGGCGACGGACGACCTTCAGCGAGCTTATCCGACCAAGGAGCACGAGCTGGGAGTACCTACCTTGACTTTCCTGCGTTTGCATTCTCTGCAGCCTTTCCGCGACTTGGTATGGGATCGTCGTGGAGGCATGACAACTAATACGCACGAGTGACGACGGGCAGGATGCCCGATGGAGTACGAAGTCTGAAACGAAATCGGAAGATGAAGACTGGGACGACAACCCGAACACGCGGATCTGGGTGGAGATGGTACTGAGAGGTGCCCGGCACTGTGGTCCAGTGCGAGACTCGGCAAGCATATAATATGTCTGCAGCGCCCAGGTGTCTTGGAATAAATGAGCGAAGTTACGAACGCGCGTTACGGTGGGTCCACTGGGAGGCTTAGAGGCACTCTCTGAGGCCGAGCCGAGGCCATCTGGGCTATGCTAGCCGATACGACAAGGAGCGAACCCGAATACTCGCATTCGGACATCGTAAGTGGCCGTCTCATTAGCCACGAACCACGGAGTACGAGTTTCGCTCGCCTACACCCGCTCTTTTACTCTGCTCATTGGACTACTAGAGAAATAATTTAACTGCGCTACTTTAGGTAAGGTACAGTTTCAGACTAAAAGTCTCCATATGCCTATTGTGACGGTCGAGTCTAACCTAAGGGTATAGGGTAGGTCCGAGGCGCGAGGTGTATGATCGAGTGGATTAGGACGTCGTATTGAGCAATGTAGGTCACGTCTGGTAATGTACAAACGTGAGTCTTTGTGTAACCAAGTCGGTTGATAGCTGTATAATCAAATGCTTCGAGGTCCTTCACTGCAAAACTCGGACGCCGAAGATCAAGATACGCCACTCATGCACTGAAGTGTTCTCGATTGACTTGGCATGGGCCTACGAAGTGGACTCAATGAAGCAGACCTGAGATCCCTTAACTTCTTGAGCCATCACGATATGAGATGGGATAATTTGACATACGGGCTGTTGAAGCTGGAGATGAAGTCATCTCAAATATTATTTGTGGGACTTTCCTGCACTAGTCTTACCCATGGGCCACGCCATCAGGCCTTTCCATTCAAGACTCAACACTTGCGACACTTCTTGAATTAACTGGGTCCCCCACCCCTCCGCCCACCAAGATTCTCTGACTTCCTCGAGAGCGACTGCAAAGTACGCCAGAATCATCAGAGCCATCGGACGCCGCAAGCTCAGCAACTTAGTATAATCTTGACTAACGTCAACGGCCCAACTGAGTACTATCCCATTGTCTCTTTCCTTCGACTGTAGATGCATAAAACACGCCTTCAGCCCCTGAATAGCAAGGGCGTATGCTTCCTTATCTGAACCTGGGTCCGCAGACTGCTGATTACATTCCTCGAGCAACTCTACCGCATCTGCGACATCCTTCGGCAGTATAATGTTGTCGTCCAGCTCTCTACCGACAAAGAGAGGCGCAATCTCACTTTCTCGGACCCAATCCCACATTTCTGCTAAGACCAACCGCACGCCTCGTGTAAGAACGAAGATGCCAGCGATCTCTTCGATGGCCCCCATTGGCTCTTGATGCGGGCCTGACGCGGGGAGGCTGAGAGCGACAATAAGCAGCAGAATTGAACAAGCGAATAATGAAGGGCTGTTTTCTGGTGTGATGCTGTGGAGTTTAGAGCTATACTCTCGGAGGGCAATGTTGTTGTGTCGGATTGCTCTGTCGATGTATGAAGACGCGTTTTCTGGATGTGAGAAAGCTATGTGCAAAGATGTAACGCTAAAGAGGATATGCATGAGAAACTTTTGCTTCATGGCCATCTTTGGGATTTGGATTCGCCACATTTGGTGGAGATCTTCTCGATTGGCCAGTGTGGTGTAAGTAACGGTCGAGAAATGGTGCAAGAGTTCCAGATCTTCCCATGACAGGGTATCTACTTCCGAGAAGGGAACCTTTGAAGCAAGTGTTGTTTCCTCCGGAGATGCTACGATTCCTGGACTTTTCTTATCATCCACTGTGGACGGAGTGGTTGAAGATGAAAATTCGCAGCTCTTTTTCTTCTTCACACATCTCCCGCACGTTGGACGGCTAAGATCACACTGCGTGTCATTAGTTAGGGGAAGACTAGAGGGTATAAGGTGTTGCTTCCACACCTTGATGTGAGCTGCTTTGCACTGTTGGCAGCCATGCCGCGACTTGAAATGAGGGCGTCTGGACGGCATATGTCAGGCTGGAATCCCGAGAGCCCGGCTACGGAGTAAGGCCTGCTAGTGCCGATACGTGATCGGTACGGCGGTCCGCTGGATGAGGAAGTGTGCAAGAGCCTCTAATTCGTACGGCTATGGAGGACGTCATAACAGATATGTAGTGGCATCAACGTTGCACCGCCTCCGTGGTTACGTGTGCGCTCGGATACGTTCTGATAGGAACGAGCTTAGCCATACTATATACGGCATAGCGTATCCCTTTGGCTGTCGTAAGACGACACTTGGGTTACGAGCAGGGGGGTCCAGCCAACCAGAGTAAAGCAAATCAAACGTACATTCAACCCCACCTATTTTATATGGTGATAGAAGTCCCAACAATTTCCTGCTCTACATAGAGCTACATTGCACTGCTGACAGCGGTTTCTATTGCCGCTGACTGCCTGCAAGGCCGCTGTGGCCGCCCCTCTCTAAGCCGTATTCCTTACAAACCTGATAAGCTGAGCAATTCTTTTTCCGGACGTATTTGTGCTGTAAAATAAGTGTAAATTCGTCTTTAGATGCTGAAATCTTCCAATAATCCTCGATCTGCGGCTCCTTATATATTCTCATATACATCAAGATCGCAAGCCATATATACATTTCTGCAACAGAGGTCGGCTTCCAAGTTAACAGCCGAGACTGCGGCTTCAATCTGCAGCTGCCATCTTCATGCTGCTCAGGCCGGTGACTGACCCAGCTGTTGGTGTAGCTGACCCAGCTTTCCACTAAGGAAACAGGTAAGAATTGCTGGAATAGTAACAGCGGCTCTGGGGGCAGGGCTGTTATCTCAAAGACCCGGCTTGGAAGGACCGCCGGTTCGAAGTTGTAACCGCGATCCGGAACCGGATCATGTATCGGCTGGCAGGTGTTATCGGCCGGCAGCTCGCGGCGGCTGTCATCAATACGGATGAAGCTATTGTCATCATACGCATTGACTGCCTGGCTGGAGAGCTGTTGGGAATCCATGAGAGTGCACAGAATGAGTTATATGGTGAATTGGGCGGGGTTGATTTCGCCGGTGCTCAGAGTCACGGCATGTACCTCGGCCTTGGCGGGGGTCATGTGGGGCTCGGTACGGAACTGTAGGCTTACGACAGTCAAAGGTTCATGCGGCAACTACTGAGTACGGAGGTACCGGTGCTGAATTATGGCCCACCGCCGAAGTGGCAGAATCACCGGCATCTTCCGTCTGCACAGCGTGTCATTCTTCCAGGGGGAGCTAATGTCGGATTATTCTTAATTGGGAATAGTGTACGATACTTAATTGGGAATAGTGTACGATGCTTAATTGGGAATAGTGTACGATGCTTAATTGGGAATAGTGTACGATGCTTAATTGGGAATAATGTACGATGCTGACCTCAGCCGCGTCGTACCTCTTCATCCCAGTTCCGCTCATATAAAGTACAAGTAGTAACGATATCTCGAGATCGACAGTTTCAATCTCAGCAATTATATCAAACTGTCTTTCAGTCCATTTCTGTCATTCAACTGTCTCTAATTCTATCTCGCGCCTGAGATTCTGGTTTTGGAAATTATACCTCGAGGCTCACAGCTCCGTTCTTCAAGTGCCCCTTTCAACAACGAAATGACTGAGTCCGAGTTCAAATACTACCACTATGACCCCTCCATGGTGGGAGCCATCATCTTAGTTATCGCCTTCATAGCAACAACAACTCTTCATTCCTACCAGCTTCTGCGGACTCGCACTTGGTTTATGATTCCCTTCATTGTGGGGGGATTCTGTGCGTCTCTCCATGAGCTTCCTGCATGTCAGAAACTAACGAAACACTTTCAGTTGAATGGATAGGCTATATTGGCCGCGCAATTTCTCATACTCAGACCCCAAACTGGACATTAGTACCCTACCTTATACAAACGCTTCTCCTCCTCGTGGCACCCGCCCTCTTTGCAGCAAGCATCTACATGGAGTTGAGCCGGATTATCATCTTGGCAGATGGCGAAAGCCACGCTCTGATCAAGAAGAAGTGGCTCACGAAGATATTTGTAGTCGGAGACGTCATTTCTTTCTTTGTCCAAGGGGGAGGTAAGTTACCCCACCTCCAACCAATCCATCCTTGATTAGAATAACGGGCTCACGACGGCATTCTAGGCGGCGGCGTCCAATCTTCAGGTACCGAAAGTTCCCTCAATACGGGCAAGTACATTATCGTCGCCGGGCTCTTCGTGCAGATCCTCTTCTTTGGCTGCTTTATCGCCGTCGCCACCCACTTCTACCTCGCCATGAAAAAGGTGCCAACCTCTCGCGCTCAAAGCGATACTCCCTGGCGCAAACACCTGATGGCTCTATTCGTCGCAAGCGCACTCATCATGCTCCGATCTCTTTTCCGTGTCATAGAATACCTGCAGGGCTTTTCGGGGTACCTGCTCTCGCACGAAATATACCTGTATATTTTTGATGCGGTATTGATGTTGGCCGTTATGGCGCTTTTCAATGTGTTGCACCCAAGCGAGGTGGTAGCGTTAGTAAGAGGAGGAAAGGTCGCGAAGAGGGGTTGGAAGATGGATAAGATTGTGGGATACCATGAACGTGTTGCGTCTGGCAACTCGGAGAGGGAGTTTGCTTAAATTTCTCGACGTATTGCGGATTTCGCGGCGTAGGTACTGAAGGAAAGCATAAAGGGTGTTAATTAGACGGATAACCACGGATATAGAGTTAGATCGAGATGAATCAATAGGCAGGCGTTCTTTTTTTCAATTCATTCATAGAACATACAACCAATTACAGCAAAACTTTCCACTTCCACTCAGTCACTCCTCACAACGATAACACAGCTTCGTCCTCCACAAAAGGAATAAGTTACAGCCTCCAAAGCAGCCCGAATTCGGCCCTCAGCCAACCCAGGTAATCAGGATCCATATTGCCAAAATCCCATCATCTTGAAAGCACCTTTACTGCATGAAACATTGTAGCCTTATCATCCGCAGGAACTGGAACTGTCAGAAGCGGCTAGAATGCCTCCTCAATGATCACAAGACAGATTTTCCTCATCGTGTGTTTTCGCGGGGTGGTCCATGTGCGGTGGCCCCAACTCTTAGCTTCTCAGATGAGCAAGCCACCTCTGGGAACTGCTCAAGGTCCATCTTCATCTCCCTAGTTTGGATTGAGATAGGATAAGTCGTAGAGTGTATTGGCTTTGGATAGAAATGGACTTTGTTGGAGAACATCTGGTATAACTTTAACGTATGGAGGAGGAGATGCGGGGAGTAGAGATGATGATGATGATGAAGTTTATTCGCCCGGTTCTCAACCTAAAGGGCCTTAGTCTATATTCCATAATCCACTTCGTTCAGTGTTTCCATGACCTCCTGAAACCCGTACAGAAATGCCTCTTCTAGTATTTTCCACTTTCAGTAATTGCCTTAATCAAACAAGGTGTGCAAATGGCATCAATCCACCGTACTAATGCCGGCGGGATGCCTCTTGTTGCGAGTCTCTGCAACAGTCTGTCCTTATATACCGCGTTATACGCACCTTTTCTGTCGAAGCTGACCAAGCTAAGGACCTTTTTTGATCTCCAGGCATTGTGGATGTGTTCCTGCAGCAGCAGGAGTGCTTGTTCAGCAGAGTGCTTCTTCCTGGCCCCGAAGTGATTCTCAAGGAGTAGGCTAGAGGTCTCTATTGCGTGCGATATTCTCTTAGTAACTACAGACTCTAGTACCTTTCTAAGTGTGGAGAGCAGCGAGATCGGCCTATATGACTTTGCGACTGTGTAATTATCTTTATTTAGCTTCTTCAGTGGTATGATCTAACCCTTTCTCCATTGTGTAGGGAGTTCCCCTTCATCTAATGATGTCTGGAAGAGGAGCAACACTCTGTCATTCACCACTGGCCATACCTACTTCCATACTATGGCTAGTAACCCATCATCTCCTGGCGCCTTCTATGACTTCGCCGTAAAAGTTCTCCGTTCTACTTCTTCCATCGTTAGGCGAGGCATCGATACTGCGGTACGTTGTAGTCGTGGCCCTTCATCTTCTATCCTCGCTGGTAGTGGGGGAAAGAACACCGACAACAGCTCCTCCGCTTGTTTCGTTTTGTCTTTCGTGGTGGATCCGTCTCTTCTCGCCAGCGGCGGTATCTTGTCTAATGCCGAGCTACCATAGGGATCCAAGTATATGCAGCTCTACTCCCGTTGAGATATCCCGGAGCCGCACCCTCCAGTCTGACCCAGATATGATTTACTTACTGTGTGGCGAGAAGGCCACTGAGGTAACCCAACCTGGGCGGCCTTTAAGCGTCTGTAGCGCTGCTCCTGTCACGGCGTCCCAGAGCCGCACTGTCCGATCGTTCGACCCGGACACAACTTACTTGCTGTCTAGTGAGAAAACTACTAAGTTGACGTTACTTGAATGGCCTATGAGCGTTTGTGACCCCGCTCCTGTCGCGGTGTCCCAGAGCCGAAGTGACCTGAACTAGAATAAGTTCTACTTAATCTCGAGGTCATCATATTGTATTGCACATATGCAGCCATTTGAATCAGTATACCTTCTCAGTTATGTCTGGCCTGCTTAATAACGCATGAGGGATGGGTTAGGCGGTTGGCAAGGAAGCTGATTGCAAATATATGTTCATACCCTCTTCGCTTAGACTGAGCCGGATTCGGTGATTTGCATAGCCGCCCGCCCTTCCCGCTGCGGCCCACTGAAGGTTGGCTCCGGCCGTTGAAATTAATTCACCCTACATTCGGAGTTCTAAGTTTAGCAAAATTCTGCTTGAAGTCCAGTTGCACGGGGCCAGTGGGAAGAATGTAAGACTTGGCTCAGTGATATCTTTGAGGAGACTTGTCTGATCTGGGGCTGGAAAGACCTGTCAAGTATTGATACACAATCATAGCTTAGGGAAGTATGTATAACATAAGGAACTATCGCCATCTCTATTCTAGTTTCCACCGTGTGCCCCGAAACTCATGAAGCCAAGATCAATCTGTGCCCAATCATCCACCCAACCATTCGCCTCTGCCACGGCGCCAGCCACTAGGACTCTCACTTGCTCAGCATCTCGACGATTCCAATATCCCATATCCTTCCCACAATCAAACCCCACTCAACGCAATATAATCCTCATCCAAACCCTCCTGCTTCACAGCCCCACCACTTCCAAATACATCCCCAGCATGCACAAAATGAAACAGAGCCTGCACAACCAACATCGGTGCACCATCAAACACATACATAACCCACTCATGCGTCATCAAATATCCGTCATGGCCCCCTCCAACTTCAATCATTCTGTAGACACATCGCGCAATAATAATAACCGCTGCCACCAACAATAGCATCAACAATTTCCTCCAGCCATGTTTGCCATGCCTTGGGACTGAGTAGAGCTTGGCACTCTTGACCATTCGTCGATCGAAGATTATGGCGATGACAAGGAAGAACCCGAAGAAGAGAAGCTGGGCAAAGAGACCGACAAGAAGAATCTTCTTGCCAAGATCGGCGTTTTCGGCTTTCCCCATCAATCCGCCTCCTGCTCCCTGGACTTGGAAAGCAAGGACGTCGCCCGCGACAAAGATTTTGGTTACCCTGGTTGGTCGGATGACGGATGCTTCTGGTGCATTGACGTAATGGACGATGCGGCCGTAGATCATGTATATTGTTGCCGCGTAGAGGGAGGGAGGTAGAAGGATGAGAATACTTTGAGCGATGTAGAGTCCGATATTATCGGGACTTTTGGCAGATAAGAAACGGCTGACGTAGCCTCCTGTCATCACTGTGATTGTCTGTTAGTTATTGGGGGAACCGGGATTTCCAGAAGTGTAATCATGTAGAACGACTTACTGAAAGATCCGACGACAAGTGCCATGTAGAACCACGTCCTTTTCCCAATCATCACGACAAGATGAAGGATAGCACTGACTCCGAAAAGTCCAGCCGCAAGCAAAGTTAAGGCTTCACTTGGAGTGTAAGGAAAAAGATTCTCTTTCTCTGGTTCCGCCATATCTGTTTTCAGGACTCTTCGGGCGAAAAATGTTGTGTGAAATAGACTCGAGAGTGTGATAAATCCTCAGAAGGGCAAGAGATAATGACAGTTTGGTTACGAATTGAAGTCAAAAGAAAGACGATTGGACTAATGTAGGGACTCCAAGATAGAAGGCAGTGAGTGTTATTTATACCCAGAAGGCACTACAAAACGAGCTGGAAGGCATTCTTCTGCTCTTACTTCTGGGGTCTTCCGGAGAATCTATTGGTGCCGTATTTTTCATAGTGAGACCATACTGTCGTATCCAGCAGCGCTTCCGCTGCGTCCCGTAGAACACGTCAACGGAGAGAAAAAGGGGGAACACCAAACGAGTTTAGAAACGGCGACCCACGCGCCCAACTTAACCACACACCCCCCAAAAATAGTAGATAAGCTTCTGGTAGTGCTTTGTGCCTGACTAGGCTGGACTCGAGAGCCAAGGGGAAGGCCGTCGGTACGAAGTTGAAGAAAATACGCGCCAGTGAGAAGGGTAAAGTGTATGGGTGCGCAGGTACCATACAAGGATTCAACATGCGTATTAAGAGATTGCAACGCAGCAGGGGCTGTGTTCCTGCGCGTTAGTTTCAAATTGTCCGAGTGCAGGGTCTCCGGCTCGAATCGAGTTGTGTTCAGCCGCCTGCGCTAGTAATCAAGTGGCGGAATCTGCCGTGGCTCGCACGAGATCTCGGCAATTTGTCTTCAGGCCAGATTTTCAACTAGGTTAAGCGAGCTGGGCTGCGTCTCCACAACCTGTCTGCCTGGGCCAGAACAGCAAATCGGAACAGCGGACAGGGCAGCAGTCTTGATTTATCAGCCATCATTTACAGATGTATCAACGATGGGAGCGGACCCGGCCGTTCCTGTGATTTCGGGTTCGGGTTCGTATCTCGGGTTCGTAGTTTGGTTGTCGGGAATTGTTGCAGGGGGCTCGTATGTTAGTCATACATAGCCCGATTGTGCCCGTACTCATGGTTCGGAAGTGTCGGAAGAAAGCTTAATTTGGATCACCTCTAAATTCAACGTGTGAAGATCCTTTTCGTAGAACAAGGTTTGACAAGAGGTCGTGCCTTCCTCTGAAAAGTCTCACAAGCCAGACAGATGGATATTAAGTGCAAAAGTTCCCGTGCCTCTATCGATTCTCATTCCTCACTCTTGACCTTTTTCAACTGCAAGACTTTCCACATACTCAGAGTCTACTCAACATCTCCTGTTTCTCTGTACTCCATTTTATTAAAATACGATCAGCCCTGGAGTTCCGATTTCAAATTCCCAAACCGCGATTCTGCAGCGCAACTCTAGCATCTTAGAATGTCACATATCTACATTCCAAGCTCCTACTCAGAGTCAACAATGGAGACGGTTTCTCCCTTACGATACCAAGTCCAAGACATCCAAGGCCAAGAACTCATCCCCTCCGCGCCTACCCCCGACCTACTTGATAAACCAATCGTCATCCCTCGTTAGTCTTCATCTATCCTTCACCTCTAAATCCCTATCCATCATTGCCCTCAACTGACTTGAACCCCAGAATCAACCAATCTTAGGTTTATGGCGTTCATGAAAAACCTCTCCCCCTTCGCCCGCTGCTATCCGCATTCCCTCTCCACCCTCAGCAACCCAATCACAGAGTATGTATGCATCCTAGCTACGGTACCGGCAAACCATCCCCACACTTACACCTTGGCTTTCCAGCTCGGAATTCCTCGCGTTCATTGACCGCCTCAACCACGTCTTTGTTTCCCTTCCCATCTTCCAAGTGGCGCACATAACGGGCGGTGTCCTGTGCTCTGTGCAAGGAGTCCTCCCTGCACAAGTCATAGGTGGCGTCTTACAAGTGACATCCCTCCTAGCATCCGCAGGCGTATCTCTTATCCGTGTGCGGAAATTCCTGAAATCTGCCAACGCAGATATCTTCGCCCCGAGGGGTTTGGTATGTCCTTCCTGCCTTAATCATAATCATCTCTGACTTTTGGACTGTTCTAGGTGTGTAAGATCATGACGACCGAAAACATGATGGCAGCAATAAACTTCACCGAAGTGGATGAAAAAGGAAAACTCAAGCTCCCCGCGCTTGAAACGTTGCATGATCTTAGCGTCCCCCCCGGTCATAGCGCTCCAGCAGTTAACAATACAGACGAGATCGAGGCTAACAGTCGTATTGAGACCGTGTCCGGAGTCGAAGATCTCCGCCTACTCCGGCTCCAGGCACTAGAAGGGTATATCGCACCCCTCGATTTCGACGTCTCTGAACCCTCACCAGAGAGCTGGTTATCAAAGATGGGCCAGAAGCCTTTGCGGTGGGCTAACAATCGGCAAATGAAGGCACTTGAAAAGGCGAACGAAAAATGCCACAAAACGCGCGATTCGAAGGCCGCCGTTGTTTCAGCCGCTACGCTTGATTCTGGCAACACGATTGCTGAAATCGATAATAAGATCGAGAGACTGCGTCACAGTCAGGGAAGCCTTCTTCAAGGATCAGGACATGAGAGTGAAGAGTTGGAGAGGTTGGAAACGGCAAAGAGAGAAGAGGAGGAGAAGAGAGCGAAGACAGTGAAGGAGATTTATGGGGGGGCTGATAAGAAGAGAGAGAAGGCATATAAGAAAGAGGAGAAAGTTGCGAATAGGATTCTTTGGGTTGTTATCACCAAGGCCGATGGCACACTCGTGGAAGAGGAGAGCCTGTTTAGGGTGCAGAGTGAGACGACAACGCCGGAGGTGAGAGAATAGGCAGCGAGGAGAAGAGTGCGTAGTTTGGTATTTTCTTTTGGCTGTTTTAGGGGCTGGCGCTGAGGGAAATAGACATGGGCGTGACTACTACGGGAACAGATTGTAAGTGGCGTGATAAAATATATATACACGGCGAATCAGGCAGTGTAGTCTTAGATCAATGCGAAACTGTTTGCAACAATGGGGAAAGCTCATCCACCGACCCGGGAGTATTTTATATTGGGTTTGACGCTTCTCCGCCTTGGAGCTATCAACAAGGAGCTTCACCGACTGCAGCCGATCCGTAATACCGACCTTGAAGGGATCTCTGTCGCGGAGGGCAACGCTCTTCCGGATTTATCGCATCTTAAATAAGCCGGCCAACTCTCGTAATACGAAAGATCAGCCCAGGATCGTACTTTGCTGACTGAGGCTGTTCATGTTGAAGACTGATACAAGTGGGCGAAAATTTGGCGTTTACGTCCTTCGACGTGACTCGTGGTTGTTATATTATTGACGCCTCGATCCAATGCTCTGTACGTGATCCAATCTAACAGCATCAAGTTCAGGTCTGTCGCCCATTGTATCGGGTTAATTTAAGAGGCAGCGATGGGGCACGATTCGATCACTTAAGGCGTCGTCACCGAGTGCTTCTTGCACAGACTGTGGCGCTGACGTCTCGTTGGTGGCTGTATCGATTTGCACCGAGTCGAGATTGCGTATTTCTTCAACTGCAGCAGATGGGCTGATGGCGAAGCTTAATTTTATTTTTGATGACGGAGTACGTGGTCTACGTAACCAAGTGAAGCTGAGTGGTCACTTAGCAAGGCTGGGTTCGAAGACTAACAGCGCCACTAGCACCTTCGGAGTGACTCAGTGCAAGGGGGTTGGTTACTCACTCGTACGGCCAATGAGACTGCCACTTGCGATGTCCGAATGCGAGTATTCGGGTTCGCTTCCTTGTCGTATCGGCTAGCATAGCCAAAGCCATACATAGCCCAGATGGCCCCCGGCTCGGCCTCAGAGAGGCGCCTCTAAGCCTCCCTCCCAGTGGACCCACCATAACGCGCGTTCGTAACTTCGCTCATTTATTCTAAGATACGTGGGCGCTGCAGATATGTTATATGCTTGCCGAGTCTCGCACTGGACCACAGTGCCGAACACCTCTCAGTACCATCTGCGCCCAAGGTCCGCGTGTTCGGGTTGTCGTCTCAGTCTTCATCTTCCGATTCCGTTTCAGACGTCGTGCTCCATCGGGCATCCGGCCCGTCATCACCTGCGTGTGCGTATTCGTCGTCATGCCTCCACGGCGATCCCATACCAAGTCGCGGAAAGGCTGCGGAGAATGCAAACGCAGGAAAGTCAAGGTAGGCGGGCACTCCAAGCTCGTCCTTGGTCAGATAAGCTCGCTGAAGGTCGTCTGTCGCCCGTTCAGCTCACTAATCGGCAGCATGTAGTGTAACGAACAGCGCCCAGCATGCTTCCACTGCACCCGCCACGGCTCCCATTGCACCTATGCCGACCCTGAAGGCATTTTGCACTCAGGCAGCCGCGGTAGCCCGTTGTCCCCGAGCCCCCTGGAGCTCCCATCGGAACCCCAGGATGGCATGGGTGAGGCGGTTAGTAGCACGGATGCCGGTGCCAAGCAAGACTTCCTCGACCTCAACATTACGGCTGACGGTATGAGGGTCCCCCCGAGTCCTTCGCCGCGCACTACCGGTAGTAGCGAGTTCGGTGGTCTTGGCGGTCGGGAGCTGGAGCTGATGCATCATTACTCCGTCAACACATGCAGCAGCCTGGCCCTGCGCGAAGATGTGTGTCAGGTCTGGAGGTTCGTCATACCCCAGGAAGGCTACAACCATGCCTTTGTGATGCACGGTATTCTAGCCATCGGTGCCATGCATAAATCCGTCCTCATCCCGAGCATGCGCCAGGAGTACTTGACAGTTTCCGCCCACCACCAGGTCATGGGATTGGAGGGTTTCAGGCTTCGGCTGCGTCAGGTCAACCAAGATAACTGGAAGCCAGTCTTCTCCTTTGCCGCAATAACGATACTCTATGTTTGCCTGCTACCGGCGAGATGCGAGCACCTCACCCTCACAGAGCCAATCTCTTCCATCATAGAGCTCTTCACCGTCATCCGAGGCATGCGATCATTCCTCAGTCCTTTCTTCAATAACCTACTCAACACCAGTTTCGCCCCATTACATCATGGCATTTGGACCAGCCCACAGGAAGATTTCGCGCACGGTGAAGGGTATGTCAGAAGGACATTGGCATTCCCCGCCGACATTCTCAAATCTAATAGACAAAGCAGCGTCGACCCGTCACTTGATCAAGCGTGCCTCCCAAGCGACACGTTCCAAGCCCTCCGAAATCTCAAGCCCATCTTAGACGACCAGCAACCAGATATCCGCAAAGATTACTTGGACGCCATCGCAGCACTCGAGCAATGTGCGATGCAGCTCGCCCGGAACGGCATGTACGTTGACAGCGGCAGTGTCATGTTGTGGGCGTACACCATCCCGGAGCGGGTTTTGCAGGATATAAAACTGCGGGCGCCACTCGCGCTCCTCGTACTAGCTTACTTTTGCGTCTTTTGGGGAATCCTAGAAAGCCGCCTGTGGTACCTCAGGGGCTGGGCGAAGCAGGTCTTGGCCAACATTGACCTTCACCTGGCCCATCACCAACAACTAACAGCATTAATGAAGTGGCCAAAGAGAGAGGTTCTCCGTACTAGTTGTTTCTAAAAAAATGTGAGAAGCGTTCAGTCAAGCTCGGCGGGTGAGATGCGGCGGTGCTGGCATCATGGTAAGATGGCGAAGAGGTGGATAAAGCGGAAGGATACTAGAGAACTCCCATATATGTAGACAACATAGCCTCTCAAGTGCTCTCATCGTGCAATACTCATGTCATCCTGGCTGTTCTCTTGATGTCATCGCTAAGGATGGTTAGTTGCCACGTTAAGATGCAGTCCCGCCCTTGGGATGCGTCTTGGAAGCGGGCAGAACACGCATGGTATTGCAGCCACCATTGTACTACGTGGTTACGTATGGTGAGTGGTATAGTCAAGGGACTTTGATCAACATTCACAGCGTACCATCATCGCAATTCACTGCTCAGCATCGAGAGGCACCAGTTACGTTAATCTAGAGGTAAGGGACCTTGGTAGCACACACCCGGAGGAGGGACCAGAGGTTAAAACAGTATAAAGAAAACCAACAGTAGGAGCAACGGTGTGATGATGGGCTCAGTACCCAAGCCCAAGGCAACAGTAACTCAAAGAGCCAGTTACGTTAATGTCAGAGCCAAAAGGAGGTAGTCAGAAGGTGAGCCGCTGCAGACTCAAAGGTAGGGGGTCAGGTGTTGAGATTAATCTCTGAAGCTTCTGTAATCTAGAGGAGACGCCCTAATTTAGAGGCCTCTTCCAGTGGAAAACACGTCGGGTGCCCACACCGTATTACGCTTCCTCCACGCTGTTGATCAATTTGCGCCCAGAGAACATAGTCCAACCCAGGTAGGCCAAAACGATGGTTGCTGTGAGACGGCCAGGGATGGCCCAAAACATATGCCCTTTGCCCTCCCAGTTGTACACTTGGGCGTCCATAAAACCCTGCAAACTCGTGTTGGTCTCGGTGAAGTCCAACAAGGCATATGAGGCGACTCACCGCAACTGCCGTGGCTGGGAGAAGATCATGGTCAGCAAAGCGATGACCTTCATTTGCTTCGCGTCGCCAATTGCCACTTTGGAGTCCTTTCGGGCGAGGTCTGCCAGTTCCTATAGAAATCAAGCCAGTCAGAAGTCTTCTTCGCAAAAAGACACGACTAGGACACACCTTCTGGATGGCAAGCGATGCTGCTTGTTGCACGTACTCACCCCGCATGAGACCCTCTTCAAGAGTCTCCTTCACGGCCTTGAAGTATTCTTCGGGGCTTAGCAGAAACCTCTCAGTGCCGAGCGGCTCCAGGGAGGTAGAGAGGGGCAAACATGGATCAGCTTGTTAAGCTGAGTCTTCCAAATAATGAGCTGCGTTTTAAGCTTTGTTACTCCTGGGTGCAAGTCGCCTAAGGCGCCCGATTCGTCTTCGTCTTGCGGGATTCTGTTCTGTTTCTTCGTGCCTGCGAGTGGCTTTCTAGCTTCTTGTCCGCCAGCGCATCGATCATGTCATCGATATGGAGGAGGCGATATTTCTGCTCAATTTCCAAAGAGTCCTGCTATGCCTTTCGGTACGAAAGGTCTTTTAAGCTCCGGGATTCTCTACCCAAAAATCGACCGCTCATCCCTGCAAACATACCCCTGTCAAATTACCCGATTAGTCATCTCCGGCGCAGTAGTAGTAGTAGATTTATTACGCCCGAGAGAACAGATCTCATAGGGCCATTGAACACGCTATGCTATTTACATTTCTGCCACTTCAATCCTGACCACAAAGTAAAGCCCCACTTTCTCTCCCTGAATCGCTTTCTTTTGGCCTCGCTTGAGTCTCCGGCGCACCTCCGGCGACTGATAGTTACATCCTTGGGCGCCTGGGCGCCCACTGACTAATCCCCCCAAAATGCATTTCCCAATTGGTCCAGGCGAGACGCGTCTGCATTGCCAGCCGCGAGCAATTGAATCTCAAGACAGTGAATCAAAAATGGTCCACGCAGCATTTGTCGAAGATGTGCTCCCACCAGAAGGCCTATACGATTCACGCGAGTCTCTCCTTGCTGCCATTAATTCTTGGGCGAAGCCTCGAGGGTATGCTTTCACGACGGGCAAGTCTACGAAGACTCCGAGCGGGCGGATCAAAGTGGTGTTCGCATGCGATCGAAACAAACAGCCACCGAGCGCATCTGTCGAGCGAGTCCGCCGCACCTCGAGTCGAAGAACTGGCTGCAAGTTTTCAGTCCTAGCCAAGCAGTCACTAGATGGAGGCGCGTGGGTCCTTACCCATCGGCCAGATAAAGAGTACGCTAGGCACAACCACTCACCAAGCGAGGACCCATCTGCGCACCCAGCACATCGACGATTTGAAGAACAAGATGCTGCAACTGTCTCAAATCTTGCCATGTCTGGCACCACCCCGCGAGATATAAGGACATATCTCCACAATCATTCAGAGACCCTCGCAACTCAACGAGATATGTATAATCTGATTGCGGAGACGAGAAGAGATCTGCGAGAAGGCCAGAGCAGCATTCAAGCATTAGTCGATCAATTGCATAGAGAGGGCTTCTGGTGCCGAGTTCGATTGGACCGTGACAATCGACTGACGGCCATCTTCTTTGCCCACCCAGACTCTGTTGCGTACTTACAATGCAATCCAGATGTCTTATTGCTGGATTGCACCTATAAGACCAACAATGATACGTGAAAAACCAGTCTTGGGCCTGGTGCTTAAGACTGGCATTATATGTAACATCACGTGAGGAAGGAGACCTTATGCTCCCGTCCTCAACTGTAGTCTTAGCTCGTCATCCATCTTTCTACATCTACATGACAACCACACTTTATGTGACCTCCGCGGTATATTCGCATCAATTTGAGTTGATATGGTGGATGCACAATTGCTGCTGTGACTTGGGAAACTGATCGTCTAGTGCTGCCTTCATTGCCTTATCAAAGTCTGTGATGATAATAGTTGGGTCTTTGATAGATTGCTCATCAATCAGCTGTCGAAAGCCCTCTGCAAGGAATTGGAATCCTTCCCTTCTCTCATTATCAATCAGACCAAACGCAGCATTGAAGACAGTCCCCAAACATGTTTGCCCAGTTGCTTGGAAAAGAGGCAGCTTGAATCGATTGGTATTGTATGTATTATCGAAGCTGATGACCTCTGGAAAGCGCTTCCACATCTGAAGGCAATAAGGGAAGGTCCATATTAAGCCAACAACTCGATTTGGCTCATCATCTGCCCACTTTACCAAGTAGAGGATTCCACTCTCATCAAAAAGCTTGATAAGTGCTGCAGCAGAGGTATACCCACTTAACTTATCGCGATTGATCGTGACCCGGGCATTGTAGATATCCTTTTGAGTGAAACTGGTATCTGGATGCTGATCTTTGACAACCGCTTGTACATCGCGAGCACGCACACCAACCCGTCGACTTGTAGCTTCAACAGTGGCCTTGATAGGTGAAGTCAGTCGTCGATGGGTAGGGTGCGCTGATGGGGTGAGACTGGGTCCGTGGTTGTGTTCGCTGTGTTCTATATTTGGGTGCTGTCGTAAGAACCACTTCCCCTCTTCAAGGGCTTCGGCAATAACCTGCCACCTGCAGCCGCATTTTCGAGACTTCCGTTGCCGTAGTCCAACGCCTTCAGTAGGCCTTGGTTGTCCAAATCGATCACATTGAAATGTATATCTGATCTTCCGGCCTTGATATTGATATCCATGTCGCCGAATGATACCAAATCCATGCTCCTTAGCAAAGGTGTTTATTGTCTTGAAGAGGGTCTCTGCATCTGGGGCAGCATCACTTGGAATAGGGGGGTTGGGTATTGGCTCTGGCTCTGGCGAGATCGAGGATTGTATGGATATATTGGGAGGTGTAGTCACGGGGGGACTTGATGTTGATTGTGGATTTCGTGGCGGAGAGTATGGAGGAGGGGGTTCATAAGCTCCTGGGCTAAGTGGCGACCAGCCCCATCTCTCCCGCCACTGGTGTACACGTTCGTATTGACGGGCGAGGTCGAGTGTAAGGCGCCGACCTTCTCCAATGACCTCTTGTACAAGCTTTAGAGCAGACTGAAACTCGGCTTTAGTTGCTTGAGGGGGTCCTTGTATTGAAGATGTTGAAGATAGTGGAGAGCCGGGTGTAGGGGATGAAGGAGATGATAATGAATATGGGTATTCACCCGGAATCAGTCCTGTTACTCGACGAACAGATGATGATACCAGGGTGAGGTCGGTGTTGAAATAAATCTCGTGATCGTTACGCATCGACCAGGTCGACTCATTCATGCCTCGCTGGCCATGTGGTCTGGGGACATCAGAGAACCTTTGCGGGTATGATGCGAAGAGATTATCCAGGGGCATTATCGTCTCCGATACCGTAGAATGGAGAGATGCTGCTTGCTATTGTCGAACGACTCGAAGGGCGCGGTGGACTCGAAAGGTGCGATGGACTCGGTAGGTCGCGAGCTCGACGCGACGGCGCTTCGAAGGGATCAATTGATCGCTGGGACTCGGGCTTCGGCTTCGACTTCGGGATCTTCGAGGCCTAAGATCCTGCTCAGGGTGGGTATATGGTTGACTTGGCATATTGAATCGGGGGGGAAGGCCAGGGGGGGTAGGCTCTAGGAATGGTTATTGGTATATGCTAGTAATGATTGCTTCTAGGGGTAAAGATTTGAAGGAGCTGAATAGAAGGAGTACAAGGAGTGGAGGTGGCAGGTAGCAAAATATCATGCCCGTCTAGCAATTGCCTAAATGAAATACAAGAGATGAGGTGTGTGCACGGCACGGACGACTGCGTGGTATGCACGGGCCAGAAAAGTGGTAATTCGATGAATTACATGGACGACTGCGTACAGTAGTAGTAGTAGTAGTAGTAAACTGCAACAACAATACAGATCCAATGACAATAAGTCTTCGTTTCTGTATTCAATATGTACCTGAATACCCAATCAATCGATAAAAGATGGTAATTTCTAGTTGTGGTGCTGAAGGCCTAAGCTGCAATTGCCTACTAGAGAGAGCACAATGGAGGAATTTTCAGGCATGAGGGTCGCATCACAGATGAATGCCAATTGACACGGTGTCCTGCCACCCCACTTCCACTCTCATGTCCGCGAATAAGTGGACGCCACCTGTTCCTGATTATAAATGCGGCAGTCAGCATTCGGATGGTATTATACCGGCTCAAGATATAAAAGAATGATGAAAGGAATAGGAGAAATCGCCGGATGTAAGCTCTAAAAAGCAAGGAAGTCGACGTTACACGATTCAATATACTGACGATGGCGCCGCTCGGTACCCTCCATGCCGTTCCTTTTAACCCGCGGATCCGGAAGGTAACCTCAGGGCTCTCCTTGACTAGACACAGATCGATATCCATCTGCACTTGGATTAGCAGGGCTGACAAGAACCGTTTGACTTAGATCATTGCCACGGCCGCCATCGCTGGAGTAGAACTTTCAATCTCCCCGGACTTCAAATTTGGAGAGTCAAACAAGCATCCTTCCTTCCTCTCGAAGTTCCCCCTAGGTAAAATCCCTACCTTCGAGACGGTTGACGGGTTCAACCTCTCCGAGTCCTACGCCATAGCATCCTACGTCGCCGATCGTGCTCCCACCTCTAAACAGGAGCAACTCCTCGGTTCCACACCCGAAGAGCGCTCCCTGGTACAGCAATGGATATTCTTCACCTCACTACACATCGATCCCACAGTCGGCAAACTCTGTGCCTGGAGGAAAGGTTTCGCAGAGTATGATGAAGAAGTGGAACGATTAAGCGCGGCGGAGATGAAGCGGTGGATGGACTACATGGAGACTAGTATAAAGGGCAAGAGGTGGTTTGTCAAGAGCGAAGGTGGACCAAGCCTTGCGGATGTGGCGATTGGGAGTGTCATGTATTTTGCATTTGCGGCATATTTGGATAAGAGTATGAGGCGTGAATATCCAGAGGTGACAGGGTGGTATGTGAGGTTGAGGGGTGTGAAAGAGATTGCAGGGCTGTTCGAGGGTGACATGGTTGAGAGCCGTGTTGAAAGAGCTGAGGGCAGATGAAGACATAGTAACGTCCTAGTTATGCAGAGAGGGATAGGATTATTTGCAGTTTCTGCTGAAGATTCGCCTGGGCCACAGCATAGTACACATTTCATGATGGTTTCGCGGCACGCGCTGTGGTGGTGGTCTTCTTGGCGTACCGTGGGTTCTGTTGAAATGAGCATATTGTATTAATTGAAGACGAAGAAAACTAGCGCTAACCAGCGGAAGCTATTGACAAGAAGACATCCACATCCCAGTCACCAGTGGATCGGAATAGCCATTGATCCGTCAAACAACGGATCTCAACAGGTTCACCGTGTGTCGCGAGGGACAGGGAAATTCCAAGGGCGTTCTCAATTGGGCATTTCAGCGAGGCAACAATCAACCACGACAGTTCTAGTAATAAAACAATGCGTCAATCGATAGCGCAAATCGTATTGAATCTACCTGACTAGATCATCTCGTTTTGCCGGTGTAGATGTGCATTTTATGCTCGATTAAAGATGCAATTAGAGGCAGGCCAAAATTTGAGAACGGACCGTGCAGTGAGAGCACGCATGCGAGATCTCGTCGGCGCCTGACCCAACCAACGGGCGGGTGGGCGGTAACTCTGCAGGATGGGTAATAGACCTGCCAGTCCTCGGTGTCAGGTGCACGGCTTCGCAGTGTCGGCGCAATCAAGGCACTTGGCAAGGCAGCATTCCGACCTCAACTGCAAGATCTGAAATACCATTGTCGCTGATACTCTGCGATCGAGCTGAGTCGCCTAGCCAATGGCCACTTTGGCTTTGGACCGCGAACTCGATCGCCGTTACCGACGGCCTCACGGTCCACGATGGCTTACTCTCATCAACTACTATTGTGTCCTGGGACGGGCCCCGTCGGTGTCTAAAACGCCAAACTTGGCGGCTACATTCCCCAAGGCTGGTGGTTGCGGGTGGCACAGTGAAGTCGAACCTGGCGTTTTGCTCAAACCGACGGCTCAAACACCGGAACCGGCGGTTTTAATAGACTCCAAAGTCAGCTGCTTCACCTCTGGTTGTCCTATCTCAGCTGCGACGAGGGATGATGGTTGATCCCATAGAGAACTGCCATACAAACGTGAAATGCGCTATCTGGGTGCCAATTTGGCAATTAGGGACGGCCTACACCTGAAAGAGGGCTCTCAAAATCGCATGCCGATCAGATTTCAGGTCAAAGTGGGGTCCTGACCTTTTGATTGGCTGACTCCCTTGCTTTTCCCTTACGAATGCTCAAGCACAACCAATGGACAATGGAGTTGGTGTTACCCATTGATGAATTTAAGTTTAAGGTGTTTGAACAAGCTGAACGTGTCGACAGTGTGTCCATCAACCAAGTAAAGCAAAATTTGGACCCTCTACTTGACTTGGTTGACGGGACCGCCTTGCTTGACTTGGTTTACTCGGTAAGAGTGGCTTGCTTTGCTTGGTTGGTTGACGTTACTCGACTATTTTCCATTTCCTCTACGGGCCTCCCGTCGTAGATCTATGCTAACATACCGCTTCGAAGCAGGTGCTTTTGACATTCAATCGCCGCGACAGTGTCCGAACTGAGCCGGTTCCGTTCATCCGTGATGACCTTCTTTGTCTGTGAGAAAACACGCTCACACTCAGCGCTCATTGCTGGGCAACTGAACAAGTCAAACGCCATTTTGGACAGGATAGGGTAGTCAGATGCATGGCGAACCCACCACTCCAGAGGATCCTCAACATCCAGATCAGCCTTATTAGTCCTCGCCATAAACTCATCCAGCTCAGAGGTCAGCTTCACCCGCTTCTTTCCTCGTGTAGCTGACATCGCAGTGACGGCAAGCCTCTGACGACGCTTACGAGCTTGCTGGAGTGGATCAAGTGTCGCATTGCCATGAACAATTGCCTTCTCCCTCTAGCTCCTCCAGCTCCTCCAGCTCCAGCTCCTGTCGCGCTCCGTCCATTAGGTCCCCCTCCGCTTCTGCCTCGTATTGTGCAAACACCTCCTGCACCACTCTCTTTGCCCCACTGATCCATTGCTTATTGTGACTCCATTCAAGCTCAAAGTAGGTAAACTTATTGGCCGGATGCAAGGCAACTGCGCATCGATATGCAGGACTGGCATCTGTGAGGCCAAAGTATTCCTCAAGCTTGACACGAGCAGCATCAATAGCATGGGAATAGTATGTTGACACCACGTCAGGATGATCGTCTGCGAATCTCCCAGCCTCTTGGAGCTTCTTGAAGAGTACATCCAGCGACTCGATGGTCTCGTGGAGTGAGCCATGTGATCCTTCTCGGCCAACTTTGTTTGCTCGTCCTTCCATGCGCTTTGTTAGATCTTTGAAAGGCTTGAGGATAGCATGGAAGTGGCCCAGATCGACCCAATCCTGTGGAGTCAGGATATCCTCCGAGATATCATATCCCTCACCGACATGGCTATAATGGAGAAAGAATAGATCGATTGCGTGGCGAAGTTTCAGGGCTCTTTCAATCATGGCATATACAGAGTTCCAGCGGATGCCGCCATCGACCAGGACTCTAGTATAAAGCTGTTCAATGCTGCCTTCTTCGTAAGCCTGCAAGATGTACTGTTTCAGCCGCTCCCGTCGCTGGTCGCTTCTGTTGATCCACACGCAGAAGTTGTGGAGCTTGCCGATGAAGCTTTGCTTCCTCCATATCTCAAACCGCTCGTCATCGGATGCGCCGCGGAGCTGTTGCTCCAGCTTGCTAACGCCTTGTCCAAACAGTAGAGCTTTGACGATGAGGTTCAGCATATGGCCGACGCATCGAAGGCGATTTTCGCGTCTGATTGTCGGGTACTGCTCTGCTAGCTCCAGAATGCATACGTCGTTGCTTCTAGCGTTGTCCATCATGAAGAAGCCCATGAATGGTGAGATATCGTAGAAATCGAGGGTGGATGACAACACCTTGGCAATGTTCTCGCCGGAATGAGGTCCCTTCAGAGGGGGAAGGTCCAGAAGAGCGGTTTGCAACTTATGCTTTTCATCCAAAAAGTGAGCAACAATGGCAAGATAGTTTGTCCCTTCTTCAGATGTCCATGCATCCACCGAGATATGGACCTTGCTTTTGGCGGAATGGAGCTTGGCTCTTAGCCAAACGCGCCTCCCACCCAGGCTTTCTATCCATAAACGTATGGAATAAGTTAATCCATATGGAACGTTCCATATGGATTAATCATATTCCATACCAGATAGCTGTATTCCATACGTATGGAAATACACCGGAAGAATGTTAATTCCGTGTTAATCCTGGTGCAGTCCAATCCAAGGCGACGCAACTGTCAACGCCCATGATTTCAGTCAGCAACGAAACATGTCGTGTCGCTATCAACTGGCCCCCCGCTTGCTTAGTGGCTCTGAGAACAAAATAACAACACCGTAACTCCAAAATGGTCGTCGATATCAACTTGCTACGTCCGCCGAGCCAGAGCGTGCCTTTCTTGGTGCTCGACGTACAATATCCTGGGATCGATGCCAGCTTGGAAGTCATGAAGTTGAGGGGAGTGGGATTAAAGCGGCATCACCCCAGGGAAATTCTCGTCGAACTGAGAGTCTGAGAAGGACAACAGATAGGTGATAATACGCGCTTTTCCTAATATGGAAAGGGTAATTCATGAATGACGTCATTTTTTGTATTCCATACGTATGGAATAAGCTTCCATACGGTGAGAAATTCGTAATCCATACAGGAATGGCTCCATATGGAATATGGAATATGGATAGAAAGCCTGCTCCCACCATCGCCAACCCACTTCTCTTTGACCCAACCGCTAAGAGTTGACGGGCTTTTGGGAAGGATCTTGTCAATGTCTTCCAGATAATTGGTAAAAATCTCATTCGTGCGCTGATGAGTCGCTTGACGAAATCTGAGGTCAAGGTCAATCACCCAGTCAGTAAAATCGTCCTTGAATTTCAGGTCGTTGAACACCACGCGCCGGCTTCCGAGGTATGGCGTGAGACTTGCTGTCCTCTTGGCTATGCTGAAAGGATCGGATCCTGTTGCCTTGTAACCAAATTCTTCCAGTCTGTGTTGCTGTTTCAGGTGGTAAATGATGCTGGTCGTGCTCTCACTGGTAAACAGCGCAGCACCGTGACGGCCACTAATATGGCAATACTTGCACAGCCAATACTTATTGTTACCGTCCGTTGTAAGTTGAGCGCCGTGCCTGTAGATTGCTGAAGGCTGGGATTTGGAGTTGATGACGCGCTTATGAGGCTGGCGGTATCGAATGGATGGTACTGGCTTCCTGTCGTAGCGGATTTTGTCCCAGTCGATAGGGAAAAGGCACCGAGAGGCGTCCGACATCCCTCTTTCGTCAGAAGGCGTCGAACGACGGGTCTCATCATTAGCCACATTGGTACGACCTTGGTTGTTGGACACACTGAGCAGGCCTGTCATGGAACAAGCAGCGACGAGGTTGAGCAGCAAGCGATGAGACGACGATCTGTGGGGCTTGGGGTGTCAGGTACCAAATGTTCTGAAATGTAAACTAGATTGTGTCAAGGCCCTATAGGGACTTCCCTCCGGGCGAAATAAAATCCATCCATCCAACCGTATTGATGCCTAATCTTGTGATTGTGATTGATAAAAGCCGAATGCCGCCAGATATCCGTTTGCCCAAGCTTCCAATGTCTGACAGGAAACGCGAGTCTTCAAATGTCATCTACAGAAGAATCTAGTGATCGCTGGATTCATTACGATTTTGAAGTGAGACTCAAACTCCAACCAAAGCAGTGGGTTAAAATCTAACCGAGATACAGCCAGCACGTATACGGCTGAGGGTTATGAACATGATATGCTGATACTAATCACACTCTGTAGGAGGTGTGTGCAGTAGGTTGTGAAGTAACAATACATGCTGACCTTGGCGTGTCTCCTGGTGTAGTGGGTAAGTTGATGCCTCTGAGATGGATGAGGTAGTGATGAATATGATTGTTAACCTTAGTGTGTCTCTTGGTGTTTAGAACGTAAGTAGACGTCCCTGAGACGGATGAGATTATGATGATTGCTAACCTTAGTGTATCTCTTGGTGTTTAGGATGTAAGAAGATCTTCTGAGATAGATGAGATGGTGATGATTGCTAACCTTGGCGTGTCTCCTGGTGTAGCTTGTAAGCTGATGCCTCTGAGATGGATGAGGTGGCGATGGTTGTTAACCTCGGAGTGTCTTGGTGTTTTAGGAAGTAAGTAGATGCCTCTGAGATGGATGGGATGGCGATGATTGCTAACCTTGGCATGCCTCCTGGTGTTTAGGAAGTAAGCGGATGTCTGCAATATTGTCTTAGCTGTTCTGTTAATTTGACCCTTGTCTGTAGACAACTTGGACGCGCTGTGGTGACGGCGAATTCGCTAAAGTATTTTCCAGAGCACTGCTGGAGAATGCTCCTTATGATACTATCTCCCCCGGCTCTAGTGCCGGCCGTCCGCACTCCCTCTTGCTGCGCAAGTGGCTTTGGGACTGCGACCAAAATCACACCCAATGCAAGCGGCCGCAAAGAAAGGGGAACTTTGGGCCGAAGAGGGTTATTTTTGTTGGTGATCCCAACAAATTGACCCTCGTCGAGAAGCGGCTTCAGGGGGAAGACTACCTTGTGCTCTCGCACCGCTGGGGTCGTCCCATGGAGGAAGAGAAGAAGCACTTTGCACCACCTGAGAAAACTACCAAGATCGTTTGCAGGGTTTCAGCTACGATGAGCTGCCCAGGACATTTCAAGATGCGGTTCGGGTGACTCGACTGCTTGGGAAGCAATACCTCTGGATTGATGCCCTCTGCATCATTCAAGGGCCCGACGGCGATTGGAACAGCGAAGCAAGGACAATGGAAGATGTCTTTGCTGGCGCCTACTGCACCATTGCCGCTAGTTCAGCGCGTGGCTGGGGAGATGGCTTCCTGAAACCGAACTTGGATTCCTCCGGTATTGGAATGCCAGGCATTCCAAGCACACCGACTTGCGCCTGCGACTTCGACAAAGACGTGGGTGAGGGGCCCCTTCTGAAGAGAGCTTGGGTACTTCAAGAACGGGTGCTGTCCCGGCGAATTACCCATTTTTGCTGCGACACACACGTATTGGGAGTGTGGGGAGGGAGTACGATGCGAACAGTTCACCAAACTGGAACCGTAAGTCCGCAGTCAATGGTCATGAGTGTGACAAAATCTCACATAGCTCCAGGCCACCCGGGAAGCAGTACTTCATCCTCGACCCTAACTTTCCCCATCGACTCAGCCAGTCTGGGTATCAGCGCACCGTTGATTTTATCCAATTCCTATTTAAGAAGTATTCAACATCCGGCCTTACTTTTGAATCTGACAGGGATGTTGCGATTTACAGCCAGTGTTGCTAATAATATGAGAATAAAACGATATACTGCAATACATACAATACAATATGCGTTTTCTGATATTGTACCAATATAATACGCAGGTTGTGATATTGCGACAATACAATATAAGGCTATCCATATTGGCAATATATTGTCTGTATTGGTTGGCGGATCTTTGGGCAAAATGCACTTGTTTGTTGACAATTAACGTCGGCATGTGGTGACTCGTGGAAGAAAACGCGTAACTGGTTTATTGTTTTACTTCCAGGGCAAGAAAACGCGTAACTAGTGAAAGTATAAATTCATGGCCTACAGGGTAGGGTATCGTTCACCAGCAGCCCTTCTCAACCCCACTTCTGTCACTCTACAGAGGACTACCGACAACCTCCATGCCTCAACAACGCCTGCCTTTTGTTCAAACGTCGCAACGAAGAGGGTCGTCAATATCAAACGACTTTTCGGAGCTCTCCAGTCAGCAATTACATGACCCAGACGAGAGCCGAACCTCCGGTTGCCAATCGTCGCGACCTCGCACAGCCTCCACAACCTCCTTGGCCAAGCCAAGAACATCATGGGTCTTCTCCCATATGCCAGACGAGGAGATAGAGACAAGATACTACAATCAACGGACCGGAAAAGAAGAGTGGCGCTGCAAGCATTGTGACAAAACATATTCCTGTTCTGGTGGAACTGCCGCTCCAGCCAAGCACCTTACAGATCCTCTTCCTGACGGTCATGGCCTCCCAAAAGGCGCCCCACGAACAGCTAAAGTCACAAATATACGAACTATTCTCGAACAAGCTCGTGTTGCGGCCGAAGAAAACCCCCGAAAACGGCGTCGGCTCAACGATCAATCCGGAGACTCGATCGACCCAGACCAGCTCGAAGTGTTATACGTAAGGTTTATTACGGCCTGTTCTCTCCCATTTCGGCTTGTGGAATGCCCAGAGTTCCGAGCACTCTTGGCCTACCTCAATACCGATATCGATACTTGGCTTCCAGATACTTGGCTTCCAGATACTTGGCTTCCAGATACTTGGCTTCCAGATACACACGAGACCATCAAGAAATGGATTATGCGGCAGTATGAAGGCCAGAAGGAGAAGGTCAAGCAGCGCATACAGTCGGCAAAGTCAAGGATTCACATCAGCTGCGACCTTTGGACTTCTCCCAACTCTTTGGCCATCTTAGGCCTAGTCGCTCACTATGTTACGGAAGACGGTCAGCTGGAACACCATATCTTGGCCTTGAAAGACATCGACAGTGAGCACGATGGTTCTCACCTTGCAGCGGCAATTTTGGAAGTGGTTGATGATTGGGGTTTTGCTTCAAAACTTGGATATTTCGTGATGGATAATGCAGGCAACAACGATACAATGATGAGATATCTTTCTCTTGGTCAGTACGACGCACTGTTTCCTCTGATTTGCCCTAACATTCACAGGCCTTCTACGCCGATTTGACATTCAATACGACCCCAAATCTCACCGACTTCGCTGCCAAGGTCACATCATCAACCTCGCCGCCAAAGCTTTCCTCTTCGTTACCGACAATGAGAAGCTCGAACACGACGATCCTGGTACGTATAATGTGACACTAAAGGAGATCGAGGCGTGGCGGCAAAAGGGGCCTCTTGGCAAGCTTCATAACTTCGTCGTTTTCATCCAACGAAGTGTTCAGCGTTGCCAGAAGTTTATGGCTATTAGCCATAACCGCAAGCTTGCGCGAGATAACGACACGAGGTGGAGTTCGTGGTATATTATGCTACAAGCGGCCTTGCATCTTAGGGACGCAATCGACGGGTATTTTAACAAATGGGCGGAAGCAGATTGCGCTGGAGACGAGCTCTCTTCGGAGGACTGGATCATCCTCGAGAAGATCAAGTCCTTTTTAGAGAAGCTCAAAATGACTACCAAGGCTCTCGAGTCATCGTTTGCAACCCTCGACAATGTCCTCTTGGCTATGGACTTCGTATTGGCACAATTCGAAGCAGAGAAGGAGGCACATATCGACGACCGGATTATGGCACCGATGTATAACTCGGGATGGGCGAAAATGGACAAGTACTATCGCCTTACTGACGAATCGCCTGCCTACGTTGCTGCGATTGTGCTGCACCCTTCGCAGAAATGGCACTACATACACGAGAACTGGAAGAAGGAGTGGGCTGAGTCGTCAAAGAAGTTGATGGAGACACTGTGGGATGAATATAAACCTGTGGAACCGCATCTTCCTCTATCTGAGGTCCCGTCGACGACTACGAACGAGTTCTTGAATTGGAGAAACAAGCATCTACAACCAGCGCTTATCACAGATGAGTATGAGCATTATTGTAAGTCTGAACGGGTTTATGGGTTTACAAGCGCCCTTGCATGGTGGCTAGAGGAGACACAGCAAAAAAACTATCCTAACCTGAGCAAAATGGCCGTGGATATACTGTCAATTCCTGCAATGTCTGCCGAGCCTGAACGACTCTTCTCTGGGGCAAAGATAACGATTACGGACCGTCGAAATCGACTTGGGGGGGATGTAATTGAAGCATTGGAGTGCTTGAAGTCATGGTTTGGGATTCGAGATTTTCAAGGTGATGATATTTTAGCTACGGCAGGTGAATAATGAAGGTCACGTGTAATATATGGGATATATTGTCACACTGCCAATATATTGGATTCTTGGCAATACAATACAATATCGGCCATGTTCATATTGGGTAATACAATATGCACCCCTTGACAATACAATAATATTGCGAGGGGTCCATATTGCCAATATACGTATTGTTTATATTATTAGCAACACTGGGAATAGACGGTACGCAACTGGTCTGTTGCGTCTCTAGTGGCTTCTCCGTCCGTTGCGAGGACGTTTTCTGCTTCCAATCTAAAAGATTTCCACTCGGATTTCTTGCCACTGAAGGGTTTAGGATCCTTCAGACGGCGACGTGGGCGCTGCTCGGCCACCACATTCGCCACTGTGGCAAGCGGCGTGACTTCTGTTGCTAGCTCGCTCTGCGCAGGGGTCAATGCTCTCGGCGGCTGGGGTGTCGATACTGGTGTCGTGACGGTTTCCCTGGCTGCTGCCTGTAGTGCTCCGATCTGGAGAGCTTGCTGCTCCTGTATCTTCTCTTGACGCTTCTGGCCTTTGAGCAATTGTTTGAGAATTGCTTCTAAACTGTCTGTGGGGGATTGCTCCCGGTTCGGTTCGTTTGTGGTGGTTTCCATTCTTCGAACTTCCGAACGCGAACTCAATGTGTGAAGAGCTCGAATGTATGTGAAGGGTTCTAATAGTGTAAATTACAGCTATATAGTCCTCATGCGTTTTACATTCGAGCTAAGGAAAGAAGAAGGAAAGAAAGAGAAAACGACAGAAATCCTTCACCAAAATAGACTAAGTCGTTACCAGAGCAACAGTGCTCAGACCGACAAGGCACTGCCTTGTCCAGCAGGGCCTGGGCCGTGACAATATTGATCTGTGGTAAGTTGAATGCAAATTGGGGAAAGGAATACGTGCTGATTTAAGGCGTACCCTTTCTTATAAAAAAAAATGAAAGGCAATTCCAATCTATCGGTCTATGGAATGTCCAGCCCTTATATTTATAAGGATCGTGTGGCTGCTCCTAAATGCTTTCTTAAGCTTTATATGCCTCTGCGGCCCCGTTTATGAAGGATACAGCTCAGCGCAGAGCTTAAGTGGGTATTCGGATGGAGTCAACGCCGATTGGATATACGATGGGCCGACGCTGATCTGTAGCAGGACTAACCAACGCGGAGTGCTGAGGTTCGACCGGTGCGCTTCTGGATTGCTGCCTTGCAGTCCGCAGTTCGCGGCTCCTTCATTTCATCACCCATCGCAAACAATGATAAAAGACAAACGAGACAAGTTAACATGACAGATCAAATGCGGCCAAAGATCATTTAAGACCACCCAATTGAGAGCAGCCTTAACACTTTTCGCGCTTAGTTGAAGTCTCAGACTCGGATTACGCGCTGCGCCAGCTTGGCGAAGAACGTATCGTGCACCACTCATTTAGCACTAGTGCTCTTAGGCCCATGTGTGATAGAGCCCGCTAGGTTTGCATCAAATATTTGCAATGCTCTCGCCTGGCAAGCTAAATCTCTCCATCATATAGGGATCCTCCAAAATTTGTGACTAACCGACGACAACCCTCGGCTCGGACTTGCGGATACGTCATTTGCTGAAAAATAGGGCGGTATGCGACTTGGTCGTGAGGGATGTGAGCGAAACTCGACCAGTGTTCCGTCGCCCTGTACCAAGCAACTGCGCTGCGCTGCGCTGCACGTACTGCACTGCACTGCACTGCCGCCAGCACCAGCGCCAGCGCCGTCGCTAACACCAACGCCAAGACACAGTTCCATCCGCGCCACCCACGGTCCATCAAGTCAGTTAGTTAGTCCGGGTCTTCTCGCCGTGGCTTCCATGCCTCCTTGTCCATGCAGTCCCGTCTCATCTCGTCGCCGTCGCTTCAGTTTTTTTTCGTCGTGCGCCTGGGTCTCAAAGAAAACGAAGCAGTCGCGCCGCCGCGCCACCGCCTAGTTGGCCCATCCCCAGGTCCAGTCCTGCAGGTCCCCGACAATCTGGTACGTGGGATTCGCCGACTGCCCATCGCCGCCCTTCCTGTCCCAGGCCCACCGGTCTGCATAGTCGCTGCCCAGGGTGCCCTGCATCATGTCCACGACGTAGTCGCCGATGACGGGCAAGAACTTCCATCCGTGGAACGAGCCGCCCGTCGCCAGGTACAGGCCGTTGGCGTGCGGGTGCGGTGAGATGAGGAAGTCATGTGTCGGCGTAGATGCGTCCCTGTGTCACACCGGTCAGTTAACGTTGCTCGTCTCGATGCGCGGGAAAGCGAAAGGGGGATGTTTTGTTGTTCGCTTCCCAACCGCCGCCAATCGGGCAATATCATACCAGCACATCCGATAGGCCTCGATCTTGATCTTCTCGACCTCCTTGCCGTACAAGCCGTTGAGCGTCCGCCGCGCCCGGTCCTCGAAGAACTTGAGGAATCGCGGGCCGGTCCACGTGTTGTACATGGACTGGTCCGGCACGACGGACATGGCCTCGCCCGTGGGCGGGAACACTTGGTAGTTGGTGAAGCACAGGTCGCAGTTGAATTTGATGGTGCCGTCATCGAGTATCGACATGGCCTCGCCTGTAAGACGCAAAAAATTATGTGTCAGCCAGCTCGCTCTGTGCGACAGTGATACCGGGGGAAAACCCCACCTTTGACCTGCGGCAAGCAATTCTTCAGCACGGGAATCGAAGCAAACTTGTCCTTCTGCGCCCCGTGCAACTTTGCGTGGAAGCTGACGGCGCCCGTGGCCAACAGCCTGTTGCCGGCGTGGAGCTGCACCCTGTCCGGCGCGCTCTGCGCCAGAAGCGACGCCGTCCGGGCGCCCGCGGCCAACAGCACCTTGTCGGCGCTCAACGTCGCGCCGCTCAGCAGCTTGACGCCCGTACACTGGCCCTCGTCGCCAAACTCCAGCGTGCTGACCTCGCCCACGACGTATTCGGCGCCCAGGTCAACTGCCGCCTGCACCACCGCGCCAAGCGCCAAGTCGGCCCTGGCGAAGCCTACACTGGGGTTGTACAGGATGTGGTCCACCCCCTTGAAGTCGGCCGTGGCTAGGGCGCCGTTCCAGCGCCGCCGCACCTCGTCGACGGGCAGCAGCTCCGAGTCGTTGGCGACGCCCATGTCGCGGTACGAGGCGATGCTCTCCTCGCCGAACGACGTCGAGTCGGCCCGCAGCATGCCCACCTCGTGATACCACGTTTTGTAGAGTTCGTCCTGGCGCCAGAGAGGCATGGCCTTGGCCAGCATGCGCATGTAGAGCCTGTCCGGGTAGTCATCCCGGACGATCTTGTTGATGTCATGAGAGGCGGCCCTGGGGTTCGGGTAGGCCGCGGTATCGACAAGGGTCAC